>VXBT01009500.1:501433-684785 GCA_013400235.1 Oriolus oriolus | reverse complement strand
GGGTGCCGAGCCCGGGGCTGGGGCGGCGCGGAGAGACCCCCGGGGGCAGCGCCCGCCGCTGCCCGGCCCTGCCCTGCCCCGGCAGCCGCCGCTGCCCCGTCCCGCCCCGGTCAGGGCAGCCCCCGCCTTGCCTCAGCCCCCCGAGCTGCCTCCGCCCGGAGCAGGGCGGCGATTCCGTGCCAGCTCCGCCGCCCGAGCCCCCGGCACGGTGTGTGTGAGCAGGGCCGGGGCCGGCACCCGGTGCCTCCGTTTCCGCTTTCCTTCCGCCCCACGTGGACCGGAGGGTCCCCGCGGCGCCTTCCCGCCCGCAGGTACCCCCGGGGCGGCCGCCGCCCGGCCGGGAGAGGCGGCGAGCGGCGATGCCCCGTCCCTGGGCGCGGAGGGAACAGCGCGGTCCCGGGCAGCCTTGGGTCGGGGCGAGGGCTCGCTGTCACCGCTCCTGCTCCGTTCCGTTTGAGTTGCGCTTGGCACTCCGGCTGTGTCAGGCTGGAGCTGATAACCCAAAACCAGCAGCGAGGCACCAAGTAAATAAATAAATAAAACAAACCAGTGCAAGATTGCTTCGCTCGCATTTTGCTTACGCTTTCTTTTTTTTTTTTTTTTTTAATCCCTCCTTTCGTGCCAACAATAATGTTGCAAAATGTATGATGGAAACAAACCGACACTGGTTCTCTGATAGACCAGATGAGTTGATACGACAGTACCTCTTCTTGTAGCACAGGCAGTTTTGAAAATTCCTGGAACCACTGAGATTATGAAACGCTCAAGTTTATTCCCTTGCTAGTGTTTCTAAAGGCTGCCAAGCTGGATGCTAAGGCTCCTCTTTGACGTGGTCTTGAGAACATTCCTCCCAAGCCATAATCACTCATGTTCTAAAATATTTTGTTTTAGCTCTGTAAGATTTATTGTTTGAACATCAAAGATTACAAAATGCTCTCAAAGTAGTCACTTAAAAACGTCTCCCTGTCAGTTTAGAGTAACATTGTTACCAACTGAAATGTATTGATCCAAATACTCATTTGTCACTAGTGATTAAACTGAAAATATGAGGATCTTTAGGTCCTTTCAGGTGCCGAGTGGTTTCACTGGAAACCAGAAACAAAACTCAAAACTGCATTTTGATCTTCAGTTCAAGTGCTGAATTTGTAGTTCCAGCACTGAGCAAAAACCCCAGTGTTTTACATGCAAACCGATCAGCTTAGCTCAGGAAGTCTGTCACTGTCCCTGTCCCAGTCAGCCCGTTTCAACCTAAACATATTTTAGAGTGGAACTGCTATTTAAAATAATCTATTGCCATTAGTCCGGAGTCCAAAAGATCGTTCAGGAACCTGCTGGTTTGATTAACAGCAGTTGGGGTTTGTTCAAGCATAGATGTGGTTTCATTATATAGCACAATACAACCTTTACTCTGTACAGCGTCATTCAAACAAATTGTATGGCAAAACGCACCACCGAACTGCGTTTAGAATGCTCCATTGAATTAAGTACAATTGCAGCGAGAAATGAGGAGAAAAGCTGTAAGAATGGGAGAGATGTTTTCAGCTGAGGTTTGAAATTAGCAGCCTGTTAGTATATTTGCACTGGTAGCATTAGTGTTATATGATGATTCTGGGATATACGCTAGCGAAAATCAGATGCAGGCTGAAACTTTCCCAGGCAAATTTCCAGTTTGTAGGCAATCTCTAATCATCATAACGATGATGATAATAATATCCCTCTAGAACTGTCACTCTTTGTCATGTTTGATTCCTAATATAACTTGAAGAGAAAGCTAATAGACCCGTCTTAAAAATCACTAGAAATATTTATCCTAGCCTTTTTTTAACTTTCAGGGGAATGTTTCGGTTTTTTTTTTTTTTAAACTGAAAGCTTAGTGTGATGTTTACTGGTAAACATTTTGGGATTGTGCTTTTTGGGGGAGCACTGAAAGGAGTGTTTTATTTCCTTCAAAAATATACAAGTGTATTATTTTTGCATCGGAAGTAGAAGGGATGGAAACTATTAGAATACAGTGTTTAGGTGATGCTTATTGAAAAAGCAGATAGCTTTATTTAATCACATCGTAACTCTTACTTGCAGTTCAGCTTAATAAAATAATGCTTGTTGAAAAGTGATAGGTGGGTGGGTGAGCTGTTGCAGCGTGAGCTGTTATCTGGGGATGGTGCAGGCCAGCTGCAGAGCAGGTCTGGTGCTCCAGGACAAGCTGAGAGGGTCTGCAGCCTTTGAATCCTGCAGGAGTTGTAGATACTGACTCTCAAGGAAGTGCAGGAAGAAGGGCTGATCACAGCTCTTCCCTGAAAATCTTGAGCAAGAGACAGAAGTGGGATCATGCAGTCACACTCAGTGAACCCATCATTTTGCGGGAATTTTATATTAGGGAATGCTGTGGAGTTTGGGTGATTCAGTGCCATGGAATTTGCCATTGCTTGGGCACTGGTGACCATGCTACACAAAGCAGTGTTACCACGGAGGAGCTGCTTGGCCTGGGGAGAGTGGATTAATGGTCTCCAGCCAGGCTGCAGTGGAAAGTTGTCATAGGAACTGGCTCGCTGTTCCGCAGGCCTGTGCCTTGTCTTCGCTCCTTTAGAAGAACACCTCGGTAACTAATTGCCTCAAGATAAGAAATACTCACATGCCATCCAGTGTAAAGCCATGAGGAGAGCAGGGCACTCCAGCTCTAGCAAGGGAAGCTGAGGACAGCGCTGTACCCAGCAGGGCACCGCCTGAGTGATGTGCCTTGGGATGAGCTCGCAGCGCCTGCTCTGCGCCAGGTCCCTGCCTCGGGGTGGCCCACAAACACTGGGTGTCCTGATATAAAACAGCTGTGGCTTCTTTAGCAGTGAGAATAATAGGAGAGAAAACTGAACAGAATGTGCCCCAGAGTGGGAGGTGGGAGCCTTGCCTGGCTCTTTGAGATGTATTTGGGATGAGATGTTTCCAAGCCGGCGCATGGGAATTCCTCACTTATTGTCTGTACTGCATCTACTTTTAAAATTTTATTTATTCAGTGTCAGCAGCACAAATATAATTTGAAATGTTATTTGAAACGGCCACAATCTGAGTCTTCAAGAGTTGGCTATTCTATGCTGAATCTTGTTCTTTATGAGTATCTTCAAAGAGTACATGATACAAATATTTCCTATTTTAAAATGTCTGTTTTGTGCTATTAAAGCAATTACTGTGTGTCATGATTATGATGCTTGTAGCAATGAGCTGTGTTTTGTTTTTAAATCATTATGACTTGTTAACTGGAATGGTTCCTAAAACCTGGAACTGTGCACTCTACGCAGAGATCGTGTGTATAACATGAATTGGCTTCTTTAACGCAACTGCAGAGAGAATCCAGCATATCCAGCTGGAACTGGATCCAGCATAGAACTTTATGTATGGTAAATAGACCTTAAGCAACATCTGGAAAAAATTGCATAGGTCTTTAAGGTAGCCACTGTAAGCAGTTGATAATCTGAACCTGTCTACATAAATGTAGTTACTAAGTCTCATGCATGTGTTTGCAGGGCTAAAAAGGTGCTGGGGAGAGCTGCCTATATGAAGCCATATTAGGAGAAATGCATTTTTTATATGGCAGTATGAGATCGAGGAGGGAGCCTGAGTAATTCAGCCTAAAAAGCCCACGGCAGTCTGTGTTGAATCTTTACTATTACCTGACTATAAAGTCAAAGGCAGGTTTGCTCTTATTTCCTGGACAGCTGGGTCCCCAGACATAGGAGCAGTGAGTGGCTGTGTGCCAGAACTCTTAGTCCTGTCACTTTTTCAAGTCTGGTGCAGCATGGTAGAGGTAAACTTGTGGCTTGCTGATGACCTTAACTTAATCATCCTCTGGACATGAATACCTGCTGCGGGATTTACTGGCGCAGTCAGCCCTTTTTTGGTGGTTTCACTAGAGATAACATTCTGACTAAACTGGGGAGGTTGCAGAACCCACTGTGATCATCTGCATGCTTCTCTTAACACCTAAGGAAGAAGACAAGTGAGTTCTTACCCTGTGCATCATACCAGCTCAAACTGACTTAAATTCTGCAAAGGTGTGAGCCCATCAGATGCAGAGGGCAGGAGCCACGATAATGAGATACCTGAAGAAATGATGCTGGGACTAAAACCTGTTGGTTTCTCTTGAAATTGAAGGATGTGTGGGCAGAGCTTCTGTAGGTGTATGGAAGAAGAAAGGGAGGTCCAGGGAGATGTGATTCTTCTGAGATTGGAAGGTGGCTCCAAAGTGAAGTTAGTAGAAACAGATGTGTGCGAACAATGTACTCCAGTGCAGCTCATGTTGTACCCAGACTGTAAATAAGAAGGCGCTTGTGGTCTCTATAACTACCATTCCGGCTCTTTTCACCACAAGTGGTTTATTTAAAAACAAAACCTCCTTGAAGTCATTATGTGGTCCAAACTTAGCTTAATTTAGTTATAGAGTATTCACAGCTCCCAGCTGCATTTCAGATATTTTCAAAGACTTGCTATTTTGCTTATGTGCTTACTACAAGATTACCATTGAACCTTGCTTGGCACAGTCGGTTCAGAGGAAGGGGTAAAACAGAGATTTCCTGTATGTATTTCTGCAGGAGACTCTGAAGTAGAGTGGTTTTCCACTGTTTATTTAAGAGCAGGCCTTTGGATTAGCTGGCTTTGACCCAGGCCTTGTAGTTCTCCCTGTTAACATTGGCATAATAGATAAAACACTTAAGATACATTCTTGCTAGATTTTCAGGAAGCAACTTCTCACTGAACCTTCCAGGAAGGTACACTTCCCCAGAATATTTTCCAGCCATAGTGGTCCAGTTTTGGCAGTTGTGATGGCCAGATCTGGAGTGTGAGTCCTTCTGGGTGGGTCGTCCCTCTCTTGGGCGAGCTGCTGCCTTTTCCCTGGCAGCAGCTGCTGCCTGCACTGCTGTGGTAGGAACAGCTGCATCCCAGCCGTGTCCATTGGGTTCGGGAGGAAGCATTTAGCTGTTCAGGCAGTGTTTGCTGCTGAAATCAGTATTCCTTATCTCCTTGGGAAAACGTTAGCTGTGGATGGGAATCAGCTCATACTTTACTGCTTGGACTGTGCTCCTGTTGGCATTTGCATCAAATGCAGTGCGTCTGGCCATGGTATATAACAAGAGAAACTTTCTAGTCAGCTTGTAAAGTAACCTGGAAAGGAAGGTGAATTCAAAAGACTGAAGATGGTTTAGCATTAAGCACCCAGAGTTATCTAGACTAGCTGAAATCAGCTGGTGTTTGGGTTGATTCAGTTGGTGGTGGGTTACATACAGGCATGCACAGTGAATAATTAGGAACATGAGGTCAGAGAAGAGCATGTGAATATTCTGCTCTCAGAAACCCAAAGAGGTCCTGAGGTTTATGCCAAAGCTTTGTAATCATAACACGGCAATTACCAATAATAACATCTAAGAATAAGTGCTAGTAAAGCACGGGCAGCATAGGTAATTTGGGAAGTCAGTAAATAGAACAGTTGCAATTAAAAATAAATAATCTTTTAATGCTGATTTTGTTTGCTTTCTCTGTCTCCAAAATACTTTTTTTTCCCCCCGAAGGAATAGCTGAACATGTTGGCAAAGGTATTTCAAATGTTTCTCTCTGATCTTTTTGGATATTACAAAGCAATTCCACTTCAAGATTATGCAAAGATGTATGTGGCCTTTGAAGTCACAGGAACAGACTGTAAAATTTGGTCCCAAGTATCCTGCTTAAATCACATCCTTTCTGACACCCTATGCAGTATTCCTTGAGAGCTTTTAAGAACAGTTGCCCATGATAGCAGCATAGTTGTTTCTTTTTCATTGCTTGTTCAGTTCTACTTTTGTAGTGTTATTCTCAGTGTGTTCTTTTAGGTCAGGATGAGTTCATTCCCTAAAGAAAAAAACTGATCAGTTGAACATAAATTGCAGATGTTCTGAGCATCAGTTAACTTGAGACTAACCCTTGAAACTGCTCTTCCAGTTCAGTTCCTGTAGCTTTCTCATCATTGAATACCAGTGGCTGAGTGAAGCTGGAAAGAGGAATTTAGCATAGAAGCAAGCCAGACTGGTAAATCATCTGTTAGTTCTGCTGTCTGGAAACTGAGGCAGGAGTCAAATTTCATTTTCTGCTTCATGCCGCACGCATCAGTCAGTGCACCAGTGATGTTTAAGAGCCGGTCAGCAAGACAGCCTGTTTTGAGTCTTTCAGTGTTTGGGGATGCTGCATTTCCCCATTGGTTACCTGTGTTTAAAAAAAGAAAGGAATACAAAGCATAGCCTAAAGGAAAGTACAAACACGTGAACCAAGTCTCTCTGAAGGAAGAAGTAGTCAGCAGACCACTGTATTCCACCTGTAATTAAAAGCAAGACTTCAGCAGACAGGGCTGGGTAGAGCTCTGCTAGGGAAAAAAGATAAAAATGAGCATTTTTGCCTAGAGCTGTAAGTGGTTCGAGTAAGTAGAGACAAACCCCATCTTCTCTATCTGAAAATGCTTGCTCTTACCAAAAGTGTCTCTCCTAAGCAGTGACTAGTATACCAGATGATCTTCTGCTAAGTCCTTTTATGTTAATTATGTGAATTTAGCCTCTAGAAGGCATTAGCTTGCCTGTACCCTTAACCACTTGGTGAGTGCAGACATCCTGAGCGGAATGTGTCTTGCACATGTTTTGCTGTTTATTAGAATCTTCCTTATAGTGGTGTTGCAATAGAATGATTTTATAGAGAATAAGTATGTTAAAAATGTAATTCCTGGAATCATCAGGAGATGTATGTGATGCTTCATGAGCAAATTCATACAAATTGGAAAGAGTTTTACTTGCTGTCATCTGAGATGGAGTGTCCATCTATAGCCTTCAATAATTTGGGGACTTTTTCACTTCTGATCAAAATAATGCTGTAGTCTTTCTAAGAGCTGGTTAAAAATACATTTGCAATCTAACCTTTCCTTTTTTTTTTTCATGTGATAAGAGATTAGGTAGGTTCTTAACCTCTTGTTTTATATGTGTTTTAACTTGTCTTTCAATATTGCACTGGCAGTTTTATGAGCCAAGGCCAAAAAACTCTGCTTGCTAAACTTGAGCAATCAGGAGGGAACAGATGATGAAAAACTAACAGTGTTTTACTCATCTACCACTCATTTTTCTTCACAGACATGCAGAGAGTAGATATTAACAAAGACACATAATAAAACGCACTGTGAGTCCTCATAAATCGATGTGGGCTGGTGGGGTCAGGAACAAATACTGGAAAGGTTAGAACATGCAGAGAACTGTGTTCCCATGTTGTGACGCTCAAAGCAAGGCTGGGAGTTTTTCAGTTGCTGATATGAAAGCAATTAGGAGGAGGCATTTCTGTGGCTGCCCAGCAGGCTTTGTGCTGGCTGGCCGTGTGGTCAGCCCTTTTTTTTAGTGGTTGCAGTGGTCAGGTAACACGCTGAAAAAGAAGTCCTGGGTGAATCAGGGCTATCATATTGCTCTGCTAGGGACAGATGTTTTTAAAGGCATCTCAGAACCCAGAGGATCCAAGCTGTTTGCTCATCTGCAGCAGGACAAGGCTGTGCTGTTGAATACATCTTGGCGTCTATGTCGACAAGATACTTGAGGTTCCCTGAAGAGAGAAGTCCTGGCCAGAGGGAAGGTTCAGTGTTGGGAACTCTCAACTCAGGTTTTGAGATAACAGGGATGTGCCGATGATGCCTTCTTAGTTGTTTGTTACTGTTCTCTCACCCTTCAGGCTGGCAGGTTTCTCCCAGTTTGCAGCTGATGAAGTGGATCTGTCACTTCATTGTGTTCCTTCTGAGACCTGCTTATGCTGAGACAAATGCAGAGACAACACTCTGTGTCCTCCTCTGCTTCTGCCAGGGAACAGTCTCCTGTGTCTGTCAGGTTTTAATTTAACATTAAAACCTAGAGAACTGAAGGGCCTGTGGAAGGGTGACTGTTTTCCCCAAATTAACTTAGTGGTTTGTGCTTTGCTTGGACGAGATAGTAAGAAGTTTCCAAAGAAAAGAGGTTGATTCAGTTGGAAAACAGTTTAATGTAGGCCTTTGGAATCACTTGATAAAGCTGAGACAGTTAGGTTATCAAAGAGAAGCCAGAAACCTAGCAAGAGCTCAAAGTAATTGTAGATGTTCAGTTATTTTACTGATTAATTTAGTCACTAACAAAAACTGTCCAAATTAGCAGTCTTTTGGAAGAGCTTGGGTATAATGCAAAGAAAGTATTCATAGAATTAATTTACTTGTAGAGTTTCCTGTAGTGGTGCCTTGGTACTACACATCTGTCAAGATTAAATGAGATTTGGGGGCCGATAACATCTAGGTGGGGACACTATTGTGCCCTTAGGACAGATTTGTAATTTCATTCGTAATCACGCAGACTATAATTACTATATTTGCCTCTGATTAAAAAAACAGGTCAGAAAAGTAATGAATTGTGCTCCTTATGGGGGGAGGGGAAGCTTCACACCGTAAGAGCACTTCAAAACACCTACAGTCTTCACGTTCCCTGATTTTCCATCTTTGTGCTTGCTCGGTTGGTAGGTCTGTGTGGCTTATTTGGTGTCGGCAGGGAGCCACTGCCTGCTGAGAACAGAGTGCAGGAAGGGTTTTGGGTACATGCCTTTGTGACATCCATGATGAGTGCTAGGTACCTGCCAGCCTCTGATTTGGGGAGAAAGAGGACTTTTGTGTGTCTCAAGGGAGGGGTACTGAACTAGGAGGAACACCGAGCAGGAGGAGTTTGTACTTCTGGCTTTTGTGAGCACTTCAGGAGAGTATGAGAGCCAGCCCAGGGTCGATTTCGATGAGCTGAGCCTGCATGCAGGCTGTTCTCACCTGAAAGGCTGGATCAGACTCAGGGAAGGCTTCTTGGAAGGGAGATGGGTAACCATTATTATGGATGAAAGCAGGAAGCCCATGAAGTCTGTATTAGGCTAGTAGGTGTCGGCAGCCCTGTATGTTAGGATAGCAGAGAATCAGGATCCTCCTTACTAAATGATTTCTGTATTTATTTTCACAGCGCCCTTTACAGCTGAGGAGTTTCATTATTTTGGTTTGGGTTTTGTGAACAAATAGCAAGTTGAAGATTGGCAGAGTTTTGTGTATGAAGTCCCTAGCTTTGCTGGATATTATTCTCTCTGGCATAGTTCCATTGTCATCAGTTTTTTTGAAAGATGGGTTTATTTGTCAAAGATCTGTCTCTTATTGGTGGGTAAGTTCACAAAAAGAAGAGAGACCAAGTTAGTAGATGAGCATTTGGTAAGCTTTTTCCTTAAAGAAGCTGGGAGGAGAAGGGAATGACACTGGAAAAGAAAACTCTTAGCAGGGAAAGAAAGTTCTCACTGGTTTTGACAGAGCGATTCTCAGAATTATTGGATTGTTTTCAGCTGTTGATCTCAGTGTTTATTTTCAATCCCCTTTTTTAATGCAGGAGGAGCCAGTGTTCCCCAGTTCTTTACTCAGCAGCGTGTCCCTTGGCGAGTGTTGTGTCTAGAGCTCTGGGACTCAGGCTGACCAGCCAGTTGGCTCTCCTCACCGGGGCTGAGCAGGGAATGCTTTCTGCCAAGGCTGGAGGGAGACGTGAGTTCATGTTTCCAGCCTGCAGAGATGGCTCAGATGCTGATTCTGCTGTTGCATCTGTTTGTGTAGCCCATGAATGTGTAGAGAGGGCCCATCCTGCAGGGAAGAGGGTTCAAGTGTCTCTAAAAAAATCATCCTTCTTCTTTTTAAAGACTAGAAAAAAGCTGGAATGAAGTTTAAGTATGTGCTTTTCCTGTAAAATATTAATGAAGCAGGGATGTGATTTTCAGAGGCAAGAGGGTTTTTTTACCACTAAGCTCAGTGAGTAAGGAAAGACAATAAAAATGTCCTCCCTCACCTTCCGTGTTCAGAAGATAAAGTGAACTTTTGGCTGTTTGCATTATCCGAGCTGTCCTGGTTGCATGCTCTCAGAATGACTGTGCCACTGAGCCCAGTTGTGCATCTCAAATACTCCATGCTTCTGGAAAGGCCTCTTACATCTGCGTTTGCTTCCCGAAACACGGTGGAATCTAATGAAAGGCACCATTGTTTTGAAACACGCTGATCTGCTGCCAAAAGAGCTACTGTTGTATAATCCTTAATAGCAGGTTAGAGTGGCAGTTGCTCCTTGGTTTGAAATTGGTCTGTGGCAGGATGGCTTCCCAGTTCTCTCTCTGGGGATAGCACGTCTCATCTTGTTCTTCCCTTGAGGAACTGTGACTCACACGGTGTTCAGCTGTCCTGAGTTGGGAATAGACCCTTGAACAGGCTTGAACATCAGTGGTGCTGCTTAGGGGTGACAACCTGAAGGGAAGAGAAACTGGCAGTTCCCCCTGAGAATGGGGAGCAATGCTCTGTCTGCTGAGTACCAGGGATTACATTTGTCTCTTCTTGCCAGCACATTGTTCTGATGTTTAAAAAAAAAGAGTTGGAATAAAAAAATTTATCTTGACTTTCCTTTCTGATTTGCAGAACTCAGTGTGTATACTTCCATGCTGACATTTCTGCCTTTCATGATCTTTATGTTAACCTGCAGCTTGGCTGGCACGCTGTCAGGCTTCATCTGTGTAGCAAAGATAGTATTTGCAAGTATCATTCAAACATTGAGTTCCTGTTGTGGTGAGCATTGGCATCAAAGTTTACTGCCAAATTTTCAGCTAAAGCAAATATATGGGAACTGTGATAAATATTTTAAAATAAATATACTGTAAATAATTTCTATAGGGTGACCTGTATTACAGCAAAGGGATCAAATTAATCTTATTAATCTTAATTAGTTTTTAGTCTTCCAAGACTCTAGGCAACTAGAGCAATTGCTTACGGGAAAAACAATGTGAGTAAAGTATTTGAATTATGTTACATGTTTCTTACTGGAATTTAACAGCTGGAAACAAAAGGCAGTGAGAACATAGCCAGGTCCATGCTTGCCTTTGGAAGGCGCTCAATTGCACAGCAGTTTGGGAACCTCTGTGGCAGAGGCTGCTGCAGGCTGCTGAAGGCCTTTTCCCAAGGAAGCGAGTTTCCCAGGGCCATCAGGGTGCACAGTTTATGTTGGTGTTGGCTCAGAAGAGCCTTTGTTTATCCATTCACCTTCTGTCCATGTGAAACCACTCTCTGGAGGTTTCTTCTGAATAGTGGTTGTGCCTCAGCCTCGTATCCACTGAGACACTAAGATGTAAGGTGAGGAAGAGTCATCTGAGGCATGATACTCAGTTTGACTGACCTGCTGTATAGCTCAGACTGTTTGACTTTTCTGCATTAATTCTTGACTGTGTGAAAAAAAAGGCTGATTGAAACACCCACACACTTCATTTAGAGCCCTCTGATGATGGAAAAAGTATTTCAGAAATTTCTTGTTCCGTAGCTAACTGTCCTCTCTGTTAATATTTTTTGTGTTGGTTGATTTATGTAGCTTCCAGTCACAGGGTGTTGTTCTGTCACTGCTAGACTGAGAGCCCTCCACAGTCAGTCTGCTTGCCTGTGTGCAAATGCTTCTAGACAATTTTCAAATCACCTGCAGAGCTGCTCTCTATACACTGGCAGCCTTCCACTCCAGCCTTACTCTCTCTCACAGCTTTATTCCTTTCTCAGTATAATCAGCATCGTTCTGAATGGGGACAGCTGGCTGAAGACAGTTTTCCAGCAGAGTTTGTGTCAGTGACAGAGAGAGACATGGAGTCCTTCTGGGTAGTCTTGTACATCCAAGGATCATATTTGACCTGCAGTTGCAGCATTTCTTTGAGAGCTCATGTTTGCTAATTCTTCTCTGTGGCATAGCTCTTGTGCTTCTGGATCAAGTCTCACATTCCTTAAGTGTGGTCCTCCTCCTTTTTTTCTAGTGCTGGGAGAATGGGGCACACTAGAATTAGAGAAGTGGAGAAACAGCATTACCCCAAACAAACTCTGTGTAAGAAGCAGTAAATTGGAAATAGCTAAAATGGTAGTTCTGGAAGAGAAAGCACGAGCTATATGGAATGTAGAAAATATGCTGATTAGCTCACTGGAGAATGGAGTTCCTGTTTCAAGGCATGAAACTGATTTGCAGATAGATGAGGAGAATGGGTGATCTCATGGTACTCAGGAAGGGTCAGATTTGAGGTTTGCTCCTCAGAGTTGCACTGCAGATTTCATAATTTTCCAAATTCTATTCTAACCATCCATAACATTGATGATAATTAAATAATACATAAAATATTTTAATGAACTAGTGCTTCTTGGAATTCCTGAAAGAATAGAACTTCTTGGATAGAAATAGATGGACACATGAAGAAACTCCAAATTTATTTATTTGTGGGTTTTAGTGTGTCTAATGCATTTGGGTCGTGGATTATTGCTGGAGCTCTAGGGACTGCACAGCCACTCTGCGGGTATGGTTGTCAGTAGAAATAGTCTGATTTAAAAATCCATGTAAAATAAGCAGGGTTTTGTTAAATACGTTTTACAACGTATTTGATACATAGACATTACTTTAGCATCTGGATTTCAGACAGAGATCAAATTCAGCCTGAAGTTAGATCAAATCCTATAATAAATGGCATGAGCAGAATTCTCCTTTCTTATATCTTACCCATTCAGAAATAGCCCATGAGTTACCGTCGTCTATGAAGTCAGACCACAGTCAAATGAACGTATGACTGGGAATGCTTTACCAATTTCACTAAAAGCACGCTTCATGATGTAAGCACTGTGATGGTGTCCAAGAGTAACTGCTACCCCCTTCCTGTAGGAAGATTCAGAGCCAGTGTCAGAGATTGCAGGCCTGGAGCTAGGAGGGTTAGTATGACCCATGGAGCAAGGAGAGTGTTATCAATCTAATGTAATCCAGTGGATCTTCGGACACCACAAGTGGCACCTGTAAGCTCTCTACATGTCTGTGGTTAACCTTAACAGGTTCTTAACAGCAGCTCTCTACCTCTTTAATACCCTGTAATCAGTATACAGAATTATCCTGCTCAAAGCCAACCTCAATTACCATGAGGTGAGAGTACTCTTTGAAGTGTCTCTTGGAAGTAATTTAATATTCTAATATGAAGATGTGTTTTGCCCTTCCTGCCATCATGAACATGAAGCCTTGCTGTCAGATAGGCAGCCATACAGAAGTGAAAGATCTTCAAGTGAAGAACTTAACTTTAGGCATGAGGAGGGGAGAAAAAAAAAAGTCTGTTTTCTGGTTCAGGTCATTTACAAGCATCACTGCTTATCTCTCAAGTCATGGACATAGTAATTTTCGGAAGCATTGCTAATTAAAAACACCTTTTGGAAACAGTTTGCCTTTGGCCATCAAGCAGAAGTGTTGGCAGTAAAAGACAAGAGTGGTTTGAATTGTCATCCCAGGGCTGTGGGGGAGAGGGAAGGAGCTATGTGAACTAATGGAGCTGGTGTGTAGGGCTGTAATTCAGAATAAAATCAGAGCGTCATTTGGCATCCATGCAATCCCTGTGTCTTGGAGCCCACCAGGAGCCTGCTGCTCTGTGGCTTCTGTCACGCAGAAGTACAGGCTGACCTCTCTGTGTCTGCCAGTTGATGCTAGTATTGAAACTTGAATTTGTGTAAAAGTATACTGTGCTAGGAACATGCAGTGTATCTCTGATTCATCCTGACAGCGCTAGGAACTCAGACTGACTTTTAGCACAGGGACTGAGGAATTAGTGCTTCTGCATTTGATTCCCACTTGCTCTGTGTTACTACCTTCTCTGTGCCTTGCTATCCTTAGCTGACAAAATGGGGACAGCACTTTTGCTGCCCGTAAATGTGTTACGTGGACAGGAGTTGGTGAAGTGCTTTGGGATCGCAGGTGTGAGAATGGTGCTTCTGGTGAGGCCGGGAGCCTGCCCAGCCCCTGCTCGCACAGTGGCACTGGGAGGTGCCACTGAGGGGGATGACACAGTCCTGGCCGCTTTCCACTGTCCATCCCAGAGGATCAGGAGGTATGATGCTAACCTGAGTGGATTTCACCTCCTCTGGTGCTAGCTGTCCCAAGTGTCTAGCCTGAACAAGGTGCAAGCTACTTCTGCCCTCAGTGGAGGGAGCGGAATGCTCCTGGAAAGTGAGTCACGTGCTTTTCTTAACCACCCTTACATGGACAGTCCTCTAAGATGCAGAAAAGATCGCTTTTACCCTCCCCTGCCCTATTTGTGAGGCTACGTCCTGACCCGGAGCAGAAATTTGACATGAGTCATGAACAAGCCAACTCTCTTCCTGCTCCCTTTGCTTTTTCCAGTCCTTTGGATTTTAGGATGGTTCGCTCCTCCCTTGCTGAGACTCCACAAAGCACTTTGAGATGGAGCAGCGCTGCCGCAGGGAGCCAGGAGCTGCTCTAGGCTTGGCAAGGGCGTCACAAGGCTCGTCTGTACTCCCACAGCCTCCGACTAGACACAAAGCTCTTAAGCAGCGAACGCTGGGTGTGATGATTTTCTCTCTATTCGCTTCCCACCGCGCACGTACGTGTGTGGGCTGTGCTGCCAAGGTATTAATGACTCTTGAAGCAGAACACGTGAGAAGAGGCAGATGTAGTGCACGGTGAGTCAGTGTGAGTACGCTACAACCTCGGCATAGGTTAGGGATGCTTTTGTGTTCGGCTGTATGTGCTCTCGGAGAATATCCTGGAAATAGTGGGACTGTCACCAGAGTTTTGTTCATCTCTGCGTTTCAGTGTGTGTGCCTCTGATTTGGCATTGCATCATCCAAGTGTCGAGATGAACTCAGAAAAAAAATAGAGGTAGTCAGTGCATTTAGCATGAACATGTCAGGTATTATCAGGTGCAGAAATTTCTAACTATTTGCTGACCAAAAAAGATTTAAAAAGTAATAGTAAAACTTGAAGAGAAATGCTTCAGAACATTTTATTTAATTTGTATGGGTATTTGAAAAAAATACACTATGAATAATACTGGAAATCATCCAAAATCTGACAAATGGACTTAATCCAAAATATATGCTAAAAATCACGTTCTTTTGGACCAAAGCATATGTGCTGGGCAGCAACTCTGTATCAAAGCTTTGCAGCTGAGATTTAAATACCTTTTCAGAAGGAAGCCTGTACCATAAATGCTATCAGATGCTTAATTAAGACAGCACAAGCAAGGAGCATGTTTGCAATAAATTATGGGAATGTGTTCTGACATGCTTTATCTATGTAAAGATTTCTATTTTTATGTGAAGCTATTTACAGATTATTGATTTCAAAAATAGATTTGTAACTAAAGAAAGATGCATCATATTTCAGTTGCTTGGAGTTGAGAAACTTGCCTGGCTGTCTGCCTGCTCTCTTAGATGTTTATTCCAGTGGCTTACAAGTGTATGGAATGATTCTGTCCTTATTTTTCTCCCTCTATTTGGAAGAAGGAATTTATATTCAGGGACCAGGTCCCAGGTTTCTTACCTTCGCAAGCAGGCTGATTTTTATGCCTTTGAAGCACAGAATAATTTCATTGAGGTCCGTGAGGCTTTTTGTGTAAGACTTTTGGGTGGCAAAGATCCCTCTCAATATATTTTGTCAGTTGTCACTGGTTTGTTTCAGGGCAGCAAGCTGTTGTCACAGTATCAGTGGAGCCTGCTAAGATGTAAGCCTGCCTTGGAATACATGTAATAGAAACCTTCAGCATAATTTTTTGTTACTTAATGCTGTGTGAACATTAAAAGAAATATTTTAATAAATCAGGGCAAAGCCTGAAGGTAGAGGCAATATTTTTCATTAGAGGAACGTTTAGAATTTGAAAACTCATCCAAGCTTGTGTACCCAAGAGCCTGTCTATTTTTTCCAGCCATACCAGTTGGTCTAATAAGAGATACTGCCTCTGTCTACAAATCTTGTCCTGCCTGCAAACTGTTCATCTCATCTACAGCAAAATACTGCTGGATTGTTAAAACAATTCAGGCCTTCTTTGCTTAATTATGGAAACTCAGATTTTTGTGGTTTCCTCAAGTCTCAGCTTTTTGAATCCCAACACACAAAATGATGCTGTCTGGTTTCTCCTACTGTAGAGGAGGGTTTCATCTCATAGGAGCTCAAACTGCTTCACTGATTCCTTATTTTAGAATGGATGTTATAAAGGTAGCCTGATAAAATTCTGCCATCTGGATTTTAGGGTATTTTGTAGGATACTATTGGAGTATACTATCAGCTGTCTGGCATGGATGGCCTCTGGAAGCAGTCCTGTCTTAGCACCTGTGTCAGCATCTGATGTGGTGTTGTGGTGATGGGGAGCAGAAGAAATGGGAAGAAGAGGCTGGCAGAACAGAAGTCTCTGGCATAGGCTGTGGGTGTAAATCTTTGAATCTTGCTATGTGTCTGGCTGGGTAAGCAGAGTGGTGTACCCCTTCCAAACAGCAGGAAGCTTGGATTTGGACTTGTTTGGAAGACCTAGACCCGGAGCTGTGGAACAGTCCTAAGGCTGGCCATGCAACAGTTTTTTCAGAGCTGTTTAATGTGCCTTTTAGAGGCCTTCAATGAGTGTGTCTCTCGGATCTGAATCTGGAGCTCTAGGCTAGTAGCTTTAAAATAGACCAAGGTGGTGATGATCTGGACCATCTTGAAATGTCCATGGGGTAAATGCTTTTTCACCCTCAGAGAGCACAAGCCCTTTCTGTAGTTTGCAGTCTTGGGGTCTTACCAGATCACTCCCTCTGCTGCATGTCTTGGCTGAGTCTGTCACCCGTGCAGGGACACTGCTCCTCTCCCGAGCAGCCCTTGCTGTCCCTGAGGAGCCTTGCTGCAGGCAGTGCCCTGCCTTCCAAGTGCAATGGGAACAGGTCGGTGCTTGAGGGGTGTTAAGTTCTGTGTCCTGTGCTGCCTTCTGTCTGCCTTTGGGCACGGCTTAAATAGATAGCTGGTAATTACTTGTAAAGCCCTTAGTGGCTGTGGCTGGGGCTATTTTGGAAGCTGATTCTCCCTGCATGCCCTGTTGTGGAAGTTGTGGCTGGCTGGAATGGCCCGTCGCCCTCTCGCTGTGGTGACCTCCTCTCCTGGGTGTGTTGCAGGGAATTCAGGGGGAGAGCTCTCAGCAATGGCATGCGGTCTCTTGGGCTGCCTGCCAGGGCCTGAATTTGGTGACCTTTAGGATGTGGCAGAAGATGCATTTGTAAACCTTGGTTATAGTAACTGGGAGGCAAACAGAGAATGCTGGAGGAGGAACATATTTTTTACAGACAAGCTGTTTGCTCTCTGTTTGATGTCTATGACCAGCAGCTAGTAGATAAATATACTAAGAAGTGATGTGACAATTGGTACTGTTGCTCTTTAATAAAATTTAAAATGAGAAAATTATACAGTTTTCCTTGAGGAGCATGCGTGTGACACTGAGAGCGCTGTGACTTCTAGTGCTGGTTTGAACACTTGCTCTCTGCTTTGCTGGAATCATTAAATTCCCTTCTATAAAATGAGTGCAGTCATATTTTAGAGGTGTCCAGATGTAGTTGCTATATCATTACCCATGTAGTTTGTGGGTGGTTTTGTTTCGTTTAAGAAGAGCAAACAAGCCAAGGCCAGCAGCCCAGCAGCTGTGGGGGTTACACAAGAATGTGGTTTCATGTAATACCTAATTTGGTATCACTGTGGGTTGTGTCTCCCACCCTGTTCTCCACACCAGCTCTAATGACAGTGTTGTGGCAGGTTGAGCTGGGTTCAGCCTGGGTTCAGCTGACCAGTGGAGAACTACTCAGCCTTTCCTTGCCTTTGGTCAGTTGGTTTTGATAGGTGAGGACTTGGACTGATGAGCTGAACTGACCCACCATGGGGCTGCTTCACCCCACCCGGTGCCAGGGAATGCAGCAGGACATGTGTCTGGCTGGAGGAGCAAGGGGAGCAGGATTGCCCCGGTGTGCTAATAACAAAATTGGGAAAGTTGCCCCTCTTTCCTCACTGCAGGTCCTTCCTGATGAGAAGGACTGTCTGTGGTTTGGTTGTGACAGCCAGCACTTGAGAAAGGGTGCTCATGTTTGTGAAGATCTGCTGGTGAATATTTGCATCACTCATGTTACAGGTTTGCAGTGTGTTCTTGCTCTGCCTGAATGTGTCTGACCTGCAGAGGACAAAGGATCATCTTTCTACTTTCCTTCCAATTGTTTCTGCTAATGTAGCATCGGTTTGAAGCTTTGTCTTTGCTTAGAGATCAGATGGCCAGGGACAAGGCTCTTTGTTTTCACTCTGTGCTAAAAGTGGCAAGGTCAGTCCCAGTGGGGATTGTAGAGTTTACACTGCTGAATTTATCTCATGTATTGAGGGTAGGTTTTCTATCACCTGCAGCTAATGCATATTGGTAACTGTAGCGTCAAAAAATATCCCTTTTCAGCAATGAAAACAAAGTCTCTGTTTGTAAATGCATTTTCACCACAATGGATAGGAATATCTTTGCAGCCGTGTAGAGCAGCCTTCCCAGCTCTCTGTTTTAACATCTCAAAGAGCAGTATCTTACTTGACCTGTAAACTCAGGTCATTCCGCTGGGTACTTTGCAGGACTTCCTCAGTGGCACAGGAGTTCCTTCATACCAGGAAACAGACAACTTTCTGGTGAAACAAACCTTGACCTTAAGCAAGCTTTTCTTTTCCATCTCTTTCAGAAATAAGTAAGCCTTTGAAGATGACAACCTCATGGAGCGACCGACTCCAGAATGCAGCAGATCTCCCTGCAAACATGGATGGGCATGCTCTGAAAAAGTACCGCCGGGAAGCCTATCACCGGTAAGTCGTCCATATAGCTCCAAAACTAAGCATAATCCCCACATTTCTTGGGTTTTGGGTTTTTTTTGCTTGTTGGTAAAACAGGAAGGTTGTTCTTACCTTCCTCGCAGAAGTGCTGGTAGAAGTGAGCTTAGAAGACAGCACAGTATTGGCCAGCAAGAATTTGCAAACAGCCGAGTTGAAATACGTGTACTAGAACGAGAGAGGATATGCTTCTTAATGCAGTCAAAAGATTAATCAAGGTCAGATTTTGGATAGAAGCTTTCAAGTCAATAAATACTTAGTGATAGAGGTTTTACAATAATTATTGCAGTGCACACTGGGAGAGCAGAGCCTCAGACACTGGAATGCGCAAATATGAGTAAGGAGGAAATCAAATGGGGTCAGAAATTGTTTGAGAATTACACCTAGTGTGGTTAATAGTGTGACCCCAGGAGCGTGCAGGAGCACTAGGCAAGGGCCTGGCCTTTTCACTGGTAGCTGTACCTAAAACCATCTTCACTGTAAAACAATTACAGTAAGTAAAGAAGATAGAGTTCAAAATAAAAGGAATGTTACCACTCTTATTTTATAGTTTGGGAATCAAAGTGCAGGCACTAGGTTGTTTTTACAAGATCCCACTGGAGGTTTGGTTGAGCCAAGAATTTAGTCTAGAGCTCTCAAGGTTCCAAGCATAGAGCATAAAAGACAGATTAAGTCTGTCTCCTTATCAGATGTCTGGACTGTTACAGAGTTAAAAACAACAGCATCTAGTAATTGTCAGTATTCTGTTTGTGGGAGGTGTATCTTCAAAGTTTAGCTTGGTTATTTTGAGAAGTCATACAGTGTGATGATCAGAGGATATTCAGCAGAAGGGGAAATGTGTGTCTGATGTAGAAACAGAAAAAGAAGTCAAGTTTCTCAACCTTATGCTTAAATGCCATGTTGCATTTGTGATTCACATTGGTGGTATTTCTGGGGAAGTGTTTTGGAAGTGTTAGATATCTTTTGATTCTCCAAATGGAATCTAATTTGAGAAAAACGCCTTAGTGCATCATATGATAGGCCAGGTTGTGCAAGTTGCAGTGTCCAGGGCTAAGTCATGGATCCTGTGATGCGTTTCCAAAGGTTTCCAATTTTCAGTGAATATGTTTGAGCAACATGTCTTAAGTGGTGGCATTATTTGAATCTCTCTGTCAGCTGGTTTGTCAGCTATGGAAGCATTTAATGAATATAACTATCCATAGCATGTAGAAAGAGAGGGATTTTATACCGTTCCGTCAAAAAATCTTCACCTTGTTGCAGTCATTGACAGGTTTACCTTTGTGTTATTACTTAAAACTTCAGCTGTGGTACTCCTGATTCAGACTGATGGAAATCAAGTCAGAGTAATGCCTATATTTTTTTCTAAGTATTTCCTTAACATTTGTTATGGTTAAGTGCTGACAGTTTGCTAAATGTTGTACAGGATCCAAAGGAAGCCGTGCTTGTCTTTAAGAGCTCATACATTCAAGTCCTCATCATGTTTACCCTTACTTGTGTAAGAACTCCTTACTTTCAGAAAGAATTTCCTTATGGAAGAGGAGAGTACAGTCATATAAAGGAGGGTTTCCCACTATGAGCTGGGATCTGGTAGTCCAAAATTAGTGTGTGGTAAAGTTTAAGTACCTGTTTTTAGAATCTAGAAATGTCTTATACAAAACATACTGATCAGAAATGCTGCTAGCCATCTCAGATTTTCATGGAAAGCACAACATTGGAAATAGATTAAAGGGAGGCACATTTTTGCTTTGGAATTGCTATCCTCTTTCAAAGAGAGGGAGAGAGGGAGGGAATGGGAGAGAATGAGAGAACCTGATGCCAAGGCTGTAGTATAAATCTGTGCTATTAATGGCTTTGGTATACCAGTTTCATGGGAGTTATTTTGATAATCCAGTATTGTGAGAATCTGAAACAATCCCATTCCAGAGGCAGTGTTGTCAGATTTCTATTTCTGGTACTTTTCATGGTCGTAGTGTTAACAGATGTGATGTTACTTTAAAAAGTGCAAACTTAACATGATAGAGTAGGACTGAAGTTATTTCCCCTTGGTGTTTGATATTATATTTTTTAGTGTTTTATTCATGCTTCAGATGCAGAATACGTGTGCTGGTCGCAGCCGTGAGTTGTAGGATGTAAATCTGTTTCACTGAGATCTTTGTAAGCTCTGACTCTTGGATGCTGAAGCACTGCAGATTTTATGAAAAAGAGAAATAGAAAAGACAAGGTGTCGTTGTCAAGATTATTTTCTTTCTCTCTCTTCTTTCTCTTTTCTTTGTTTTTCTTTTGGTCTTTTTTCCTCTTTTTTTTTCTTACTGCAGAAGCTACAGGAAAAATCCTTGAAAACATGAAACTAAAGTGACTTAGAAACAAAACCCATAAGAACATCAAATTTAAACCTATTACTTTTTTTTTTACCTTAAAGCTGGTCAAAATTATTTTGTGGGCCCAATCTGAAAGGCTGGAGGAGCTTGGCAGCTGCACCACATTTACAGATGTGCATAAGTGGCACTAGGTACCTATGATGAAAGCCTAGTTGAGCTCAAAGTCAGTCAGTAGATTTTCTAAATGCTGCTTGTAATGCTTAGTTTTCTGAAGTGTGAAATTTAAAAAACTTGTTTCACTGTTTGTTTGCTTCATGCTTACTTAAATACCAGTGGAGATACCTAGGCCAATTAATTTAACATTCTTGTTCTCATGAAGTACGCCAGATTTGATATGCTTGAATTGTAAATGAATTCAGATTAAATAAGGGGAAAAGCTTCCAAAAGCAAAATAGTTTACCTTAAAATATATATGTAAATGTTCTTATGGCCATGAAACTTTTAAAAAACTAAAAAAATTACCTTTGAAGACACTCACTACTGGAATGACACTCTAGTAGTCATAATTTACTGTGGTCATTCTTACTTGGAATGTGTTTTTTCAGGTGCTGCACTTCTAATTGTATCATAATTGACGGATGGATGTTCAACATATAATAATTGTTGGCAGAAGTCCCAGTTGAGACTGGTTTAACTGGTGTAGTGCATACTGACTCAGTGTATGATGACTATATCGTAATCATATCTGAATGCCATGGGCAAGAATGTTCAGAATCAAATTTTTATAGCTATAGAATCAGAAAAATCCGTTGGGGAGGAGAAGTGGTGGGGTTTTATCTTCAAGGTACTTCTGACAACTTTAATGAAAGCTTTTGGTTAGCTGGTGTTGCTGTCAGAGCTCGTTACACAACACTGCTGGCGCCTGTCGGAGGTGAGGTCTGAAGATGAATTAATATACAAGCTACATGTTACTCATTCTCTTGCAGAGGTCACTGGTAAGAGGATCCTGCATTACTGTGCTATTGGCAGCACACATTTTAATTCGGAAATAAAATGGCTGTGTAGTTCTTGGGAGGCTTTTCCTTGGTGTGTATGGTTGGGAGGCCACCTCCCTCGTGTGCTGCTTGTTGACTTTTCCGGATAGAGGATAATCAGTTGATCATTTGTTCTGGAGGAGTACTGTCATTTAATGTGATTGTAATTAGGCAAGAACTAGGTTGACTCTGAGCCACCAAATTGCCCTAGTGTCTATTTTTTAACTTGGAGTGAGCACTTCTAGGCACCCTCTGGATTATCTCACATAGCTCTTTAGGGTTTAAATAGCAACCACGTCTAGTTAAAGCAAATAATGGAAAAAGTTGGTGTTCCATCCACTCTTGTTACTGACAGTTACCAAGATCCAGGAAACAGGTATTTGCACTTTAATTTATTTATCTGTGGTTTTGGCTTAACAGAGCGGTAAGGCTGAAATGGCCTTTTTGTTAAACATACTGACTTCGGGATGCTTCTACCATTTTGCATCAGAATAATTGGAGACTTCTCATCCTGAATGTGGGGTTTCTGTTGTTGTTTTAATTGTTGGGTTTTTTTCTTGCTCTCTTGTTTAGTGGCTAGTGCAGGGCATGTGGCATCACGATTCCTAATCCTAATCCTCCTGCTGACTGCTGATAGAGTATTGGATAAATTGCTTCATAGTTTTGTATTTCAGTTTGCATTCAGAGCACCTTATGGTGGTGATATAAGTGATTTTAGCTGTTGCTTTACACTGAGGTTCTGGATTTAAAAATGGTATATACTTTAATAATGACAAAGCAAAAGGATTGCCAATTGGTTGTTTTGATTTCATGGATTAAAGATGTACTTTAGCGTGTTCAAATTTGTAGACTTTGGGCTATTCACTGCTAATCTTGTTTCTTCACTTTATTGTTGCTGGATCATCAGTGATTGCAAACAGGTGGAAATGTTGTATAAACAAGGCTGCGAGACTTGAAACCGTTCATCTGTTTGGGTGGCTATATTTAAAGTCACTTCAAAATGGTCAGTTCATTGAGGTGGAAAATTAGAACAAATCTTTACCAGTCTGAAAATGCTCTTTTCATCAGACTCGTTTGGGCAGGCGATGTGTGGTGTTTCCGTGTATTGGGTAGCTCTGGAGGCTCTGCTGGCCGTGGTCTGTCCTTGTGTGTCCGAGCAGCCTCCTTGGACCTGTGTGGTGGCGTGTGTGTCCCAGAGGGCAGCGTGTGGCTCTCTCTGATTTGTTTTAGTGCTTTAGACATTGGAGAAGGGAGAGGGAGTGTCAAGTCTGCAGAATGGGTGAGCTTATAAAAAAGCACTACACTTGCCAAATTAATAATAAAGAAATTACATTGTAAATGTCCCATGATCCTTAGCTTTAATATTTTCAGGGAGCAGACGAGTGTTATTTTGGGATGGAATCCATATGTGAGCTTCTTGGCACTTTGCTGTTGCCTGGGAAGAAAACCCAAACAATGAAAACAGAAATGGCCAAGGCTATCTCTTTGCATCTGATTCCTGCTGAATTTCAGGGGGAAGTGCTCATAGTTGTGTTTCTGGATACAGCCTCATCATGCTTTGAAGTTCCAGTCATTACTGGATTTTCCAGTTTTATGTCACTATAATTGTGCAAGGACAGTTAGACTTGTGAAATTGTGGGGCATTGTGCTGGAAATGTTACTAGAAGTGGCCAGGAAATTTTTATGCCCTTCTTTTGTTTCCCTGATACTGTTTCATCCCCTAAAGTTGTCTCAAGACCAAATACTATCTCTATATATGATTACAAATATTCAGAATATTCATCTTTGGTTGAAGAAGGAATAAAATACAACTCTGAAAATCTAGAATTAAAAAATAACACCAAAATGGTATGATAAAAAAGAATATATGGAATGGGCAATACCTGCCTAAAGAGGCAGGACTTAGGAAAAGACCTATTTCATTGGTTTTAAAAATTTAAAGCAGTTTATTTCTTCTCTAAGGCAGCTACCAAAACATCCAGCACTGAAAGATGAGACATTTTGGTAATATGGTAGTATCTTCTTTAGATTGCTCACATGCTTTGTGCCAGATAAATAAGGCCAGTGGGGGAGTTCACTGCTGCTGGTGGAAGTCACCTGTGAGCAGAACTGTAATGTCATGCAGTGACACAAGTCCCCAGGCAGACCACATCTGGGGTCTAGCTGGTCACACTGAGAACATCGAGTTGTCATAACAGCAGAGAGATGTTTATTTCATTATTCGCCTTTTTAAAGAGGCCACGGGGAACTTGGGCGTGGGAGACTATTAAAAGCTAATCCGTTTAGTTCCCATTATTTCTTTTTAACTCTTCTAGCTTATTAAAAAATGGAAGTTGTCCATAAAGTGAAGATTAACCAAAGTTCCTAAACCCTGAGTAAGCGGGAATATGAGCCTTCTGGCTAGTTAGTCCCTGTTCTGTGGTTGGCTCAAGCCCAACTGTCCACCACAGGCTTTTTTAAACACACATGTAGGTCATGCTTAGCCAGCTCCCACTGTATTTGCTGTTCCACTCAGCTCTGTTGCAATTTTCTTTGTATTTATTTCGTTTCCAGTGAAACATACTGCCCAGAAAAAAGCTAACTGCTGCAAGGTATTTCTAGACACATTTGGAAAATTATTATAAAGTGCTCTGTTCCAGAAACCTTGCCTCACATTGTTCATTTTCATTTTCTCGCTATGAGGAATCGTGAGCCACGTGCCAAGTTCCTCCTTAATTGTAAGGTTCTGTGCATTTTGTTTATTTTGTTGGTCAAACTACAAGACTATTATACACACAAATTTCATTCAGGCCACACAATTCTTTAGAGATTTTGCACAAATAAAATAAAAACATTTCTCCCTCTCTGCGTTTGCTCCTCTCCAGTGTTACTTGAGGAGAGTTGGGATTTAGGTTCCTGCTTCAGAATTGATTGACAAGAACAGTAACAAAACCAAGATCAGTTCTCTTGTAAAAATATAAAGGACTATGAATTGCAAAGTTGAGGCTATCAGGGCTCTCTGACTCTCCTTATGCATGCTCAGCAGTTCCTTCTTCCTTGCAATACAACACATTTTCCTCTTACCCAGCACAATTCATAGAGCTCAAAAAGAAAATAAAGACTGTCATCATCGAGAGCCTTCTGCTGTGGCCAAGCTGCAGGGTTTAATCTTTGAGGAAGAACTCATTAGAGAGGAACCATGCTTCAAGGTTTCCCTAAAACAGTTCCTCAAGTCCATTTTTCCAAAGCTGGGGATCTGTGCCAGGCTAAGCTACCCCAAATCCAGGTGCTGCTCCCCTAATCCCAGCTGTGCTCAGGGAGCCCATGGAGCTGGAATGTGGTCCCTCAAATGCCTACCCCACATGCTCCACACCTTGTGTCGCTCTAGCCACACTGCACAGGGAGTCCAAAACGCAGGAGACTCACAGGGATATTCCTCAGAGCAGAAATGTAAAGCTTGGGTTTTCATCAGGAGGAAAGGATGAAGGCAAGAGAAAGGCAGTGTCCTGTTTAAGGAGATGCCCTGGGTGCAGACAGGTGTGGAGCCAGGTTTAGGCAATACCCACCTCTGCCTCTCAGCACAAGGAATGCAGAGGGTGTTCTCATGCTGTGCCTACAGTTTGTTTTGTCTTACTGCCCAGTGCTGTTAAGTTTTTAGATCAGCTTAAATTTTAACTCCAGTGCTCCCAGTTAGAGTGACTATTTTCTGAATGGAAAAAAACAAATTCAGGGGAAGGGAGAGTATGATTTCTTCTGATTCTGGCAAGTAGAGAAATGACATTAAAACTTGCTTGCCTAAAAATGTTAGATTGTTTTAGTTTTCCTCTTATTCTGACATTATATCTACTGTTTCTAGTCTGGAAGCTTGATTTTTGTTCATCTGGATGAGCTGTAAAAAACATGTTACTTCTTCCTTTCCTTTCAAGACCAGAGGATCTTTTCCCTCAGGTGGTTGAGGTTCTTAGGGCCCTCATGTTGCCCTTGCTTTATAGTCATTAAAAACAGCTCTTGCCATTTCTCTATAGCATTTCTTCTGAGGAGATGTTACCTCTTTGTAGCCAACAGACACAATGTCAGGTTGGATGGGGCTTGGAGCAGCCTGATCTGGTGGAAGGTGTCCTTGCCCATGGCAGGGGCTTGTAATGTGATGATCTTTAAGGTCCTTTCCAACCCAAACCATTCTGTGATTTGATCGGTGTTCTTGTAGTCAGGCCAAGTGTACCTTCAATTAGGATTTAAGAACAGCTTTGAAATGGGCTAAGTCTGCAGCTTCTGAGAAGCACCTGGCTCTTTCCAGAAACTATCCCAGAGATTTAGTCTCTGCTTTTAATTTTAGTTTCTAGGACACTGCAGATATTTACTACTTTGAGTAAAACCCCGAATTAAGCTGGTCAGTTTCTGGGAGTAAATATTTTTAAGTACCTACTTACTCCCTTGTGTCTAGGGGAGCACTGTTCATGGGAGATTTCTTTATCAGGATTTAAAGGTGAGGTCCTGAGTGCCTACAAAATAAACCAATGTCTCTCTGGGCCTTCACAAGAGAAGTGAAATTGGTTCCCTTTTGTTTTTTTTTTAAACCACTGTTTAGTCTGCATTTAATCTGCCAAGGCATATGCAAGTTTAACTTGATTAAAGTGTTCTCATTTCCTGTCCTGAACATGTTGTGTAATAGCCTTCTTTAGCTTTTTTTAATATTTTCTGTGTCTCACTGCAGCTCTGGCGGGTGAAGTAATTACCACATTGGATCAGTTGGTAGGATGCCTTGAAATCTGCCACGTTGGGGCGTGATTAGACCCTGCCAGTGCAGTTTGTAGGTCATAGGCAGTAAGTGCAAATTGGTGGAGAAAGAGACATCTTCACCAGCTGTTACCAAAGGGTGCTGCTATGGTAATTTTCATGTTTCAGTCAAAAGACTTATTTTGGAACAAAAATATACTAATGGATGCTATTTGTTTTGTTGTTCAGGAAACATTTCCAGATCTCCAGTATCAAGGTATGCTGGTTTTGGGTTCAGTTTGTAAATATTACAGAAGCAAGGGATGACAATCTGTCAGAGGCTTAGAGATCTTTCCACGGTTTTTGGTCAGTTTGGTGTTGTCTAAACACAGGCAGGCTGACTGGAACAGATCTCTTGGGTCACAGCTCCCTTGTTTCTGCCTTTCACAGGCACTGTCTTACTACCTTTTTATAAGTGCATTCAGCTGTGTCTTAGTACTTGGGGTTTTTGTCCTCATTTGGGAAACTTACCAATAGTTGCAATTCTGAAATGATCTCTGAGCTTTTTTAAATTTCTCTTCTTACTCCTGTCCTGTTCAGACAGTCAGAAAACTGTGCTGCAGGGATTAAGCCTAAAGGCAAGAGCAGAACTGGACTCTGCAGGTTAAACAAAAAATGTTGCTAGTGTCTCCCGGAGGTATGTTATTCCTTCTTAAAGCTCTGCATTCTCAGAAACAAGCTGCACAAACATGAGATCAGAAATTATGTGCTTGAATTAGCTAATAAATAATGTTTCCTGGCAGCAGCAGCAGCACGTAATCATATGCATTATACAAAGTATCAGACTGTATTTAGTACTAAATAGCGCTTCACACTGGTCTCTTGTAACAAATCAGAGCAGTCTCGATGTTAAAAGACAAACACGGATCCAAACTGCAGATTCTGATAATTTGCTCCACCTACTCAAAAGCCAGATATTTCAGGAGAGAATTTTAGTGAGTTACGAGCCTGTCTCATATTTCCAAAAGGCATTTCTTTACCAGTTTCCAGGGTTCATCCCATCACTTTGTCTTCTTTAGGTAATACATAAATCTATCAGAAAAGAGCGTCATCTACAACCTCCAAGGCCCCTTAGTGACAAGCCCCATTGTCAAAGGCAGGCACTTTGCCAGGAAACAGTGACTCCCAGAGAGAGTGTGCAAGGTTAGGGGGAAAGTATACTATTGCCAGAGAAACTGTATTCCAAGTGGATTTGTGTGGAACAGCAACAATATCCAGTGACTGGTTAAATTAGCCGCAGATGTGTTTTCTGGAACACTGTCCAAGAAGATATACAGTACGTTAAGGCTTGGTTCAGACAGTGATCTTCTGAAGTCAAATCAGATCCAAGCAAAATTGCATGGGTACCAGGGAAGCTTTAAAGGAATTCTGTAATATGATTCAGACAAGTAGATGAATCAGGCTGCTGCAAACCGAACGAGGAGCGCGTCGGTGAGAGATGAGGTAAGAGGGCTGCACGGCAGCCTGCTGCGAGCAGTTTGCTGTTAAAATCCGGGCTGTGGAGGATGGACGGGGCGCGTTGTGCCGAACACCTGCCCGGGACGTGCGTGCCGAGCAGGATCTCCCCGTGGCTCCTTCCAGCCTTTCCGAACGTACGAGAGCTCGGCTCTGCACTTGCTGTCTCCATTGTGTCTCGCTGTCCCTGCGCCGCGCCTCCGACCCAGCAGCGCTGCCGATGCCGTGTCCTAGGAGGATAGCGGCTGTGCTGAGGGCAGTGCACTTACTAAATGTTTGGAGAATTTTCACATGCTGAAATCACAGTACAAGTGAAGGCTCTGGGACTTTTCTCGTACGGGAGAATTTGGTCTTGGCATCACAGCTCGAGCACTGCATGAGATTTCGGTCTGAGATGGGTGTTGAAAAGCTCGGCTTCCCTCCCACAGACAAGTTCTGACTCTCATTTTTAAAGTTCAGATAAGACAGACAGTGAAGAGAAGTCCTGTTGAACTGCAGGTCTGCTTTATGCTTTAAAGTTCTGGGGAAACATAAGCAGCTTAGTTACTGTCGCAGTTGGAACAGGAAGCAAGAAAAGCTTTTGTTGTATTCTCTGACCTATTTCTTTACCATGTTATTTACTGGAACTAAATTGGATATCATGTATTAATGTTGTCATCTAAAAGGGCCTGGAAGTATTCAGCCTAGATTCTCTTTGTAATAAGCATTAATGGTAAAAGTGGAATTTACAAAATGACAGTTGGCAAGTTCCAGAGGAGTTATAAATAAAAAGAAAAATTTTCACAATAGAAATGGCATATCTTGTGTATGAAAATTTTTCTCAGTTAACTCTTTTTCAGAGCTTTATTAAATGTTTTTAATGGTATTGGTGAAAATGTGAAAGTGGATCTGTTTGGGTTTGCTTTGAATTTCCAGATATAGTTCCAAAGAGGAGTCAGGTGCTGGGAATTTATTCACAGAAATATTATGCTGTTTTATTTTCCTTGTTACCTCTTAGTAATAATTCATTTTAATCAAGTGAATTACATTGCTTTGCATCTACTGCTTCCAGTTTCATGTCCTTTGAGGTCTGAATTCTGCTTCAGGAGATTTTGCGCTTCTATTCTTAGGAATTTTTGCAGGTCACATGCAAGGCTGTGTGTGTGTGTGCATGCATGCGTGTATGTCTTTGGACAGCATACCAATAATTAGAATAACTCTGCTTTGCAAAGTCATGGCTTTGCTTCAGGAGGACTCGCAAAAAATGAGACTTGCCTCTGTTTTCAGGTATATTTGCTGATTTTGACCTGTGAAACCCAGACATCCTGACAGTGGCAGAATGTGTTTGTTCTAAAATGGGAGTATTTTGAAAATGCTCGTACCGACGGTGATATTTTTTCTCTCTTTTCAGGGTCTTTGTAAACAGAAGTTTAGCCATGGAAAAGATAAAGTGCTTTGGTTTTGATATGGACTATACACTTGCTGGTGAGTATCTTCTTAAATTTTTTGAACACTGACTTAGTTTGGAATATTGCTTCTTGCTGAGCAAAAAACAGCAAAAAGCTGATTGGGCTGCTCCAGTTAACAAGTGCTTCATCTATTAGTGAATGTATCTTTCACTATTAGTTGCACTTTCATTTCAGGTGTTTCCCTTACATTTGTTATCTGCAAGCTGTATTTGGTCACAAGGCATGTTACTGTAGTACAGTTTCAAGTGATTATGGGTGTCAAGAAAACCAAAGCTTAATAAGTCTGATTGCTTCCTTAGATTCCCCTGTATTTTGACAATGCCCCTTGTGTATGCTTGGCTTTGAATAACAAGGTGATTTCTTTTATCCTTTGTAGCAGGCTACGCCTTTGGCCAGCAGGTTCTCCTGTGTCCTGGGAGGGTCATTTTTGAATAGGTTTTCCTCTTTGCCCTTCCTTGGTTAGCCACATCAGTGACTCATTTCAAGAAGAGGCATGGCAGGGGGAGTGCCTTGTGTCAGCTGAACGAGTTAGTTTAGAAAGCTTTGCCCATTCTTTAAGACAGATAAGCTTTGGGAGGTTGCATAAGATCTTTCGGTTTCATGAAATTGTTTGCATGACTTCTCCATCCTTCAGATACTCAACAGGCAAGTTCCCTGAGACTTTTGATGGGAGGAAATAAAACTACCATTTTCTTCATAGTCAGACTTGCACGTTATGTATTTTAAGGAAGGAAAAGATAAAAAGCTCACTTCCACTTTCCTAGGTTATAGTGTCACATGGGCTGTAACTGAGGATGTCATGTACAATCCTGCCTTCTTTCTCCTTACTGATTCCAAGGCTATGGATAAAAAGTTCCTATCACCAGTAATATTTCAGTTTAGAGTTGTTGTGTATATGAACTGAGAAAATGTGAGGTAGAGTGTCAGGGTCACCTAATAATAGGTTAATGCAGTATGTCAGCTGTGGTCATCTGGTTACTGTGTACTGAGAAGGAACGAGAGATGAGTAATGTGGCTGGGGACAGTGTGAGGGTCAGAGCTGGGGTCAGAGGCTAAGTGAAGGGCAGGAAGGTTTCCATAGGCTCATGGTTCAATTGCAAGGAGCAATTTTGGAGACTGTGTCAGGTAATTGCAGTTTATATTTAGATCAGTTCCTTGTGTTCTTTTATCCACGAGGAAGTAGTTACATGGAAAAGGTTGGGTCGTTCAACACCTTATTTATACATCTGTTTAAAGTTCTTGCCACTTTTTAAGTCATGAAGTATATGGCTGTTAATCTGTGCTGGTAATGACTGCAGGCACGTGCTTTCTGTTTGTTTCCCAGCTGTGACAGTCTTGTGGCAGTGCTTCTAAGGAGTGCATGAAAAACACTTGTTCAATAATAAATGCTTAAAAAAAAAAAAAAAGAAAAGAAAAAGTTGTGGGTTTCACTTCAGTAACAGAAAAACAACTTCTGTGCCTTTTGCAAAGGAAGTGGCAGCACTTCCCAAGGACCCAGGTGATCCCAGTGGGGCTGGTGTGGGGCATGAAGTTTGTTGTTAATTTTCATCTGACAGAAGGAGAGCTTCATCACTGTCCTCACTTATCTCACTGTTCATTTTACTCAAATGTTGCTTGTTCCTGTAAATGCAGAGCAAATGTGTTGTTATCCACAAAATGATGCTTAGTTTGATGAAAGGAAAAAAATGTGGATGTTTCAAGCATCCTAAAGCAGTACCAGGGACATAAAAACCTGGTGCTTCCAAGGCTGGAAGATCACAGTGCTCCAGTTGAGCAGGCAAAGTCAGTGCATTCAGGGGAGTTGAGTGACAGGGTGTGAGGCAGAAAAAGAAATAGGCTGTGGTCTGAGCAGAAAACTGGAAATCTGGACCCCTCTGGGGTAAGCTGCTGTCCAGTGACTTCTTCCATGGTACAACAGAGATAATAGTTGCAGATCATTTTACTAGGAGTTGTGAGAATGTAATTAGGTTGGAAAGCCTTTTGCAGATGAAAAACATCATGACTGGTAAGTACCATTTCCCTTTTTTCCACTCAAACTGGAAATTAACATATGAAATTACCTGTTTATTTTCTTATGCCTCAGAGTCATCCTTTCCTCTCTGTGTGGGCTTGTATTATCTGACCATTATTTGCTATTTATAGCTTGCATACAAGCAAAAATACTTACTCACTGCAGGGGCTTTAAAGAGTGCAGTGTTAGAATATGATTACAATTATAGTAAATTAATTGGAAATGATAATGAAGAAGTAGGACAAGCGAAGCATTACAGTAATATGCTGTAGGTAGTGCATTCATTAGACCCTGTTGTGTTTTTGACTGCTCTCGTTATCCTTTACCCACTCTTTCACATGGACATGCTACTTGTCTTGATTAAAAAAAGGGAAAAAAAACCAATGTAAAAAGCCAGTTTATGTGTAATCTAACATCTGGAAATGGTATCTGCATACCAGATGGCGCATGCTGAGCAGAAGCATTTTGGAGACCATTCAAAACACATAAACAGACCAAGGAAAAGAACAGAAGCATCTCCAGTGTCATTAGCTCCTCATCTTGTTTTCTGCATTTGTACTTTCAGACATTGCTAGGCCACTTTTCTGTAAAGTTTTTTAAAATATCCCAAGCACAGTCTTCCTATTCAACAAGGCAGAGAAGGCAGGCAGAGTCCTTGACCCTGGCAAGATCTATGTGTGACATCCCCTTCTGTCGTAAACTTCCACATCAGAAATAGACTGATGAAGTCATACATTTGACATCTCAGAAGAATGATTATTTTGATACGTATTGAATTACCTGTCTTGTAAAGAAGTACTCCTGTCTCTTGTCTCTCTTTCTTCTTTCCAAATCAGTGACCACTGGTAGCACTGAAAGTCTTCCTTAGGAGGTGGCACGGTACCAGAGAAGTCAGAATCATTTCATGTATTTTGAACTTTAGAAGCTTGAGACAGTTTTATTCTTGTACCTTATGAATTTAAGGACACAGACCTACTTACAATAACCATCTTTTCTGTCTAGAATAATCTAATTTTGGTAGGGACGTGGCATTTCCATTTTGAAATCTATAGTAACAGCTACCATGCACACGCTGCAGTGATCGTGTTCTACTACCCGCATGTCTGAGAATTTCAGCTTGCCAGCTGAGAGCAGTTTTAGTATTATCATGTTACATTGCACATAAAGTACAATTTCATGTGTTATTTTACAGAGTAGCATTTCATAGAGTTATTGAATTAAAGAACCACTTAACTCAGAATTTAAAAGAATTCAAGGCTGTCTGATACAGCATTTCCACAGTGGTTTTGTTCGCTTTCAAGCCAAAATTAGGTTAAACTTCGAATTTTTGTAAATAACTCCTGTGTTCCCTGATTGTGCTTCTCTCTTTCCTTGCATAGGATTGAGAAATACTGTTGATGGTTGGGTTGAGGAAACAAAGTCTTTTTGTGTTGAAAAGCCTGAAGGTTTTAGCTTTTTCTTCTGAGAAATGATGGACCTTAAATAGCTGAATTTGTAATCACTGTGATTACAGCTAGAATTAATTTTGACTGCTAAGAAAATAAAATGAAAGCAAATTGAAATAACTCTCACAGGTTTTAGATTTCTTGTTTTCCCACAAAGGATTGTTGTTGTGTTCTCATGGGGTGAATAAGATCTCTTACGTGTATGGAAACTCCCAAATCTCCCTAGGTTAATGTTCTGGATACTCCAGTACTAGAGGCTCTGAAATCTGTGTTATATATGAAACTGGCTGGTCCCTTCCTATTCAATCTGTTTGGGAATCACATTTAGTACATAAAATAATGCTTTTTTAAGCTAGGTGTTACTGGGAGGCAAGTGGAAGGAGCAGGAAGGATGGCAGGGTTTGACTGTGGTTTGTGTGCTTAGTTAAGTAGTTGCTGTTTTAAAGTTTGCAGCGACAAACAAGAGCCACAAAGCAAGCAAGAGTCATCAGCTATTTCAGCCCTTGCTGTTAGTGGAGGTTAAGACAAGTTTCTGTGATGTTATGCAGCCCTTCATTCCCTGCCTCTGACCTTGCTGCCTGCCAGCCTGGGAGCGAGGCCCCGCCGGTTCCCTACGCTGCCCTTGCTCCTTGGGAAGCCACGGTGTTACACCCACGGCTGAATTTGCTGTCAGGGCAGAACTGAGAATTATTGAATGATTCCTGTTTAAATTAGAGAGGTTGAAGGTCCTTTCATAGATTTTTTTTGTCTGCTAAATAGTCGTTTCGTTTATTATCTGAATGATTAATCTCTGCTTATTCATCCAGCCAGAAGATCAACAGTCACTAACAATTCTGGTCGGCCTGCCTTTTTTCACCAGTACTGTCAAAGCTGCCTGTGCTTTGGTAAAGGAAAATGTTGCATGCAATCCAAAGGATTCACAGCCTTCTCTGTTTTGTGTTTACTGCTAAGTGCAGGAAGTAAAATAAAGGTATGTCAGTGGAGAGTCTTTGCTGTGACACTCACCTGAGGAGCCGGTGACACCCACTGGAAATGCAGCAGAGAGAGATTGGTTTCACACAGCATTTTATTTGGCTGCTTCCTACTCAGTGTGAGCTACGCTTAATTATTAGATCTGGATCCAAATAATGCAGGAGGCCTTGGCATTACCAGCTCTTAAATGGGACAGGCTGCACAATGAGGTGATGGATAGATGTCCCTTGACAGGAGCAGAGCTAAAGCAGTGGGGTTCCCAAACTGGCTGTAATTTCACACTGGGCCATTGGCAGATGGAGAAGGATAGTAAGAATTACAAACTCAATTGTGCTTGAAAAGATTCCTCTGTGACTACTCTTCTTCTCCAGAAGTTACGGCCTTGTTGAAAGTTTTATCTTCTATCTCTGAAGCAGATACGAGGAATCATCGTATCTGCAGTAGACACGAGCATCAGTAGACAGGATGCTTTCATTTGGAATGCTTTCCTGTGCTTAATTCATTGCTGCTTCTGGTTGTCCAGAAATGGATAATAAAATTATCACTGGCTGCTGAAAACTGTTTCAATAAAAAAGGAGGGGAAATGAGGCTTGAAAAATACTGGTTTTATTGTGTGCAAATGTGATTAATGCAACATAATCTGATTGGAATATAGCTTGTGTCCTGGAAACACTGCCAATTTAATGCCAAGGTTTGGTGCACTGCAAAGATTTTATGGCACAATTGCTTATGCTTTCAGCTTGTAGCATTTCCCTTACCATCACATGGGACAGACAGCTTTAGTCTTTCCCAGCTTAATCCGAAGTGCAACATGCATAAAGAGGTTTTGCCCCTTCCTCAGGTAGGTGTTTGTGTCAAAGCCATCCTTGCAGTTTGGAAGAGGAAAATTTTTGACACCCTCATCTTATTTTTAGAATGCTTTTCTTTACCTGTTGACTCTGGAAAAGATACACTCGGCCAGAAGGTAGCATTGGATTGTTGCTGTGTGTGGTCTGGGAGAAAAGGTGACAGCAGAATTGAGAACTGGTTCTTCAACCCATCTACTATTTTTACTGTAGCTGAGTCTATCAGGTTCCTGTGTTTCAATTTGCACAGCTGAGAAATGGGACTAATGAATTTGTACCTTGTATGAAAAAAAAATCTGGATTGCACAAATGGAAAACAAATTATAAATGTGGGAGTTTTATACATGAAAGATTGAATTGAATACTTAAAAAAACTACTGAGCTTGTAATGTAAACAACTACAGCGTATCTGAATGTCAGTTCAGATGCTGTTATTGTCTGTTTATTCGTGCTGAACTCCAATGCTAATGTTCTAATGAGGCTCTCCTGCTTCGGTTAAAGGTTTGCCTTTAGTTTCATCATGATGTAAGGACTACAGGCTTTGAGGCTTTTTTTGGGGAGATAGTTTTGCTTCTTTCCCGGTTTGCTGGATAATGCAGTTCCTTGTGTCACACAGAAATAATGTGGTGGCTGGAGAAAGGAATCGGTAGATGTGCAGGAGAAGGCTTCCAACTCTCCTAGCCAGGACCGGGAGATGCCCTGACTGTTGCACATCTGCTGTCTGCCTTTTCACATTTGCACGCTGCCAGTTCGACAGGTGCAGATTTTGCAGATTTCAGAGGCTGGTTTAGCTATTGGTGTTTTAAAGCTAAAGGCAGATGGAGAAGCCAAATTGTTCCGAGTATGCTTTGAGCTGGATGTCTTTTCAAATACCAGCGCAGTGGTTATTGTCCCTGCTCTCTTTGTGTTGCTGCTCTTCAGAGCCTGACCATTTAAAGCTGTGTAATGAGCAAACGAGGTCTGGAGCTGTGGGATCTCACATGCTGGCGTTGGGAATGAGGAATGGAGACAGCATGTGTTGCTTGCTCTGTCCCAGTAAATCACTGACTGACAAACTGCTAATCTGCTGTCTGTGGAGTCTTGAAGAATCAGAGTGATAAACAGAAGCTGCTGAAAGAACGACTCTTCACAGTGTAAGGAAAGTTTCAAAAGCTGCTATATCCTGTTTTCTTGCTCTTAAAAACATGATGATAACACCAAGCTGGGTCAGCAGGCTGTTAGTATACCAAGGCGAGTTCTCGTCTTGCCAGATGATGAAAATAGGGAGGCATTTTTCAATCTAATCGACCCCCTTATCTAGTAATCTTAATACCACAGCAGAAGTACTATTAAGTTGCAAATACCCTTGTGATGACTCAAACAGCTTACTCTGTAGGAGGAACCAAAGCTGAGAGTACAGAAGGCTTTAACTCTGAGATCACATGTGTGCCATTGCTTTGTGAATGCCTTATTTTAGCAGGCTACAGAAAAACTTCTGTATGTGGCTTCTTGCCAGCATGGGCACTTGTGCTGTATCTAAGCCCAGGTGCACACTGTTAAACAAATGTGTAGCCTTGGAGGCTTACTCTCTTCAGTGAATATGGAGAAAAATAAGAAGCTGGGTCTCTTTGGGCCCTGATAAACCTAAAAAATGCCTTAGATATATTGTATTAATGACTGCTATACCTTTAAGTAATTTCCTTCTTATTTCTAGATGCTAGCAAATTATGTTTGAACCTGAAGCCCAAGCAACTATTTCTTCCCTGTTCATAAGTCTTCATTGAAAAACTAAGCCCATATTTTGGCACAGTAGTTTGTTTCCATGGAAATGCAGGGATATTTCCAGTATGGGATTATAACTCACAGTGGGCTGTATCTGAGAGAGGTAAATTGTGAAGGCCACTTGTTAAGCACATAAAGCATTCTCTTGTGTCAGGGAAACAGTAAAAATTTCCTGTAAAAGAACAGGTGACTCTGTAGTCATCTTCAAAATATTAATCGAGTGCAAAGGAAAGTTATACCAACTATTAAAATAGACAATCAGAAGTTTCCTTGAAATGCAGAGTCTGTCTGAGTTGCTTCTCTCAGCATGCAAAATGTGACCTCAGTGCTGCTGTTCTTACCTCAAGCTATTCATTTTTATTCAGCAGAAGAAATCTTTCCAACACTAAGCTCTGCTCTGCCAGCCTCTGAGGCATATTCAAACAGCCCAAATCTTTGTTACATCGAAGGCAAACAAAATGCAGCAGCAGAGAGCTAAAAATATCTGGAATTTACCAATGAGAGCACTAATAAGCCTGCCTTGGGAAGAGTTAAAGCTGATGATACTTGACAACACTTGTTTTTAATACAAGTAGAAACGCAGCACTAAAAACAACCTGAAGTGTGGACCCAGCAGTTCCCAGCCAGGCTGCACACACAGTGCCGTGTCAGTCCTTGAAGCAACAACAAATCCCGTCTCTGCATACCCTGTTAGCATGCAGAGCGGGAGAGGGGGAGCTGATACAGTTCCAGGTTAGAGGTTTTAGAGCTGAAAGCTGTGCTGTGCACTTGGGGATGTTTGCAGGAGCGTTAGAGGTAAGGAATTTTCCACTGCTCTTAGGCTGCAGTGGGTGCGTCGCTGCTTTATGGGCTCTGCTGCGGCTGGGGACTGCGGAGCCCTGGTGCTGCTCTGTAGGGGAGCGGTGGGTTCCTCCCAGAGCCTGTTTGGCATCATCAGAAAAGGGTGCAGTGGAGCCACTGAAGCTCACATCCAAAATGTTCAACCCTCTGATGATTAGTGACCCTTGCTTTAGTTCCTGTTACCAGATTTACGGTCAAAAACATCTGTGGGCACAAAGGCGCTGTGCAAGATGTGGCTGCTCATGCAGGGCAGAGAAGCTTGTGTGTTAAGCATGCAGAAGTGTTGTGGGATGCACCTGGAGGTTTTGTCAAGATACTGTTTGCTGATCACTACAAATACATAATTTTTACTGGAATAGAAAAGGCACATTAAATATTGAAGTGTGCTTGAAAGCTGAGCTTTGTCTTACTGCACAGGTCACTTCTGTGTTTGAAAAGGTTTCTGTGGGTAGGTGAAAATTTTACTCAACATGGCAGCAGTTCCTTCTCATTTAGACTGAAAATTAAAAATTCAAAGAAACAAACCAATGTTGCTACCCATTTTGTTTGGTATTACAAAAGGTCAATTTAAATATAGGCTGAAATGCTGCAATTCTGCTTTGCATAATACCGTGCATTTTTATTTATGGTTTAGTGCTTAAAATCAAATCCCAGGAGTCAAGAGGACTGGAGTCTGTTCCTACTTGGTTTTCAACTCATTTTGACTGTAGACAAACCCTTTATGGTCACAGTTCAGCTGAGTTCTTAAACAAATGGCAAGTCAGAAGTTCACCACGTTCCTAATTGAAAACATATGAGTCGTCCCGTGGGTTTCATTTGGGATTTCTTGTGGTTGCAATCAGGCACGTTTTCCACTTTGTCAGTTTGTTTACAGGCACTGAGCTCTCAGTTCAGCACAGCACAAAGGTGCTCGACTCCCTGCACACAGGGCACGTGTTTACGGGGGCAGAGATGACCCAAACCATTGCTGGACACACCAGAGCTTTAAATAGGAATGTTTTTCCTCTCATATCCAGTGAGGATACTGTGAAGTGAAATGCCTGCAGTGGCCGTGGCAGGAGTTGAGGTAACACTTGATGTGTCTTTGGAAAGAGAGATGCAAGGCAAGGGGATCTGGAGGTCTGTGCTCATCCCCATTCCTGGGATTGCCGAGCCAGCTGAGTGTTTGTACAGAGGGTCCCACAGCGCAGGTGCCTCTGCAGGGTTTCTAGTTTTCATGGGAAAGAAAATCCTCAGCTTTATTTCCAGTGCAAAGTGACAGCACCCTGCCAGGCTGTGCAAGCCAAGTGTGAGTCTGGGCTCCCATCAGAGCTGAGCAGTCTGACTCCACTGTCAAAACTGAGGGTAGTTAACACCCAGGTGTGAAACTTAGACATGACATTTCAGATTCCTTCCTGGGTAAGTAATGAATTATTTTAACATAGAGAGCAGCACAGCTTGAAAAACGTTATCATTTCCCTTTTGTTATGTTTCAGTGGCAGTGCCTGACAATACCTGCCTGATTAGAAAAGGCCCTGTAACACAGAAGCTGAAGTCGTTAGTATGCTGGAGCAGAAATCCTCCTCTTTTCTGCTTGTATATGAAACGTGGCATTGCTCTGTAACGAGTCTTGAAGATAAGATACCCTGAAAGGAGGGTCAGTGTGTAGAGGTCAGATAGCATTCCTCACTGCCTGGTTACTTCTGGGGATCCTCAGACCTCTGGCCCTACAGCTGAGACAGACTTTCCTCACAATATGGCAGTATGTGGAATACTTGCCCAATAATTGGTATTGTTATTTCAGTGGGGTTTGGTTTTTAATTAAGTCCAGTATCCCAGACACCTCCAGGACTGGTCACTGGCTGTTTCCCTCTGGATTCTCAGCTGGAGTTGCAGGTCGGGTGATCAGAAGTGCCAGAGGATGAGTATTTGGAGCTTGTGTGTAATACCCAGTGGTGTGGTTGTCGTGGAGGGGTGACTGTGGGTCACAGACACTGTGTAGTGGACACTACGTGCCTGGCTTTGGGTCCATGCGCAGAGGAGACATTGACAGAATGGAGAGCTCTGGGGATAGTTCTATCCTGTTTTGGGACACTAGGATCTCATTTGATAGACATTGTTGAGGCAGGATACATAGCTATCGGTGCTGTTACAGGGGATGGGTTTGTAAAAGGGGATCTCAGTCCGGCAAGGCTTTAGCTAAGCAGTTTCTGTCAGCACAGCACTGATACAAATCTATTCCTAACACATACTTGCATTACTTATTTGTGGTGCAGTTCAGAGCAGCACTTTGATCCTGCTCTATAAGTCAGGTTTGTGTAATTTCAGAAATGTATTTGTACAAGCTTAATTACGCATGTTGTGCCTGAGACATACAAATCTGGATACCAGCTCTCCACCTGCCCATGTATGGCCCCAGCTGCCGGATTTGCATGCCTTACTCACTGGAGAATAAGCAGCAACTGAGAAAACCTGTTTTTAGTTATTTTACTTTCATTTCTTCAAGACTGAACACAAAGTAGTTGGGCTGCATTTCCTGTGCTTCAGAGAAAAGGCGAAACCCTGTGCATTATCTGTCCACATTTTGGCTTACCTGTCTTTGTGTCACCTCTGGAGAACCCAGAGAGCGGGTAACATTTAGATTGAGTTAACTTTTATTTATTAAAGCTTTTTGCAACCCTTCTGGAGGAGGTCATCACCTCTAGTTTAAGAAATACTGATCTTATCTGGACACCTTGAAGTCAGCAGCACAGACAGTGCTCTCAGTACCTGTGTGGGGAAGGAGTCGAGACAGTGTGTGCCCAAGGGATCAGAGCTGCAGGAAGCAGCTGCTCCCGTGAAGTGCCCTGCCAGTGTGGGTTTATTTTGGGGGGCATTGCAAGCACCTTTCCCTGGGCTGCTCTTGCCTTCCGGCTGGGAGGAAAGGCAGGTGAGGAATTGGCAGATGGAAGGGATGAAACTCCTTCAGGAAGTGGTCCCTACCACTCTCATCATAGGAGAGCACAAATGGGGAAAGACCGGAGGAAAGCATGAATGATACTTCAGGTCATCGTTTAGTGGTCCTGGCTCTGCCCAGAGGAGCTGCTCTCCCTGCAGGCTTCTGTTGTTGCAGCAACCTCCTGAGCTCATTTTTCCCTTCCTAAACCAGGGTTCTGGCAAAGGGGAGCTGCTTCCTCGAAGCTGCCTCGGTGGTATGGGAAATCAGTGTGTTGTCACTGTTCCAAATTCAGGGTTTTTACCAGCACCAAATCCATAGTGGTTGGAAATAAAATGGCAGGCAGGACTGGCTTACAGGTATGCAGTTTGAGACAGCAAATACATCTCAGAAATGGGAGACGACTGAAGCAGTGCAAAAGGGGGTCGTTATTTTAACTTCAAATCCTGCTTCTCTCCTGAGATCCATGAGTACCTTGTAAGAAGTGTTGGCAAGCCCTGGAACAAACCATCAGTAAGACGCTCCCCTGCCTGAATTTGTGTGTGTAGGAGAAACAGGGGAAGATACAGGCAGCCCCTGAAGGGCTTTCTCCTCCCCACAGCTTAAGCAGAGCCGTCACATGCACTTCAGCCTTCCCCAGCTATTCATTTTGAAACAAAACAGGCTTTAAACGTTTATTTTCAGAGAAGCCTTCCAGGAGGTCTGCATACTTCTGTGGGTCATTTTTGCAACATCATTCCAACTGGTTCAGCTTTGTGTTTAGTGCAAATTGGATCTCAAAGATAATTCTTGATTACTCTGTGCATACCTGTAAGTTGCAGAATAGATTAATCTGCTGTTCTCCCTGTGTGTGCTTGCCAGCGAGAGCACTGCAGTGCAGCTCTGTGTGCAGGTTTGGTGCTGGCTTATCCTGCAGTACTTTGTCCATGAAAGCCCAAGCGAAAGCATGTCCAAGTGTACATTTAAATGCAGACATGCACCACAGACTGACACAGTGTGCGAGGCTCTCGCTGGGAGCACCTTCAAGGTGTAGGGCAAAATTCTCTTCTCAGGTTCCCAGAGTAGCTCCTGGCTCAGTGTCCCAAGTCTCCTGTGTTGACACTTGCAGGCATTTTATGGTGTGAAAGAAAGTGAGTGTCCTGAAAGGAGTAATTTGTCACTGACTGAGGAATGGGCCATAATGGCAAAGCCCCAAAAAGAGCACGAGGCCTTTTCTTGAACCAGTTGCTCTGCATCTGAGAGAAACACGAAGGGTTTGTGTCACTTGGGCAATGTGCTTCTAGCCTCTTCCTCCTAATTATCCCTGAGCTGATGATCTAAGACTGCTTTGTGGATATGAGGACAGAATTTTGCCTGCAGGATGCACGATTACCAACTGTGCCTCTTCTATAAATCAGTTGTAAGTGTATTTGGAATAACTGCCAGGCCAGCTTCTGAGCTTACCAGAGGACAGAGCTCCAGCAGACACAGTCCCACATGGCACAGAGCTGTTGCAGTTTTAAAATCAGTCTGATTTTTTTCTTTAACAGGGGAGCCCAGTGTAACTCCGTCAAGCCTGGAGTGACACTCTGAATCTGCATCTGCCTCATGTGAGTTAAAATCCTGGCAGCAGCATTTTGCATAAGCTGGAGCCTCTGTAGAGAGCTTTTTTTTTTCTTTTTCTTTTTCTTTTTTTTTTTTCCTTTTCAGGAAGGCTATAAAATTGTATGTGTCTTGGCAGCAAAGGTAAACACAACCACACAAATGCATGAGAATTGCATACCTTACTGCACAACCCCTGCTCATTCCAGACCAGCTTCCCTCCTAGCACGTCCTGTGTCAGTCAGGGACGCCCGCACTCATCACAGACCTGAAGGCTTGCAGTGTTCACTCCGGGGTACTGCTTTTTACCTTTTGATGGTGTATTGTTAAGCCAAGTGATGGTATTAAGGGGAAGCTGGAATGCTGTCAACTGGCTTGTGTTTTTTTAAAACCTTTAGTTGTTTTCTTTCCACCCTGGTTGCGTAATCCATGAGCGCTGGGTGCTGATTGCCCTGTGCTGCTGCAGCATTTGCCTGTGTTGGAACAGGATTATTAAAATAACAATTCCTCTGGAGCTGGGGACTTGGCTTGGTGGCAGAGACATGGCCATCAAGCAGTAAGAAAAAGAAATCAGATGAAGTTGTAGCATGTTCTTTGGTTTTACTGTCATCTCATGTGTGTTGGGCAAGGACGGTGTGAAAATGTGTTTGTGGCTCTGCCTCCTCCCCTGTCACAGAGTTGGGGATGCTGGAAGACTGGGCCCTTCTCATCTGGGTGAAAGAGCTGGGCATGGGAGACTGCATGGCAAATAGCTGAATTCATGGCATTGCTATGACACACAAATTATCTCCATCAGAGATACCAGGATTCAGCAACCAGGTCTGAGGGAGGAGATATTCCAGCAAAGTTTAAAACCATGTTTTCATCACACAGCTGCAGAAAAAAGTATTGATCTGTCCTCTCCACTCTGTTTCCTCACGGCTGCCTGAAGTAAACAAGACATGAGAGAGAACAACCGGCCCTGAGTACAATATTGAAATTTTTTCATCTAGTAACACCTGTAACTGGGGCATCTTCTGCAAATGTGCTGCCAGAGTTGCAACGATGTCAGCCTGTCCATACTTGATCTGAGGAGGTGGATGGTTTGTTTGCCTGGAGGAAGCTCCTGTTACCCAAACAGGCTTATGAGAAATATCTGGGGGTTGTGGCTCGTTCAGTGGATGCAGCCAGTGCTGTGGTGTAGGGTGCTGTCAAGGGGGGCTCAGGGAGCTCTCAGTCTCTTCCCAGCTGTGTGTCTAATTAAAGGAAAGTTTATCTGGAGCAGTAAGTATGCTGGTAACTAGAGAACATTTACTGTCCCTTTCACAAGCCCAGTTTCCTGTATCTCTCTTTAGTTTATGTGTCAAGGAGAAGGCTCTCATTTTCCAGGTATTGTGGAGTAGTGGAAAAATCGAGATGGGATCTGAGGCATGAATGAGCTAATAGTTTAGTTGTATTCAAAGAGACACCAAGGAAGCAAAATCTAGGGCTTGAGATGTAAGGGGAATAAGTGTCCCCCCAAAAGAAACATTTAGATTAATTGTAATTAATCTAATGTACTGCCTCAAGAGAGGCTTGGGATGATGAAGGCTGAGGTTGATACCTCTTCTTCAGCCTTTTTCCTAATGGTGCTTCAGCTTGTTTGCTTAGAGAGTTGAAAGGAGGTCTGTGGTGATTTTTCTAAGACAGAGAGGCAAATACAGAAAGAAATAGAGTGCGGGCATTTTGTGAGCAGCTGACCTTGTGTCCCACACAGCTGTTCCCTGGTGGAGTGTTAACAAGATACACAGATTGCTCATCAGAAAGCCCTACAGTTTCCCTGGAAAGGCTCTGCTGGAGCTGTTGGTGAACCACTTCTGCTTGTCCAGAGGAGATGCCAGTGTGCTCTTTGAGGTTCCTTGTGTCTGGACAGCATCACCATGGTTGGTGAGTTCAGAAAGAGCAGGGTTTCCTTGGAGAAATGTTTTGTTTGGAAGTGATGTTTTATGGATTAAGTTGGTAACATGGTCAAATCCCCAGGAAGCTGAGGAGGAGGAGTGCAGCAGCTTCATGGACAGAGCAGGGGATTGGAGTCTGCTTCACATAATGGGGAGCTTTGCAGAGGTTCCACATTCTGAGAATATGTGCGAGTGTATTTATAAGAGCTTTCCCTGAGAAGTGCCTTTATTATCCTGAATCAGAGGAATTCCTTGTTCCGGATGATGCTCTGGTGTCACTCTCACAATTTTGTTCGTCACCTAACTGCCTATTGCTCCCTCCAGCTCTAGCTCACTCCCTAGAATTGCCTTGTCAGTCACTGCTTTCTTCATTAGCTGTATTTTTTGATTGCTTATTCCTATCTATAGCTCGATCAATCCTTCCTTTCCTAAAGGACAGAAAAGACTACGTGCATTGAATGTTGTATCATGTTGTGGATGTTTGCAATTGGTATAATATTGCTTGAAGATTTTGATTACTGCTTTATTGATTTTAGTTATCTGTTTAAGACCATTACGGGTTTGCTTTTTACATTTTTAATGCTGTTAGTTTAATGGGGAAAATTAACTCTTGGGATTCTGGTGCTTTTTAGATTATTAAGAGAGCCCTCTGTCACGGGTGCTGTGATCTCAGTCTTCTGACAGTCTTGTTTCATCTAAAGTCCTTGCCTTTTTTATTTATTTATTTATTTATTTATTAGCATTTTTTATATTTGCTTACTCCTCTCAGATTGAGCTTGTGTATCCCACAGTGAATACCTGGTGATTACCTGGGCAGTATAGACAATATGTATTAATATATATTGTGAGGGGCACAGATGTGTTGGATCTCTCTCAGGAAAAGCAGTCTGTCTTCTAATGAGTTTACTGTGTAACTTGCACGTTTTCAGCTAAATTTGAAATATTCAAGTGTTTGAGGCAGTTGGACCCATTGAACCTATGGTAACCCTCACTGCAGTCAAGGGTTGTATTTATTTATCTTAGGACCAGTTTGAGACGGCAACATTATGGTATCCCACTCTCAAGGGGAAGAGAGCACCCAAGATTTGTAGGTTCTTGTGGTTGAAAGGAACTACATAAGTCAGAGAGTCCACAAAAGCTTACAGAGTTTTATTAGTACATGACACTTGGCACAAAAATTGGTATGTTAGTCCCTGACCTTCTACCACAAGCACACAGCAGAGGGGTTTGGATAAAGGGGTAGGGTAAAAGGGAAGAGAGAAAGAGATGAATTAAAGAGGGGGAGAGAGAGAGAGAAAGGAAGGAAATGAGGAAAAGAGATCACCAGTCCTGGCAGCAGCACTGATCCAGCTGATGGGATGTCCTGAGGCACACACACGCCTGGGCTTTGTCAGGGTATCTTTTTATAGATAAGTTTTCCCCACCTTGAAAACAGGGCTCTTGCTTTCTATGGAAATTAGTTACCATGTGCACTCCATTCTTACAGACCTTTCTGAAAATGGGTCTGAGGGCCTTTGGTGGTCTTGATTTCCCCCCTACAGTCCATGCCCACTTCTCAACCTCATTCCTGCACTTGAGCTGTGCTGTGCTTATCTCCAGGAGCCAGAACAAGGACGTTTGTCCCAGAAAAGCGCTGCCCTTACCTCCACATAGCCCCCTTCTCCAGCCACATCCTGTTCTTTCTCACAACATGTTATTGCCAACAGTCCCTGGTTGTTATTACCAACAATCCTTGGTCAGCTTCGCAGCTATCCAGCTGTCTCAGTGTCTGAGACAGGCACATTAGCCCCTTATCTTCTGGCCTTCTGCAGACATGCAGCGAGCGTAAACATACCGCCAGAGAAACCTGTGATTTCCATCTGTCCTGATTGCCTTTTAGAGGTAATTTAATGATCTGATTAAACAGTAACATTTTCAGTACATGGGAAGGTCATTTGCAGGCAGAAGAGAGGCCGTGTGGTAGGAATGACTTAGTTGAACAAGTCCATTTCTTTTGCACGGAGCAAAGGGAAGATGTGTGTCCCAGATGAGCAGCTCCTCTGACATGTGACAGCAGTGAGCTTGCTTTAAAAAGTCGCATTTTGATGCACAAGGGTAATAACGAACAGATTTTTACAGTACCATATGGCGTTATTAACAAACAAATCATATGTTAACTTGACAGCTCTACCTTCAAGCTAACTTAGTCTGCAGCAAACATTAATTCCCCTGAGATGAAATCTGGAGCAATACTAAGCTTTGGGATTGTATCCAGAGCAGTAACAGTAGCACAGAGGTGATGGATTTCAGGCTTTCTAACCTCCAATACATGTGTTCCCACAATTTATTGGTTTCTTTATCAGCTTTGCAAAAACACAGCAAACCAAAACCCAGTTGGAGCAGGTGGAACAGGGAGTGTTCGTGCATCTGCCTAACGGGACTGCAGGGAGAGGAGCCGCTGTTTGAAATACATTTTTCCTGATGCAGACAGCTATGATAAACTGGTGGCTGTTTCATCTGGTGCACTCTGCTGCTGAAATTCAAACTGCAGCTCTGCTTCAGTGCAGCCCTGGGGCAGGAGCTAATTCCACCACACTCTGGTCTAGGGGAGCTGAGGCAGCGAAGGAGGGAATGGTATGTGGAGGAGGGAGGAGGGAGAATGGGTACATTACTTTTAATTGCCTTTTTGTTTAACCCCCTAGCTGTTTTCAAATTTTCTAACTGAAATCTCATCTTGGTACAGTGTATAAATCCCCTGAATACGAGTCTCTTGGATTTGACCTGACCGTAGAAAGATTAGTTTCCATTGGATACCCTCATGAGCTGCTCAATTTTGTGTATGATCCTGCATTCCCTACCAGGTAAATGACTAACAGATACTGACCCCACCTGCTTGAGGCCTCAAGTACTTGTTCTGTGAAGTTCACAGGTGACATGTGAGGCCAGGTTTTCAGTTGTGGATGTGAAGCCTGTGGCTGGCCACAGATCATGGGGAAGGGAGAAGACTAATCCGGTATGTGGGGGGCCTTTGCACACATGAATCCTTGCCAGCAAAGAGGGGCGTGTACAAGAAAAGAACCCTGCTGAAAACATGGTCCAAAAATAGCCTTTCAAAGCAAAGACAGCAGAGACACAGTTGGAATGGGAGTGATATCGGAATCAGGGGGAGAAGGAGCCATTACTGTCCAAGAGGCTGCTAGGATGTCCCAGAACATTTTTCTTTAATGATTTTAATTGGTAGTGTCCTGGTGCGTAAGACATCCTGAAAATCAAGCTGACAGTAAACAAGAATAAAAGTGGGACCAATCCAGTTCACTTGTCTAGATGAATCAAATGTCAAGGGCATTTGATTTAGTAACTTTTTGATTTCATAACTTTGCGCTAAGTTAATGGTGCAAAATTACTAAATTCCTCCATTTTGTCTTTTGGTGGGAGAGGTAAAAAGGCCATTGCTTGTTTTGAACGAAGCTTTTGATCTAACTCTGCACCTTTAAGTTCTTTCCACTTGTGCCTTTGCTGGATTTGGCTTATTTGACTCCTTTGGAGTTTCTTTACAAAAGACTGGACCAGTGGGTCTGTTGGTTTGTTCCACTTTCAGCCTGGCAGCCTCCTTCCTTCTCTCAGCATGTTTTACTCCAAGAGCTGCTGCTGGTTGTGCCCTTGCCTGTAACAAGGCATAGCCCTTCACAAACCTGTGATGAGAGCTCTGTTAAATCCGCTACCTTCATCCCAGGGAGGGGACAGAAGGGATATCTCTGTGGGAAGGCTGCGTTCTCCAGATGCAAGCTGCCAGATAAGTGAGAGTTTTGCCAGAATCAGAACTGGGAATGTCCAAAGCATGTTGTGCCATGGTTACATGCCCCATCTGGCTTTGTGACAGAGCCATGAAAAAGCAGAGAGAAATTCCTTTATCACACCTCGCTGTTCCCTGCAGCCCGACAGAGGTGTCGGGTTTGTGACCCTGTGAGAGAGGCCCACAGCTGCCCTGGCAGTGCACAGCTGAGCCTCTCGGGTTAAACGCTCTGGGGGCAGTGGGGAGCAGCTCAGGTGTCTCTCCCACCTGGTGATGCCAGGCTCTGGTTGCTCACCTGCTGCCAGCTGAAAGGGGCAGAAAGGACCCCATCTGCATCATAACAGCAGCTCCATTCTGGTGCCCCATGCCAAGTAAGCAAAGCTGTTCTAGAGCTGTTCTAGCTGCTGTTAAAAATGGTCACCCCTTAATGCACTTACCTCTTCATATCCTAAATTGCTTTCTTAACAGAGGCCTGGTGTTTGACACCCACTATGGAAACCTGCTGAAAGTTGATGCCTATGGGAACCTCCTAGTGTGTGCACACGGCTTTAATTTCCTCAGAGGGTGAGTGCAGACTCTTGGCTGTTCTTTTTGCCTTAATACACTCTGGTGTCAGTGGTCCTCGGGGCACCTGCTGTATAGGGAGTCGCAGGGACTCCGCTAACAGCAGATGCTGTGTTGGTGTCCCTACAGCTCCAGGGTTAACTGGGGATGCATTGAGAGTCTCAGGTACAGCAACAGCCCAGGTGTTTACAAGGGAAAGGGCCGTGCCACGACAGGCACGTCTGTAGTGTGCTGGGCATGGAAGAACGTGTGCTGTGGGAAGGAGTTGACGGGATCACCCGGGGGCTGTTCACCTGCCCTGGCACAGTTCAACGCCAGCAGCTTGTCAGTCGAGACAAAGCCATTGCATGAAGGCCTGTGCCCTGTGAGGCTGTCGGCTCCATGGCCATTGCTAAGAAAGTCTGAGGGCTTGAGCTGGCTTGGGGTAGGAAGAAGCTTGCTCTACCCCTTTGTGTTTCTGACCTTTGAGGGAATCAGAACAGAGCATTGTGTGCCATCTCCTGCAGCCTTCCCTGGCTGCTTGTGTTTCTTGTCCCAGAGAAGGTGCTTTAGGAAGCAGAGAGGACTGCAGTGCCATGTGCCTGATGTGTCCCAGCAAATCCCCCCTCCCTCATTCCTGCTGCAAGGGCATATGAATGGAAGGCAAGGCAAGCTCAGGGCCCCCAGGGTGACAAACCTTGTCATTGCAGGCCTCCGAGTCCTTGCATCAGGACTCCAAAATTTAGAAAAATGCCCATATATGTGCACTGAAGTTCCTCTTTGAGCCTAAAGTGATCTTTAGAAGCTCCAGAAATTAAGGAGACCAGAATAATGATATGAGTTCAGTCATTGTCACCCTGCTGATGAATTGCAGAGGGCCCCGAGCGAGCCTCCTGCAGCAGAGCCCTGCATGGCCCTGGCTGAGAGCTGCTGGGGGAGTGGAGAGCAACACATGGAAAGTGGGGGAGAGTTTAAGATAAACAGGGAAAGTGCAGATGATTTAAATCATCCTCCTAGTCGGCAGCATGGGGCCTAAGGTCGAGCTGTGGACTCTGGAGCACTCTGTGTCCCTGTGTGGGCTCTGCTCAGTTTGCTGACTCAGCAATGAGGGCTTTGTCCTGGCTCTGCCGGAGTCAGCGTGGCCCAGGGAACACCCCTGGATGCACTTTTGCTCTTGTGCCAACAGTGCATGTGGGGAAGCTGGGTGTTGATTAAAGCACAGCAGACTTTGGTTAGTGGACCCCACTTCAACTCTGTTTTGCAGGTCAGCACATTTTATCTTTGCTATGTTTTGTGGTTTCACTCTTGTCCACTTTATTTATTCTCAGGCCTGAAACACGGGAGCAATATCCAAATAAATTTATCCAGAGGGATGACACAGATAGGTTTTACATTTTGAACACATTATTCAATCTACCAGGTGAGTCTAGTGTGAGCCAACACAAGCCTCTTTCTGTGCCTTCTAAGCCAGTAAGGCTTTGCTGATGACGTACTCTGCTTTTCTGTTTGGGTTTTTTTACATGAACTTTCTTCCTTTGGGCACAAGGCCCAAAGTTAGCTGGCTGTATGATGTAGTCCTTGTGTTATAATCTCCCTCTGTTTCCTTGCAGAGACATACCTGTTGGCTTGCCTGGTGGATTTCTTCACTAACTGTGACCGGTACACGAGGTTCGTATTCCCTCCACTTCGAGGTGATGACGGAACAGTAAGATTGTTATTATATTGTACAAGGGCAATACAGCACAGATGGAGCTGCTCTTAATATCAGTGGAGGTCCTTCAAGTGGTTTTGGTGGGGAAAAGTTCAGGCCTCTTACGACTTAGTGGTGATGAGTTGATCTGTGTGTACAGCAGAGGCTGGCTATGAGAGTTTCCTTCACAGGGTACATCAGTACCAACATACTGACTGACACTGGTATTTGGGGCAGCTTCTAGGACTGCAGGGTGATCACAGGCACCATTCAGTTCATTTTGAACCTGTGTCCATAGGAGCCATGTCTGAACTGGTAACTGAAAGGCTGAATTTCCTCAGACAGTTACCACAAGTGCTTCATGTTGTCATAAAGGACATTGCACACTTAGAGGTGAAGTGCTCAGTGTGGTGTTTAAAGGCTGTTTGTGCAGCATGAGTATTTACCTTGCTGTCAAAAACATATAAGCATAAAAACAAGCTGTGGTTTGAACTGGCAAATGTGAATGCTGCTGTGCTGCTCATCACCTCATGTGATGGGTCATCATTGCATATATGTCAGTGGAAGGCAAAGGTTTAATGGGATTTCACCCAGGAGCAGAAGAACTGTTTATGCTGGCAATCTATCAGGTGAAGTACCTTTTCTCAGGAGAGGCATGATGATTGCTGTCATAGTAAATACAGGTCTGTGTAATCCTTCTTGATTTCCTCTGATGCAAGCTGTCATGGCTGTCTCAAAGATACCTCCAGAGTATCTTCTAATTTTTAATGTTAACTCTTAAGTGTGCAACATGGAAGCAGTTCCTCCTCTCAGCAGCATTACATTTAGTTGATTTCCATGACACTCCCTTCTGTAGTGCTGGAAAGAGGGAGAAAGAGCAACCACTCTGTTTATTCCCTCAGTACCATTCTTCTTCTGTAAAATGCTGAACACTATATTTTTCCAGTTTTCTGAAGTCTTTTTTACTTTCCTGTAATACTATGGGTGAGAAGTAAGGGTTACAGTCACAGAAAGCTGCAGTGCTGCTGTGGAGGCACAGATGTTCCTGGGTAACACACAGCTCCTGTTAAACTCTGGTTGTAGCCTTCTTTCAAGTCTGAGCTGCAGTAGAGTAGTAGATAAGAAACCATGATGGTAAGATGAAAACACAAGCTCCAAACAGCATTTTGAACTTGCTCCTTGGTGTGTTTCTTACCTGCTGTGACTGTGTGCTAAAATCTCTCTTCTGTCTCCTCACAGCTGTGAAACAGGGTTTAAGGATGGAGACCTCTTCATGTCCTTCAGGAGTATGTTCCAGGATGTCAGAGATGCTGTTGACTGGGTTCATTACAAGGTGACTGCAAGAACTCCTTGGGACTTGTGTGGTTGTAACTGAGTTAGAGGGGCTGGTTTGTAACTCCTGAGTTCAGATGTTCTCTGCCTCCTCTGGGCAAGGGCCCTGCTTTGCCGCCTAGTGAGCAAATCACAGATTGCAGTTTGTATGGGAATAAGTCAAGGTCCCAACTGCCCTCCTAGTATGGGAACAAATCTGGCTTGGCTTCCTATTCCTTTTTATTGTGCCTAGATTCCATTTTTGTGCTGTAATTCATGGGTTTTAGAGCATGATGCCATGCATTTTAGTGCATGATTTTCACTTCAAGTCCACAACTTGTACATTGTCCTAATTATTAAAGCAGTATTCTACTGCAGATTGTTTACATTGGCACTATCCTATGTTGTCTAAAAAGTACCTGCATTAAAGAGAGAAATAAATCAGCTGTTCTCTAATTGGAGAGAAGCATTTTGTCTTCTGCATACAATTGTGCACAAATTTAGAATATAATTTTGTGAGCATTTACATATGGTTAAAGACCTGGTTTTCTTGTTCTCCCTCATTCAAGCAGTCTGTTGGGTGGGATGGAGAACCATCACAGGAGAGCTCTGCTCACAGTTGTACTTGTGGTGGTCCATTTACCCATGCAGAAGTCAGGAATCTGTTTTCTTCCTTATGCAGTGTTGTGTGGATACATGTTGGAGTTGGCCTTTGACTAAAGCATTATGGTCAGTGTTGGAGACAGGTCGTTAACTGTCTTGTTTGGTATGGCAAATCTATTTTTTGTTTGTTTCTATTGTATTCCCTTCTGAAAGGGTTAAAATGCTGTTGAAGTGGATTATTTACCATGGTGAGGGAATCGATGGATCACAGAGTTTGTGATGGTCCCTGCTACTCAAAGCCTCTCATCTCTAGAGTCACTGGTTCAGATTCGCCCTGGTTTGTACTTTCACAGCATTTTAAAGTGTGAAAGTTGGCATTACTTTGTTGTCTCTTACATCATAAGTTTCCATGACCTCACTGGGTTCTGTTGTTTCTATTTCAGGGCTCGCTGAAGGAAAAGACCCTTGAGAATCTGGAGAAGTACGTGGTGAAAGATGTAAGTGTGAAGTTACTTTCCTTGTGCTATGTGACATTTGGTACTGACTAAGCAGGCAAGAAATAAACATGCTGATTTGCTTTACTAAATCACAGAACAGATAAGGCTATGATTTCTATTGTAATAACCAAAGATGAAGTGGAAGGTTCGGACTCAGCCTTTATTCTGAGCCAGTGCTCCACGTGATTTCGTATTGATGTGCACAGTTTTTTAGGAAAAATATAAAAGCCAGAGGAAATGTTATCAAGGTGAACACACTGGCAAAGCTCATGTTGTTTCTTTCAGTAGTTAAAGCAACCGTGTTCCCTGCCCATGTTTTTCTGCCCAAGCAAAACTCTCTTTAAAAAGCAACAGTTGAGTGTCTTTTTAGCCACAAGTATTCTTTTGCCACTCATCAGAAAAGTTACACTTAACCATGAGGGGACTGAGGGAAAGATCCTAAAAGACTCACCTTGATAACCCCAAAATGTGTGTTCAGCACATCTAATTGAGCAAGCTCCAGTGGTTCCCTTACTCCTGCCACCTCTGCCAGTGTGAAAGGCCCCTCTGGACCACTTTTGGAATAAGTATTTTTTAGTTTAGATGAGCTCTGTGGTAGATTATCACTTTAAAGCAGTTAACCTTGTTTCTAGTTACATGCCTACAGAATTCTTAGGTAACTGTTCAGTGAGGTAATCAGCTATTTTGGCAATGGACTGAGATTTCAGATTCAATAAAAATAGCCCCAGGAATAAATTCTCCCTAATTTGAGGTTGGAATTATAATGCGTTCCAACTTGTGGCTCGTGAGCTCAGATTTCACCTGCCTCTGGGCCCATTTCGGGAACGGACTTGGAGCTGGAGCAGATCGGTGGGAGCAGCACAGGGTGCCTGGCACTGTGGTTGGCAAAGGCACCGCAGCCCTGCTGAGCCCTTCCCCCTCGCCTTCCTCCCCTGGGCTGTGCTCTGGAGGGGTTCCCTGGATGGACCAGCAGCTTGCCCGGCTCTGGCCAGTGCACAACACGTGAGTTTGCTTGCTCGATGGTTTGATTTGCCTTTTTTTTTTTTGTCTGGTGGGATCATAGTTGAGTGTTTTTCCCATGATGAATGTCTGTAACTTTTGTGTGTGACTTGAATGTTCCCCTTGGCTTCCAGGGGAAGCTGCCTCTGCTGCTCAGCCGCATGAATGAAGTGGGGAAGGTGTTTCTCGTCACAAACAGCGACTACAAATACACAGATGTAAGTGCTGCTTGAATTGTTGGGTTGGTACATCATGGAATAAGCATAAGCCAGACAGTCATTTGGATGGGTTTTGATGGGACATCTGGTGGAGAATGGTGTGTTTTCTAATCTACGTGTAGGATGGGTTAGTGGTGGATGCAGATTAAGTCTTGAGTCATCTGTTGTAGTCCTGGTTCTGGCACTGAGCTAGTATGGGCCTGTCTTAAGTCCCTCTGTGCCTCACTCAGTTCCTCAGCAATTAAAAGGCTGAAAGCGATATTCAGTTTTGGATGTTAGCATCCTTTAAAATGCAGACTTTCCCTTTCAAGTGAGATGGATAGTCTGAGTACGGACAGGTCACCAAACCAAGGTCCTGGAGAGGTCTGAGACCCAGACAGGGTTGTCTGCTAAGATGAGAAGTAAACATGGTTACTTGCAACTCCAGGAATGTCAGGATGTTGCAACACTGCTAATCTAAAGATTCAAATGCCATTTAAAAGTGTTGCAAGATATACCCGAAGCAGTGTGCAGTTTTCTGAGGAAGCTCTGTTATTTGATTAGAAAAACTACTGGTTGGATTCCTGTGACTGTCCTGTTCTATTCATTTTGTCTCCAAATCTTATGCTGACTTCTGTGTAAATTCTGAAAATAAAGTTCTGTAATCTGAAAAGATAAAATCGGAAAAGTATGCTTTGATAAACCACGCAAATGCGTGTTTAAAAGCACATTTTTGAATACTTTTTTTCTCTCTTTTAGAAAATTATGACTTACTTGTTTGACTTTCCACATGGACCAAAGGTATGTGAATTCTAGACTGCAGTTGCAATAGACACTGATGTGCCTAATTATCTGTGTAGCTGGAAAGCATTTTAATCCTGCTTCATCGGCTGCGTGGGATTAGTTGCTTTAATCTGGTTAAAAAACACTTGCTGTTTTGTGTCCTGCTGGAATGGGATCAAAGCAAATACAATATAACAAAGAGAAAAGGGGCATCATCTGGTCTCAAATGATAATCTATGTTAACGATAACATTATTTCAGTGATAAAACGTTTCAACTGCGGCATTTTGCAGCCAGGTTTCTTAGAAATGTGCGATGATTTAGATAAGCCATGATGGAAAGGAGATAATTTTATAAAACAGCAGAAACATTTATGGCTGATCATGCCTTAATTATCATAACTCCAAAAGTTTTAGTCGTGCTTTTTTTTTGTTTTTTTGAGGTCAAAACTCAGCCCTGAAACTTTTGGAGAAAGGCTTACGATAAAAATTTATACTGCTCTTTCGGTCTCCCAGTGAGAGGCTATCTCATGCTCAAAAGATGCATTCTCACACTGCTTTAAAGGCAGAAGGCAGCCAAGGGAGAAATTTTGAGAGCATAGAAACTCACCACAACTGATAGCTAAAGAAGCCCCTTGCTATGGTCTTGATCTCACAAAGCGCAGAAACATGGAGCAGAAAGGGCTCGGTATCCCTTGGGCAGGGCTGTGATTCAGAGCCATGCTCTGTGGAATAGAGTCCAGGCATTCTCCCACTCTTGGCAAAAGTACCAGCACGGCCTTGTAAGCTGAAGCCGTGGAGTTGTGTGTGTGTGGATCTGCACGGGCTGTCACCTTCAGGAACAGCGGCAGGGTGTCATTCACAGCATCTTTTCACATGGCAGCTGTGCCCCGACTGGGACCTTCAGTGCTGTTCTCCTGTCCCACACCACGTCCCCAGCCCCCACTGCTAGTCTGGGATGGGATGGGCTTGTGGCAAAAGGGGAATGCTTTAGGAGATGGTGCTGGTAACCCAGCATTGTCCCATGGGAGGCATGAGCTAAGGGATTTTGATGGACCAGCAATGTCACAAGGTTACAGCTATGGACAGTGGCACTCCAGTTTTTAAACTCCCTGTGGTTTTTTGTGTCGTGCCTGATTCTGGGGTTTGTTTTTGCCTTCGTAGCCTGGGAGTGCCCATCGGCCATGGCAGTCCTACTTCGACCTGATCCTGGTGGATGCACGGAAACCCCTCTTCTTTGGGGAAGGCACCGTATTGCGGCAGGTGGACACGGTGAGTGGTCAGTGGAGGGTACTTTCGCAGCTGGAAGGGCTCCTGCATCTCCTGTATGGCATCTCTCAGTGACAGTGGGCAATGCAGTGTTTGGACAGGACCCACCCTAGAGGTTGTGGGCTGGAGTCTCCTCTTAGTGATTCCCGAGCAACCCCATCACCTCAAAGCTTTGCTGGCTTCCCTAACATACTGCAGGTGGCAGGAAAGCCACCTCTGGGCTGCTTGGGAGTGAGGCAGACAGACAGACAAAGAGTGAAGTATCAATAGTATCAATACAGAAAAGATCCAGACCATCAGCTGCTCAGCACTAACACAACACCTCCTTCCACAGGTGACCGGGAAGCTGAAGATTGGTACCTACACTGGCCCGCTGCAGCACGGCATTGTGTACTCGGGAGGTGAGGCAGGAGCCTTTCTTGTTCTGTGGAGTGGCTCTGATGTGGCCTTCAGCCACTCCAGCTGTGAGAGGACTTGTGCCAGGCAAGGCTGGGCTTCCCAAGGCGCATTGTTTTGTGCCCTCTGCACGCTGCACCAGAAGCTCTCCATGATCAGAGCTGCACAATGCAGGGAAGAGGTGGACCCGTTCCTCCTCAAATGTCCTTTTCTTCCTTGCCAGGGAGGGTCTGGGAAATCCCTGCAGGGCTTATGGTGGAGGGGTGGCTGCAGCTGGCCCAGTGCAGTGTCCCCACCTGTACTGAAAGGTGCTGCCACCAGCATGACCACGCTTGGAAGGTCCCTGCAAGCCAAGGAAGGGCAGTGGGTGGATACAGAGCTGTCTGTGACACCCAGGGCTCCATTGCTCTCCCATGGGGTGGGAGGCAGCATGGCCTCTGTTGCTGTCGTTCATGTAGGGGTGTGCATGGGCAAAGCTGCTCGTGGGTGAGCTCCCAGGCAGGTGAGCAGTGTCCAGGGCAGCCATGGCCAAGCAGTGGAGGTTTCTGGGAGGAAAATGCACCTGTTTTGGCTCACTGTTCTGAGCCATGCCGTTCTTCTCTCAGGCTCTTCGGACACAGTCTGTGACCTGCTGGGGGCCAAAGGGAAGGATATCTTGTACATCGGAGACCATATCTTTGGAGACATCCTCAAATCCAAGAAACGCCAGGGCTGGCGGACCTTCCTGGTGATCCCCGAGCTGGCGCAGGAGCTGCACGTTTGGACAGACAAAAGCGGTCAGGAGCCGGGCAAGCCCCTGGCCAGGCTTTGCTCTTGCTTGTCTGATGCTGCACCCCTGAGATCGCCAGGGCTTAGGGGTGCAGGGGAGAGATCACCCTGGCTTGCCACTTCTCCTTTTGGCCCTTTTCCCTGGGTCTGGATGCTGGTGGCAGGAGCTGGGGTGCCTCTCTGTGGGCTGGCCTTGGGGTCTCAGGCCTTTCCTGTGCTCTTTCCCAGGCTTTTGTGTGTTATCAGCCAAGTGCTGCCTTGGCCACAGGAGAAGCTACAGCTGGGTGGGGTCGAGTTGTTCCTCATCTATAACCCCAGAACCTGCTCCCCCTCTGCACATATGGAGATGTGGCTTCTATGTTAAAAAATATCTGACAAGACCTGGTTTATTCTCCCTGTAATGCCTGAGCCATGACTGCTCTCCCATCTGCAGGGAGTCCCTATTCACCAGCCGCTTCCTCCTCGTTCCTCCCACTCCCTCTGCTGCTCTGCCGCCAAAGTGCTGTGTGTTTCCCATCCTCCAGCGCTCCTGCTTTTCTCCCAGGTTTGCCCTTTGGTGTGTAAATAGGGCTGGGGGTTATGCAAGTTGCCCCATGGCTGGTTGGAAGGCTTTGGTGAGAGCTGCAAAGGTTCAGCCTCGAAAACAAAAGGGCCAACCAGAAACCAAGCCCAAAGTTCTCCCTGTGGCACAGAGTGTGATTGACCCCTCTACCTGCCCAGAGGCCATGAGGTGCCTCCAGTGTCCCTGCTCCAGTGTCCCTCTGCCGCCATGCGAGGGGAGTGGGCAGGGGAGTGGGTTCACCTTCAGTCCTTTTCATTTCAACAGTTTAAACTTACCCTTTTCCCCTTTCTTTTCTGGATTTTCCAGCCCTTTTTGAAGAGCTGCAGAGTCTGGACATTTTCTTGGCCGAGCTGTACAAGTGAGTGTTCAAACAGTGACAACTTTCCTGCTGCCTCTCCCGGCTAACAAGCGGCAATGACAAAACCTTGGGGTTGGGTTAGCGGCACTGCTGCCGGAGCCTTGACTGGGGCCTGGGCTCTGCCCACAAGACCAACCTTCCCCTCCAGACCAGCCTCCCTCCCCCCAGCCCCATCCCACAGCATCTGGTTCTGAAAGACTTTTCACACCATGTATTTACCTTCTCGCCTGTAACTAGGCATCTGGACAGTAGCAGCAATGAACGCCCCGACATCAGCTCCATCCAGAGACGCATTAAGGTACCAATCATCAAAATCCCTTTTCATCCTTCTGGATCCCAAAGGGCTTAACAACCCAACCCCACTGCTCAGTCCTGAAATGCTTTGCTCTGCCTTTGGGTGGGCACAGCAGGCTTGGCAAAGCCACTTTGTCTCAGCTCACTGGTGCCACTGGCACTCCTGAAAGGCAGCCTGGTCTGGAATAGGGTCCCCTTCCTCATGCCCACAGCAGCACTGGCTGAGGGTGCTCACTGCTGCAGCACGTGGCACTGGCACACACAGGCTCAGAGGGGCTGTAGCCTCTGGTTCAGCCAGCCCTGGGGTGCCAGCCTAGAGCAGTGCTGGCCCTGAGCCTGCTGCCACCCTCCTTTGTTACCTGGGGCTCAGCTGTGCCCTGATGCCACAGGATACAAGCACAGAAAGCCTTGCTGGAGATCCTTGCAGGTCTCATGTAGCCCTCAGGGTGCTCCATCTCAGTGTTGTCATGGCTCTGAGGTGCTGCCTGCCTGGCCCAGGATCTAACCTGCCCTTTCCTCACAGAAAGTGACCCACGACATGGATATGTGCTACGGGATGATGGGGAGCCTCTTCCGCAGCGGCTCTCGGCAGACGCTGTTTGCCAGCCAGGTGATGCGCTACGCTGACCTCTATGCAGCCTCCTTCATCAACCTCCTCTACTACCCCTTCAGCTACCTCTTCAGAGCCGCCCACGTCCTGGTGAGTTGCAATCCCAGGGAGGTGGGCAGGGGTCCCAAAGGTGCCTGGGGTTGTGTCCATTATCACTTCCACAGGACACAACAGCACCTTGGAGGGTTGGGTGGCATTTGATAGACTGTAGACCAAACAGTTGCATTCTGGGGTTTGCTCTCCATGTGTCTCAGGGGGGCACCCTGGGACCGGGACACCCCTTGTCACCTCCTCTCTCTGTTCCATGTGCAGATGCCACATGAGTCCACAGTAGAGCACACGCACGTCGACATCAATGAGAAGGAGTCGCCGATGGCCACACGCAATCGCACCTCGGTGGATTTCAAAGATTCCGACTACAAGCGGCACCAACTGACCCGTTCCATCAGTGAGATCAAACCGCCCAACCTCTTCCCCCAGGCACCTCAGGAAATCACACATTGCCACGATGAAGATGATGATGAGGAAGAGGAAGAGGAGGAAGAAGAGGAGGAAGAGGAATAAGAAGGAAAAAACGAAGTATTTCTGAAGATAAACCATGACTGTAGCAGTGATCAGGAATGGATTCTGTTGTTGGAGCCCTTGGGGTGATGGGTTGGGGGGTGTGATTCTTGCAAAGGCACATTTTGAAAGTATTTGGAAACTTCTAACAAATTAACACTAATTAGGAGGAGACCCTTGTTTTCAGTTTTGCAGACGGTTCAAAAAGCTGATGGATTCTATCTGGGTGGTGCATTCAGATTGGACTGTGCTGTCATGCTGTTCCCATTACATTTCGGGATGCTGCATGTTTCTCCCTTTCCCATGATGTGTTTCATTTGGTTTCCGTTTGAACAGTGTCCTGTGAACGGTTTTTGGCATTTGTTGCATTCTCTGTGGAGACAGAAGGGATGTGCTGGGCCTTGCAGGAGACAAAATTATCCGAATCCTGCTGCCTGTTAGGTTGCTGCCCTTAACCCTCTGCTCCTGGGTTACGTAATCCCCCCTCCATGTTAGCCAGGGTGTTGCTGTGCCTTCCAGCACCCAGTTTACCTTCTGTTGGTGTGAGTTTCTCTGTGTAAGTTGTTTGACTCCTCCAGCCATCATGGATGGCAGTGAGATTCCAGCTCTTGCACATCTGCTGCCATACATGTTTCACCTTGTAGCCACTTATTATCCTCTCCCAGTGTCTCCAAGCTCTCTCACCATCGGCATGTGATGCATGATTTCCAGGGCATTTCTCAACCAGCTGAGCTGCACACTCTGTTCTCAACTCCTCCAGTTTCAGCAGTAAATATTAATCCAGGAGCTTGAAGCTGCTGCTTTAGCATTAACATTAGTCACTCTGTGTTCCTCCTGACCTTTCTGTCCTCTCAACTTTAAGTGAAGCATCCCAAAACCAACCCCAGCCACCAGCTGGAGTGAAAGGGCCTGTTGTGCCAGGGTGCTGCGGGCCATGTGGGCCTGCCCTAAGCTAGGAAACAGCACATGCCACAGGGCCAGCCCCACGGTGGGAGCTGGGAAGCTCCCGGCCGTCCGGCAGCTGCCCTGGTCTTTGGTCTGGTGCGGAGCAAGCGGAGCCTCACCGCCGGCCGTGGTAGGCAAGGCTGCGTCCCTGGCCAAGGAGGGTGACGGCTGCCGTGTGGGGACCGGGGGTGTCCCCAGGGATGGGCAGGTAGTCCTTGTGCCTGAAAGCCAGCCCGGGGAAGGCACGGAGCTGGCATACAGCTGGGCAGCAGTGCCCTGTGGTTTTCCTCTGAGTCATGGGTGCAGCCTCCCTTACTCCAGCCTCTGCCGTTCGCTGCAAAGGGATTACAACGAGGGCCCTCTTGTAATGAATTTGACTGTTGTTTCAGTACCATAAACTCATTTAATTTCTTTTTTCATTTTAAAGTACCTTAGTAGAAAATAAAAGAAGAAAAACCACACCACCAACATCTGAGCAGGAAAATGCTGCTCTAGTGGCAGTTGTTTAAGTCAATAAAAGATGATGTTTCTAAGAAATGCCTGGTGCTTTGTGGTGTGTTGCTGAGATGATGAGGGCTGTGCTGGAGTTGGTGGGAAGAGATGGGACTGGTCTATGGGGTCCCAGCAGGATGGGTGACTGGGGAAACGTGAGAGCATCTTTGGGAATTGGTCATGTGAAGCACTGAGGAGCAGTGGCAGTGGATCGTGCTGTAAGGGCACGCCTGGTCCTTATGTTGCCTCATGAAGCAATGGTAGGGCACAAGGCTCTTGTTGTCACCTTCTGCATCAGCCAGGAAAGCATGGGGAAGGCAGAGAAACATTTTGGCTTGGACACAGAGTGAGGAGGGGCTTTTCCATGGTGGGAAGTATAACATCCCCACACTGCCACTACCTCCAAAACTGTGTCTTGCCAGGGCTGTTTCCCACAGACATTACCAAGGACCATTTCCTGCCCCTCCACCCCTGAAAGGCACGTGCCTAGGGTGGCACCAGGGCACAGCACAGCCTGTGCTCACCAGGAGCTGCAAACCTGCTTAAATAGACAAGAATACCTGTGGAAGGCCAGTGCTGCCACACAAGGCTGTGCCTGGCTAAGATGGGCAGCCCCGGGCACTGCTGAGCTCAACTCTCCCCTACAAACAAACTCTCGTGTCAACCAAACCAGACCTGAGGAGGTTCCCCCATCAGCACAACCACAGAAGGATATTTAGTACCAGGGCCCAAAGTGCCAGACAGAAAAGCAAAACTAAATGGCAACAGCTGGTGGCTAACACTCAACACCTGACACTTAAGGGATTGCCAAAAACTCCAGAGCGCTGGGTGCCTGACACCCCAGTTTTGGGGTCTGGAGAGGAGCTAACATCCCCACAGTGAGGCTGGCTGCAGGAAGGGTTCCAGGGAGCTGTTCCCGAGCCCTTTCACCAAAGGCCATGCTGGGCTCTGCTATGTTTAAACTTTGTTTCTCCAAGTATAGCCACTTGAATTTTTTAAGCTTTAGCTCAGCAGCTGGGGGAGGCATGCGGCTGCGGGAAGGGAGGTCTGGGGAGCTCCATGCATTCCTCCTTCCCAACCGGTCACCACAAATAGCTCACTCCCAGCCCAGGGCTATTTCTGACTGAGATGGGGAGAAGAGTCTTCAAGGCTGGAGCAATGGAAAGTATTTGACCCTCACTTCATGGTGGGAAAATGTCGGGCAAAGCCTGACAGACACACAGGCACTGCCCAGCCTTGTACCATCCTGTCTATCCTGTGCTGGCTCCACCATGAAGTTGTGGTAACCCATGGACCAAGAGCCAGGGTGAAGCTTCTTGGCTGGCACTGGGGACACAGTCACAGCCCCTTTCCAGCCCACCCCTTCCTCAGGCAGCTGCCCATGGCTGATCTGCACCAGCTGCTCCTTCCCAGAAGCCAGTGGCCTGGCAGTACCTGTGTCTCCAATCACTCTGCAGAGCCTCAGAAAAGCTCCTGCTGCTCTCCCTGCAACTTGTTGCCCAGCCCAGGGACAGACATGCTTTGCTTTTGCCCACCAGCAGTATTGTCTCCTGCAGCAAAAACCTGGTGGAAGCAAGGTGAGCATGGAGGGAACAGGCCTCGCCCCCTGCCCCGAGCTCTCACTGACCCGATTTCTGGCTTCTCTCACTTTGCCCACCACCTCACATCCACCTCCCCTGCTCTGCAGAGCCAGAGGGGGCTTACAGGGGCTGCATCAACCAAACCCTACCAGGGACAGGAGCCCGAGGCTCACTGCCCTTAGCCACAGCGCTGCAGATGTCGTGTGTTGGGCACTGCTGCTTCTGACCAGGTCACAGTCATCAGAGCTGCTCCCGGCTCCTCTTCCTTTACACCACCTCCTCGCTCAGCACAGCAAGGCCCAGCTGCAGCTCGGTATCAGGTGATGCCTGCCCATGATGGAGGGCGCAAAGCCCTGTGCCAGTCCCTGAGCAGCAGCCATTCCAACCTCCGGCCTGAAGCCCCAGCACAGCAAACATGGGTAAAGCAATTCTGTAACTACAGAGCCACTGGTCTACCCTGGCCCTGCACAAGGGTGCTTTCCCTGCAGGAGACCAGCCCTGGGGGCCACTGGGCTGCACAGCCTTGAGGACATAGAGCCCTGGGTACAGCTTTAGGCACTGCTCCCACCCTGCTGCCACAGTGTAGCCTGGACCTGAGCGGCCAAAACCCATCTCACCTCCCTGAAAGGATCTGGCCTCTTACACCCTCCCTTCCAGAAGTCCTGGGCTCTCTCTATCCTGCTCCTCCTTCCTGCTGCTAATTACCACCAGAGCCAGCCCCGAAGTTGGCCTCCACATTCATTCTACTTACGTTGTGCTTGCAGCATCCCACCACCCTCCACCGGCTGCCAGGGACAGGCACACACAGGGGAGCCGGAGTCCTCAAGGACCTGCCACTCTGTCCTGCTGATACATCGTGAAGGAGCTAGGTCCAGAGGAATGGGGCCATCCTGCAGCACAGAAGCAGGGACAGAGGCTGCACTGGGTGCAGCAAAAACCATCCACAAGGTTTGAGCAGCTGCTGCCCAACTTGCTAACCCAGGGTTTGGCAGCTCAAGACCTGAACACAGAGGAAAGCCCGGTGCAGGGAGAGCAGCTGGGTTAAACAGCTGCAAGGAGGAGAGGGGCCGAGGGATGGCAGGAACATGATATGGGCACATGGCAGGGCTGCATCTGACACACAGGAAAGGGGCTGCTCCTCCACCAGTGTGAGCTGTAAGTGATGGTGGGCAAGGAACTAAGCACAGGCTCGCTCTCTGCTTAGAAATGTCTCTTTCGCTGCAGGCTCCACACAGCTCCACTGCCAAAGTCCCAACGTGAGGGGAGAAGGCAGCAGCACCCAAGTGCAGGGGGATGGACCAACTCACTCCACCAGCTGCTCCCGTCCCACGGAGTCACCGTCGTCCCCAGCCACATCCCTCACTGGTGACCCCCAGTCACGCCCCGCCTGGCAGGAACACGCGCTACAGACAGACGGCAGCTCACTTAGAGACAAACATGACCTATGGAGAACAGGTTGTAAATAAGGGGTTTTTATTACTGAAAGAAAAAGACCCTCACCCTTGAGGGAACTTCAAGAAGTCAGCTGCTTGCCGTTGCCACCAACTTCCCAGCCAGCCCCTGATCAGCAAAACCACCAGCACAGCCCTCCCCAGCTTGAGGACTTACAGGCCCAGACCCACCAAAGCAAAGAGCAACACCTGGTTCTAAAGGAACAAGATCCGCCCTCTCTGTGGCTCTTGGCAGCTGAAGTGGAGATTAAAGACTGTTAAATGTGCCAGTAGCAGAGATGTGGGTACGGGATCACAGACATCAGCCCCACCACCCACATGCCAAAATCTGTCCCTTGGAAATGAGGGGGGAGCATAGAGGAGGGAAAAATGCATAAACTGGAATGTTCAACAGAAAAAAAAATCATCATTTATCTAAAAAGAATAGAAATAAACAAAATGCTTTAAAACAAAATCACAAAATATACAAATAAATCTGGTACAAAATAAATAGGAAAGATTGGAAATCTACAACAAAATTGGAATAATTATAAAATTAATTCGTATGACAATCAGTATATGAAACGTATACACTTCATTCAGGATTTCAGTTGTGCTTATTCAGGTTTATGTACACACACGGAAATACTGTAGTCAGAACACTACAACTCTGGAAACCCGAAGTCATGTACAATATGATACAATTCGCAAAGACCACATACGATGGCAAATAAGACACAGGGAAGAGCTGGCTGGAGTGGGAGCAGACAGCCATGAAAATGCACTGCGAAGGGAGAGCTGCACGCTCCAGAATGGGGGGACCAAGGCCGAGCCAGCAGCAACCAGGACAAGGCTCGAGGCAGCCAGGAAGCAGAAAGGTTTGGTGTGAGACCTCTGGCTGCTGAGCACCAGCTGCTCATGGCTTCCAGGAACACATCTCAAGTATTCGGGGTTTCAGATTCACTGTGTTTGGCATCCAGGCACCTGCCCGGTAATTCAGGTGTCAAGGCTGGCTCTGCTGGAGAAAAAATATGCCAAGAGCTCCAAGGGCCCTCAGCAGGGCCTGACCCTGAACTGCTCATAAGCCACCCTTGTGCTCAGGAGAGCATGGACCAAACGGGACCAGAGCACTGCTGCTGGGGTCCTGGTGGGTTTCCACTCTCCACATTCCACGTGGTCTCCGAGGAAGGCAGAATCCCTTAAGCAGCATCTCCTATCCTCAGTGTGAGAAATAAAGACAGAATGGCTGCAACAAGGCCCGTTCCCAGCTGCTGCCCCTCCTTCTCACCTTCCTGAATAGTCAACTGAAGCCCAGCGAGGGGAGCAGAGGAGCAGCTGCAGGCAATGTGACACAGCTGTCACAGAAGCCACGCTGCTGAATGATCCAAGCCAGCACAACGCAGAAGGACAGAGCGCATACCCTGGGTGAAAACCCGCCAGCCAAGCCAGCCCAGCCCAGCCTGCTGGCCCTGAGATTTTAAAGCAGGAATGACACTAGAGCTGATCTAGGCCCGGCCGGTCTGTCACTTCTGAGAACAGGAGCTCATCAGGAAACTTTCACCCTCCCACAGTGATCTTTGGGCCATGCATTCCTTATTGGCACTTCCAGCTAAAGGCCTCTGACACCAACTAGTTTCTAACTTGTATTTGGAAGGATTTGGTTCAACAGTGATGCCCAGAGGATAAAACATCACTTCCTATTATAAAGCTCTGTGATCAGCAAACAGTTGAGAAGGGATGCTAGACTGCTACACCAAGCACTGAATGCTGGGACAAGCCCTTCTTCCCCAACAAATCCTGCTACCAACCAACTGCCACACTGCTTTCAGGAGGAGAAGACAACAAAAATCAAATCCACCCCTGGAGCATTGGAGCCAGCTGCAGCCTTTTCATCTTTCAGGCTCACAACAGCTGACAAACCTCCAGCCCGGTTCCATGGAAGGCCACTTCTGTTGAGTCCAGCCAAACCTCTGCTTCTGGGGGAGGACTAAACACCAAGCACTTCCTTAGCCAGAAATCTGCACTGGAGGAGCAAGAGCAGCCAGGGCACCATCCTCTGCAGGATCCTAGTGATCAGCCCTTCTCAGAGGAAAACAGAGCCCAAAGGCAAAACCTGAGAGGAGAATGATGTTTTTCAGCTGGAGACAGAAGACCAGCAGCTTTGAGTACCGTATTTCCAAGGTGAAGAACTGCTATAGAGTCTGACCTCAGGATAACAAGAAAACATCACTTTGACTGAATTCAGTGCTACCAACCTATGAAACAACTCCATCTGCCAAGTGTACAGTGCCACTTGCTGGAGGCAGCTTTCCAGCAACCCTTTCCTATCCCTGCAGCTCAGGAAAATATGCACACACCAGATGGAAAAGCTCAACTATACCACCTTGGACCCACAGCAACAGCATCTCCTCATCTGGATGCAGCCCTGAGACTGGCCCCAGAGGAACACAACCCAACGTGAAGCCAGGCTCCAGGACAAGAGCAAGACACCAAGCAGGATTGCTGAGGGGGCTCTGCAGGAAGCTGTGGATGTCCAGGTCCCCTGTGCTGCCCACACATGGGGGTGAGGCCAGAATCACCACAGACATCACACTAGCAAGAGACCTGCAGCTGATGGACCAAGTCTAACAGCAGTGCAGGGATGAGGGCAGCTGCCCAGCCTAACCTGTGGTGCAGAGCCTGTCCTCCCTGCTGGCCACGTCGAGATGAAGGCTGCTCTCCCATCCATGCCAGGGGAAGATGCCAGATTGTGTTAGTTAAGCTCATCATTTCACTGCTGGGCAAAACCAACCCTCAGTATCCAGGGAACAGGTACTTCTTTGGGTCTTTGTAGAGCCCCAGTGTAGAGCCGGGTGGTGGGACAGGCAGCATGTCTGGGTGTGGCACACCACAGGCAGGGCTCCTGCCTCGGGACAGGGCACAGCGTGGACACAGGGACCCCTCAGTGCTGGGCAGGCACCTTTGGGGTGAAGCCTCAAGTAACCATCACAAGAGTTACTCTGCAGCATCCTTCCCCACCCCCAGCCCCAGTTCTCTATCGGTAATCCAGACACTGGATAACTTGACAACTGGTACACAGGTACTAGATTTAAAACCACAGATGTGTGTATTAGATATTGTATAAAATATGGTACATCTTTCATGTGGGAATGATTTCTATAGAGAGTGTAATTCTGCACAAGGAAGATGCATGTTCCAAGGGGTCCTGGAGAACATGGCTGTGTTCTCCATCCTGTAGGATACTTACACAGGATGCTCGTGAGGAGACAGGGCTGCTCTTTGCCCTCGGCACCCCCACACCTCTTGGCTGAGCTCTGCAGAGATCACAGGAAGCACCACTGCTGCCCAAGCAGCCCCTCACACAATGCTACCTCTTTGGTTTTCTTTGAGCTGATTTGAACCAGAGCCTGACACCACCAGTGCCAAATCTCATCCTCATCCGAGCTGGGCCCTGAAGGCTGAGAAGCAGCAAAGGGTGATGTGTGTGGGCCATCGGGGCAACTTGCCCTGCTCCCCCTGAGCTTTCTCCAGGTCTGAGTGCAAAGGGCCATATCCTGAGACTCCTACTCTTGCCAGCTCCACCCACACAAAAAGGCACTTAAAGAAAAGAAGAAAAACAAACAAAAAAGCCCCTAGTGGTGAGGAAAAGAGGAGTAAGTCCAGGAGAAAGGAGAAACAGAAAGGCAAGCACAATGTGAACGAGTGGCTGACTCCTCTTCCAGCAGGACCAAGAACCGCACACCTTCAGCAGCCAGCTCCAGCTGCCCCCACACAGGTCTCAGCATCATCCCATTCCTGCTCAGTCCAGAGCAGGAGCTTACTGGGGCAAAAAGAGTGTGGGAGGGAACTATACACGACACAGGCTTGGAGCAGAAGTGGTGAGCAGGAGAAGGATCTGCCCTGTGGAGCTTCCTCTCCTGGTGTCTCTGGATGGGGGAAGCACCTTTTCCTGCCATGCCAGCCTAGGGGCCCCTGCCCACCAGCCAGCCCGGACACCCTGCCAGCATCCCTCATCCCACTGTGGGATAACCCATCCAGAGCTCCTCCAGGGCAGCAGCCTTCAGCTGCACAGGGGTTTCAGGGAGTGGACAAGCTGGGAACAAAACAACAAGCATTTTGTAAACTCCAGAGGGTCTGAGCTTGTGGCACAGAGTGGCTGAGGCTGGTTTGCTAAGCCCTCCACTGAACCCCTCTCCTCTTAGAACTAACGTGCTTCGTATGATCTCCACATCACCAGAGTCAGTCTCATTTGGAGAAAGATTCTCACTGGAAAGCAAGAACATTCCTTCACTCTTTACAAAGATTTGGCAATACACAGAATTAAAAAAAATAAATCATAGTTACAACAGATTCGGGTTCATTTCGTTTAAAGGAAATTCAACCAACAGGAGTGTAAAAGATATAATTCACAGTTGTGCATTTAAGATATTAGTGTCGAAAACCTCACTTCAAAGAACTCTTGTGCAAAATTGAATTGACAGTAGAAACCATGGCTAGATGCCCTCCCAGCCTCCCCTGGCCAACAGGCCATCATCCACCCTGCTGCCTGCACCCAGAGGCAGACGGGCGAGGGGAACAAAGGCGGCAGCAGGAGTTGACATAGGGAGATGCAGTATCCTTTCCACAAGTCAAAGCCTGGCCAAGGTCTGAGGTCAAGTCCAATGATTCCCAAAGCCACCAGCTGGTGCCCTGCGCCACGGTGACCGGCCGTGTGTCCTCATGGCACTGCGGCACGGCGTCCGAGCGCCCCGCGAGGCACAGGGAGCAGATCTGCTTGGGCAGGACACCCCTGCAAGGGCACGGATCGGCTGCCGTCGCATCTCCACTGCGGTCAGGAGAGCCAAGCCCCGGCGTCGGCAAACGCCGTCCCGAGGTTCAGAGGGATCCTGAGCTGGGCGCGGGGCTCCTCTGCTGAGATGGTTCCCACCAGGAGGGCCGGGAACCCCTCGCATTTGTTAAACAGTAAAACTAAATACCCTGAGAACAGGGAGACTGGATTTTTTCCCCTCCAGGGAGAGGACCATGCTTTGTTCTTCAAGCTAATTAGCAGTAGCAGCTCCTAACCCCTCTGGGTCAGGTACATATTTTCCATATGGAACACATCTATAATCAACTATTTTTATGGAAATTAAGTGAAATTACTTCACTTTCCATTATTTGATCTGTACAAATGATGAAAAACAGTCATGCAAAAAATCGCCTGCAAATTTTGGAACAGTGCAGCATGGGCAGAAGCAGGAGGTATTTGCTTTGGGATCACATGGCTTTGGTTGGAAAAATTGGCGCTTTTTTTTTCTGCTTTTTTTTTTGGTGTTTTTCTTTTTTTTTTTTTTAAAAAGGGAAACAGACATTGAAACAAATCCATAACCTGCCGTAAGAAGCAGAAGTCAGATCCAGCGAGCAACCTCATCCTGGAGAGAGCTGCCTTGACTTGAGCCTTCCCTCCTTTGGCAGGTTTGACAAAACGGATACTGCATCTCAAGTTCACCACCGTGTCAAACACTTCCAACAAACTTTTACATTCAGCGACACTAGATAAAAACTGGCGAGGTGAGTCCCTCGCCGAGGACAAACGCTGTAACATCTGGACATTTTGCTCTGTGAGAAAGGTGCAATATTGGCAGCTCTCCGGGAAGGCGCAGGGCTTAGGTCAGCCCATGCTGCCGCCATGTGCTCTCAGTGGTGCTGGGCTGATGCACATTAGAGCGAGGGTGGGATGGAGGCTAAGGACACACTTTTAGATGGGATAAAGTCAAAAAGCTACATGTGAGAGCAAGGCTTTGGAGGGCCTGTTTCCTCCTCACTGGGTGCACAAGTTGGATACTGTGCAATTTCTATGCCCCTTGCAGGGACTTCATCCTCATGGGTGGCTCCCACTACGGTTAACAGCAAAAATTAGGGCTGCTTTCTGAAGCTGGAAGAGAGAGGAGGAGACACACAGGCAAACCCAATTGGCTCTGACACCACACACTCCAGTTCCTGTGGGGAGATCCTGCAATGGAATATTGCACCTTTCCAGCCACCAGTCACACAGACGGACCATGGGAACTTGCGAGTGCCTTCCCCAGCCCGCGAGCGGGGGAGACGGGGCAGGCCTGCAGGCACAGAGAGCTCTGGCAGTTGCATTTGGGGCTGGGGGCTTCTTTGGGCGTCCCCAAAGAGATTATCCAGGTGTAAAGAAAGGGAAATGCTACACAGCCTGAGGCCATGGCAGTGTCTGGAAACAGAGAAACCACAAAGCCTGATTTATCAATCCAGATACTGAAGGCAATGTTCACATTTTGTTTGAGACAGCACTGGAAGGGGAGAGGATTGGGGGGGACGACTTTCTTTTTTTGTTCATTTGAGGACTTTCTTTCCATCTGTGGGAATGGGGAATGGGTGATGCACAACTACCAGAGGGTGCCTCTGGCTGGCACCCAGTCTGCATCCAGGTTTTTGGGGCGGAGGAATTGGTTTCTGCTGTGCAAGGCAGGTGTTGCCCTGCGCTGGTGGCAGCTGGGTGGGAGGCTCTCTGCTCTGCTACCTTGGTAATCCCTACAATGGCTGTTAAAAGGGGCAAGAGAGAAGGAAATGCACTAAATCCACTCAAAGGAATGAATGTGGCTGGGAACAGCCTAGAAATGAACCTCTCTGAATCCCTGAAGTGCAATACACTCGCGTCTGGAAAGTTTTGTCAGCTCTTGGAGAGAAGAGGATGGTTCTGGCTCCTCAGCAGTGCCCATCCTTGCACTGGCAGAGGTTTACTGTCACCTGGAGCACGTACTTTGGGTGTAATTGTAGCAGCAGCTTTTGTGTTAATATTAGAGATTACAGGGGGGACAGGGACTGATGTTCTGATACTCAGCAAAGGCTGCACACCTGCTCTGGCCAAGGTAACGGTGCACAGACCGCTACAGCACGGGAGTGTTCAATGACTTGGCATCTCAGGGTGCACACATTACTTCACCATGCAATTGTCAGGAACACCAATGAAAAATCACCCAGTTATTTCACTATGGACTATCACACCCGGCTTTCATTTCACGAGACTGCAGTTTTGCTAACTCCTTCCCCCCAGTATCCTCTTCAACATACACAAAGGTTTTGGAGGTTACAAAACTGTAAGTGTAACAATGCTTTTGCCTGTTTAACAAAGAAACCTTCTTTGAAACATCATTAAATACCTTCTATTTGAAACATCATTAAATACCAAAGTAACCACTCCTTCCCTGAAAATTAAACTGGAAGAATATAATAATCCTCATCTCTTGGTCCTCCAGGTGGCTGAAACCAGAGGTTCCTTGAAGCTTGCTCATTCTTAGAACACAAATAACATACAAGTACCAGTTACTAACTTTTTCAACAGGGCAACAAAAAGGACCACAGAGGGATGAGAAGAGGCCTAAGGACATTGGAGCCAATTCACAAAACCACGACAGAGCCCATTTGAGGTTCATGAGGGACAGAAACAATTTAAAACTCTGCAAAATACTTTTTAAAAACATGATCTCTCTTGAAAAAATAATGGAGGAGCTATTAAACTTCTCCAAATGTGTTTGAGGGGGGAAAACCCAACAAGGATCAAAAGATACAGATAAAAAATAAACATAATTCTACTTTGCAAGAAGAATTTTCATCGTTCTCAAGGGTGGCTCACCATTCCCAAATTATGTTTGGGTCTTTAGTCTCTCTTGCTCTTTGCTCCTTTCTTCCTGTTTCTTCCTCTTCTGCTCCCAGAACGGACGCAAAAGTCTTTGGTCTCAGAACACTGGATGCAGCAGTGTTGCAAGCACGCACTAACGGTGTTCACACTCGGGGAGGAGGCAGGAAGGAGCGAGGGCTGGTCCTGCTGAGGAGATGGGATGGGTGGGTTGTGGGGAGTCAGCTCCTAGATGGCTCCTTCACTGTGCATACTGTGGTTGGGCTTGTTGTGAGTCACACAGTTCTGTTCGTTCAGCAGGTTTGCTGTCTCGTCCGGCAAACCATCGTGTAGCTCCGTAAGAGTCAGTTCGATTTTAGTGTTTTCACTGTCCGAGGACTGAGGTGTTTTGTCCATCCGGGATGCCATCAGGGCATTTTGGTACTGCTGTCTTGAGATCTGCTCCAAGAACAGGGAAGAAACAAAAGAAAGTCAGTCATACTTCTACGTCTCCTGTGGCACGCACTGAGAAAATAAAGTTCCCTCCCTTTCCAGATGACCACACTTCAACCCCTCTTCACCTGTTTCCATAAAACATCCCTGTGCTTTGCAAGCTTAGAGCATCCCAGCTCAGCACCCACAGCATGGTGACATTTCCAGGGAGGGTGGAAGAACAGTGCTGTGCAATCACCATGCTGTTCAAAGGCAGGGATTTATTCCTATGCAGAGATTTTAAAATCAGACCTCCATTTCCCCCTAACCATGCACACCTTTAGGAGCAGAACCAGAGATCAGTGAAGTCCTTCTCCCAACTTCAGTGAGCTCCTGGTGAGGCTCTAAGTGTCCCTATAGAGCCAAGGGACACTCTATAGCACAAGTACAGAGTACAAGCGTTCCTGCTCTTGTCTAGGCCAGCAAACACAGCAGGAGCTACAGCCTTATACATAAGGACATTTGATTCTAGAAAAGACTGGGATGCCCACAGGGATTAGCCCAAATTAGCAACCCATGAAGTTTTCCACTGGTCTCTGCAAGAGCTGTCTGCACTCAGCAGAACAATGATGACAGGAGCTGGCCTAGAGCACAGAGTGTCACCGCCCATGATGGCCCAGGGACAGGGAAGCCCATAGCCCCTGTACATCTGCATGTGGTGGTGGAGGGTGGAATTCCTGGAGCCACAAGCAACCAGCCCTGTGAACTCCTCCAGGCCAACCCTCTCAGCCAGGACAGGCAGCAGGATACATGTGCGCTGGCAGCCCCATGAGCCCACAGCAGTGGGTGATCTCAGCAGGCGGGAAGGTGGAAGAGATGAAATGACTTTTAGAAAACCGTAAGTTTCAGTAGCGACACCAGAGAGGGACTGGAAATGGAGAGAGCCAGATGAACCAGGTCACAACTCCAAAAGCAAAATCCAAACATGCATGAGCAGGTCACAACCCTGGTTTTACAAGGTATTAATTGAATGAATGACCACATGGCACAGTGAAAACACTAATGCTGAGTACTCTGACCTATGTGTAAAGCAGAGTGATGCAAGAAGAGGTGTGCAAGTCTGACTGCAGAGATACCAGGACAGTTTAGCATCCATTAGCCTCAGTATGAACACAGTGAGATTTGGAAGGCCTCCACATAAACCAGCATAGGGTGAGCAGCTGCTCTGTACAGCAGATTAGCCATTGAAATTTGTAGTGAGAATCACCTGCTCAGTGATAAACATGTACTGATGTAATCCCTGAAGGATTGAACCACTGACCAGTACACTTGCATCTCAAAGTTTTGACAGCAAGACTTTACTCTCTTTTTAAAATTTGGCTACAGAATATTCAGTTTAGCATTCTAGTATGTCTACCCTATTCCACACTCTTAACATTGAATTAACTGACAGAAGTTAAGTTCACAAATCACTTGAGTTGCATACCAAGAAACTGTGAACATGCACTTAATTTAAGAAAAGCATCAGTGTCAGCTTCTGGCCATGGGACGTCAGCTTCCCTGGACTCCCAGCCGGGCTGGAATTGCTGCCAGTGTTAGCTGTTCCTCAGCTCAGCTAGATTCCTTCTCCCACAGGACTCGCACACATTTCAGCGTGGGATGCACCATGCTGGGGGACAGAGCTGTATTTCATGCAGCAACTCACTCGTAGTATGAGACATGAGCCTAATACATGTGAAGTTAAGATAAAGAGAAATGTCCAAGACTTCTCCAAGCAGAAGAAGGATGGCAAGTCGGAAAGTAAGATCATGAACCCCAAACTGAAACCAAAATCAGATGTGAATAAAGACTGCAACCAACAGTAAATGTCTCATCCTTTAGAAAAGGGCAGTGTCTGATAATGAAGGGTCTCCATTTCAGATGGCTCCAAAAGCTTCATGAGGATAGGTTTGACTAAAAGCAGAGAGGTTATTTCTATAATATTTCCTCAAAGGACCTGAAATCTACAAGATTATGTGACCAACCTACTTACAAGTCTGAATGAGAAGAACAGTGAAGACAAATCAGTGGACGGCAGATATTGGAAAAAAAGTCGTTTAAAGTAATTTTTAAACAACTGCTTCCATAATGCTATTTACTCACAGAGGAATTTAGAGGGAATTCCCTTCCCCAGGCTCTCCATCCTACCAGCCAACCCTGACTTTCCAGCAGGGTCTTTCTAGGTTTTTTCCTACCTTGACAAACTGAATGTCTGTGAGGGCTTTCACTGAGTAGTCTGGAACATACACTTGGAGGAAGGACGCGTTCAGCTGGTTGTTGCTGCTCCCTAACGTCGGGGTCACTGCGTCGATGCGATCGCTCCGGTTTAAAGAGTCTGAGTGATTCAAGCCGCAGGGCCGAGGTGGAGACTTGTTTTCAGCTAAGAAACAGGCAAGAGCAAGAGACTTCTTAAATCAAGTAGAAAAATCTAAAGTTACCAGTTTCAAAGGGACATAATAAATTGTGACGTAGCACAAATAAACTGCAAATGCTTAATCCATTCATAAGTTGACAAGTAGCTAAACAACCAAATTATCCTGAAAAAGGGTACATTTTCAGTCCAGAGCTGGTAGCCAGCATCACTGAGTATGCCCTAAACAAAACTGCATTTGTTTGTGCTGCTACAGACATGCCCTGAGAACACAGTGCTTCAGCCCATGAGCAGAAACTACCACAGAAGGGTAACTTCCCAAGGCTCCCTTACAGGAGCTCTTGATAGTCAGAACATGCTTAATACATTTTGTTTTCCTTAATCATTGTTACTTTCATCCACAGCCAGTCCCAGATGAGCCTTACTCCATTTTATTTCATCTGGTACCTACATATGCCTTGCTCCCTGAGCTAGAGCAGACATTTTCCGTAAGAGGAACAGAGTTCTCGGCGGACCACAGCGCAGTCCACATGACGATTACTTCAACATTTCCCCTCAGTGCCTGAAGTGGCAAAACCTCAGTGAAGGAGAGCAAGCCCCACATAGCACATGCCAGCAAGTGACAGGCAAAATAGTCCATGCTACAGAGAAAAATCTGTGTCCAGGAAAGGAGAACACTGCAGACATAATTTTCCACCACTGGCGTTTAAGTCCCACAGGGTTTCACTTGAAGACCTCGCAGCTGTCCCCTGTGAGTGTGACTGGACACAGTCTATCCAAAGCAAACGTGCTTTCAGGACACCACAGACATCCTGCATCTGTGGCTCCCACCCCCACAGTGACCCAGAAGATAGGAGGGCAGAAATACATCCTAAGAGAAATTCCAAGCCCTCCTGCAGAAGGGCTTCTCCCTGGGTACACACACAGTACATACTGATCAAAGAACTGTCTTTGGGACCAGAGAATTTTTGGATCTTGATGTACTTAAAACTCATTCAGCCAGCCCAAACTCAAACTTGATGTAAGCTATGCTACTCACCACAAGATCCCCATTCTCAAGCTGAAAGATCACTTTCATAAGATACAGTCTCTTTGAGGAAATCAACAACAATATCCTTACAAGCACTTCAAATTCTTTTTTTAAAGACTTTTCTACATATAATTTTATTTCCTAAAAATCCAAAAACCTCTCTTAAATTTAACCCTACCTCTGCCACTTAATCACTAGAAATATATCTCCTTGTCCAAATGACACAGCCTGTTCCACATCTCTGAATCCAGCCTTTCCTAAACCAAACACTTTAGAATGCAGAATTGCCCTGATTCTTATTCCCCACTTAAAATCCTTCTGATGATGTCTTTCTTGCAATTTTAAAAAGGGGAACAAAAAAATACAGGTTCTGACAACTTGACAATTTTCCCACCATTTCTGCACTACGGAATTAGTGCAGGTCCCTATGGCAACACCAACTGCAGGCTTAGGGGGAAGCACTCAGACCCTTGCAAGGTTTTCCTCCGTGCCAACTTGCCAACTTAAAAGCCACAGCAGGCTGCAATAACTGCTGCCAGGAGCCAAAACTCTACCCACACACAGGGCTTGATGCTGAAATTCCCACTGGAGAACAAGGAACTGTGAAGGCTGGATGAATTTGTCCTCTTTCCCAGCTGTATACACAAAATACGGCTGTGTGTGACAAGAACAGCATCGCAGCTGCTTGGGATAAAGGCTTCCATCTGGAACATCTTTACACTACTGTGACTTGTACCTGCCTTTTCTTTCCACCAGGGACCTTACAGCACATTACTAATAAAAACAAAGGATATAGAGCAACATGGCAAAGCAGTATAAGAAAAAAAAAAGGAGAGGTCAGACAAAAGGACAGAACAAAAAGGCATGATTTCTAAAAATGTGAGGGGAAACAACATGATTTCTGGATCACAGTTCAGAGAAGGAGAAGAGAAGATAATGAAGAGGGGAGGGTACAGAAAGAGCATATGACAAACATTAGGCAGGTCTATGGCTTTTCTACCCAGGTTTTCCCACACTCCTCACCTTTCCATACAGGGGATAAAGAGCACAAGCCACAAGATGGACATCAATACAAGTCTATTAAGAATTTGTGGTTAAACAACAGGACTATTTTCATAAGCACCCTGCAAAAGGTCTGAGTTTCATCAAAACTGGTACCACGTTGCCACAGTGACCAGGCTTACGCTATCAGCTCCTTACAAAGGAGATGCTTCCCACTATTATTTTCCCTTGTTTATTTTTTGTAATTTTTTTTTTATTTAACTGGGGGAAAAGCGATGAAAGTATGCTTGGCATTTATACTGGAAACAACCTGCATGTGCAAAGCGTACACTTATTTGTAGAATGGAAAAGGAAAAATAAAAATCAAAAAAGAAGACCTGGCAAAACAAAAGAACCAAGCCAAGAAAGATAATCAAAGTTGCCAAGCTTAAAGGAGAGCCATCAGGTACTTTAATTAAAGAAAGATTAAATTTCTCCCCCTTCTTTGGTGTTTAGCAGCAGGAAACTTTAACAGGGCAGGAAAAAAATCCCCTGCAAGGCAACAACCTGTAGTTTTTTCAGAATATGCATGAAGATAATTTAAGGACCATCAACGAAATACATTTTCTAAAGTTAAAGGAAGAGGGGGAAATAGAGGAAGCAGATGGTGAAAGTGTATGAAATGCATGCTATGTATTAATGTTTAAGAGATGTTTCACTTAAATATGCATATCATTATCTTGTTTGCTTTTAGTTCTGGGGAAAGACATTTCATCTGAAAAAAACTTCAAAAGGGAGACATATGCTCACTGTGACCCAAACTATTTTAGGATTCTGCTCTTCCTACAGACTTTCTTGATGGGTTTCCGTTTTTCCCAACCACTCCATGCATGCAGTCTCTCCAAAGCTCAGTTCTTGACCCTTCCCCATTTACAATCTCTCAACCACATCTCAGAGCTCTTTTTGGCCCAGTTTGTTCCCTCCTTGGTCTCTGCTCTCCAAACGGATTTCTGTGTCAGTCAGCCTGGTGACACAGCAAAGAAAGGCCTTAAGCACAACAGGAACCAGAAAATCGCACAGAAGGTCCCACAGCCCTCTTGCACATTCCGTTGCAAATCCATCCACTCAGCAGATCACTGTGCTGGTCCATGGCATTAACCTCATTGAGAAAAAGCTCAAAGCTTTCCAGGAATTGAAATGTCCAGACTGTATACAAACCATAGAATTTACCCATATGAGAATATAAAATACTTCCATTAAATAAGTTTTCCTTTTATGGCAGTTTAGCAGCAGACATTCTCCTCTGCCAAATGCATTTTCTTCAGAATTTTTTAAGCCTCAGCTTGGGGGAGAATACATTCTTCTAAAATATCTCCCTTCCTAATTTTCCGCCAGCATCAATATGAGAAACAAGAACAAGCACACATTACCAAATACATTTTCTTTCATGTGTTTTTAGTTCTTCCCATTTTGATGACTCTGACCAGTTACCATAAACAAAAGTTCGGGATACCTACCTGTGAGGCACAACTCAGTGCTGGACTTCTCCCTAACGAGCAAAGGGGTCAGACAAATACAGACTGCAGCTGACTTTTTATGGCATCAGGGCAGTCACAAGAATGGTGAAAATAGAAGCATGCAGATTTACCTGGAGAACCTGCTGCTAACAACTCTGTTCTGCTGACAACAAAGGTACGAGACAGGGACAAGGGAACTAGAAGAGGGAGAGAAAAAGGATGAGATCACGACCAGAAAGGCGGCAGCTATCCACACTCGACAGGGGAAGGAGCCAGCTGACACACTGACGAACTAAAACCAGAAGTGCAAATCAACTGTGAAAAAGCAAAGGGTTAAAACAAAAGCAAAACCAAACAATACAATCAAATTCAGGAATAAACAAAAACAACAAAAAAAAAGACCAAGGAATTGGACTGAAGTGAATAATTTTCACTTGCTAATTTAAATTATTATCCAGCACCGAACAGTCCATCAAGGTATACTCATGTTTTTAAATAGTTGAAAAGGAGCAGTGGTGCCCACTCCAGCCTGGAAGGCAAGAATTAAAACAAGCTAGAAAACATTCAGGGGTGCTCTTCCTTATGGGAGTCAAATAATAGAAATAAAACCAAAAGATACTTCATAGTTCTTCAAGTTTCCAGTAGAACATCAAGCAAGGCCTTGTGATTCTCCAAGCTTATCCCTGTTGGGATGGGGATTGTACTGCTCACCATTACTGCAAATCCCTCTCCAGCTGTAGTTAAAGAAAAAAGCTTCACTCTTTTCTCGGTTTGTTTGTTTTCTGTGGTTTTGTGTGGGGTTATTTTGGTTTTTTGTTATTTGGTTTTAGTGTTCTACTCCCCTGTTAGTGGCTTCATCTTCCAGGTGCGGAGAGCAAGCATGTGAAGTCTATTTAAGACACAGAGAAGAGCAGGAGTTTTCTTTCATTCCACAATAATTTTTACTTTCCCTGAGCTTTCCTGTCTACAAAGAGCAACAGGAACTTCTTTTTATGAGCTCATTTCAACAGAAATCTCAGGATACCGCAAGACATCCTAAAACAAATTCTCTAAACCTAGAGGGAAAGCCAACACAATGAGGGGTTTGCTACTGGTAAAAAAAAAAAATTAACAAAGCCAGCCAGTTGAAGGTAAAGAAATTCAAGATTGGCTGAGATTACTTTAAAACAGTGCATATCCTTAAGTGCAACATGGTGAAATTAAAGATGGATTTAAGGGCACACAAAGAGGAGACCATTTGACCTGATAGGACTTGGGGCAACTGGCATGGTTGTGGGGAGGCTTAGGAACATTAAAAAAAAAAACCAAACCAAAACCCAGCAACACGTGAAACAAACTGAACAATGGTGGCAAAACAGAGATGCCACAGGTAATTTCCAAGTGTAAGTCTAGTAGAAGTGACCATGCCTGACCACCCCAGCTCCGTGCCTGGCCCATATTGCAAAAGCCAAGGGTATGGCGCAGTTGTACATGTGTCACAATTCCTCATGAACATGGCTGCTATTACTGAGCTAAAATCCAACCAGTGCTCCGCATGCTTTAAAATCTCTCAACTCTCAAAAAGTATAAGCTACTGACTAAATTAAAGTACACTTAAGTATGGAATTAGTCTTGCCTGTAAAAGTGAGCTCACAGAGGTCCAGAGAACTGCTGCTGATTGTAGAGTCTAACAAGGTTACACTCACAACTCACAAAACCATTTCCATTCCACCACCGTTTGATAGTGGACACACACAGGTACACACACGTAATGGGAGCGCTCCTGAGTGTACAATTAAAACAAGCTGCCTCTCAAGTGGAATGTAAACCCTGCTGTGACAGGACACAATTTCAGCATGAGAAACATCTCTCCCTGGAGCTAAACAAGTTGCTTTGTGTCAGCAGAAGGCCAACACTAGCTCCAGTGCCCCAGCTCACCCAGCAGGGCTGTACATTTCCAGTTGAGTTCAAGATCTTAGTGGTGACACTGCTGGCATTAAAATACATCACCAAATGCTGAAATGCAGCATTGGAGCCAACTCTTGGTGCATTATATGACAATTCCCCGACCTGCACCAGTGAGGTGGTGGCTCGTGTGGCTACCACTTGTGTGGTGCAAAGTGGCTCACACTCACCCTCTCTTCCCCCTCGCTGATTTCTGGGGTACATTTCCACACAAGCTGACAGGGGCACTCGCTTTTCTGGCACTGCTGCCCTCCTTTCTCTCGAGACAGCTTTAGACACAAGGCTGGTAAAGAGAACCATCCCCAACCTAAACGGGCAGCTGCTCCTCGCACCACTAGATGTCCCTCTGCCACTAATTATTTATTCCCGTTAATTCACTCCGTTACCCTGCCGCCAGAAAAACTACAAAGCTTTCCACCTGTACCAACCACAGCCCTCACTAAAGTCAACACTCACATCCTCCGGGAGCTGGCAAACCACTGCCAACTGCTGGGTTCCAGAGCCAGTGCCACTGTCGCCACGGGCCACTGCCCCCAGGGACACTGTGCCAGGCAGGCGGCCGTGCTGGCAAGGAGGTACCAGTCCCATCAGCCCCACGGACACAGCCGGGCAGGACTGTGCAGGAGTGCAGGCTGTTCCAGAAGCAGAAGGTAAGAGGACATACCTGGTGATGCTGTGAGGGCCATCACCCCATAGTAGGAAAAAGCACCAGCTTCAAACTTCATCCCCTCTTTCCCAGCCTCCACTTCCACTTTCCCCTGTTAAGGAAAAGGAGAGAGAGCTGCAATTAAAAGGGACCATGGGTCTCGAGGCACAAGGTCAGACTTGAGCCCTGAAAGATAGTTTTGCCTGACATCCCTAAGCAGTGTCATGGTCCCTGCAATTTGTAACAGTGCCTGAAAAGGGACAGACCCTGAAGGGCAACAGGCATTTGTGCCCAGAGCTACCCTGGCCTTGGGTGCCTTGTTGCCAGCATAAGTCTCTGCAGAGGAGCAGGATCAGGATCACCACACAGCTTTGAGATGGTGTTACTGCCCTGCTCCAAGTGCTGCCAGGCTGTTTTCCTCTACTGCAGAGTGAAAAAATACTCCCCCACTAGCACAAGCTTAAATGCAGCACGATCATCTGGGATCTTGAGGCACCTAGATATCTTGGGGCACAGCTCACATTCACACAGAATTCCCTCTAAGACAAACGTGGGAAGGGAGATGGGAGATAATGTGCGAGGAGGCTGGCTGCCTACACCAATGAGATTCCCACAGAAACAAAGCCCTTATTCCTGAAGGAGCAGCCTTGGGGCTCCTTCGGTCTTCTTGATTTCTAGCAGTTTTACAGATTCCAGAATCCTTAAGATCCTGCTCTTTCACAGAGTCTTGCCTACAAAGGACCCTCAGTGCTTCCCAAGCTGTACAAAACTACACTACCACGCAAGTACACCTGTTTCTGATGTGGGCTCAACCAAATGTATAGCATTATGTCCTACAAAGGACTCCAGAACAGAACCCACCACAACAAACACAGCTGTAAAACATCCCAGTCACTCTGGTATACAAGGAGCCAAAAATAATTGTCTTCTTAGTGGGGCCTGGTTTTCATGTCCATCCGTCCTTACTGCACTGAGACTCACAGCACACCACTCCAGACAGAAGAGATCTCATGTAGCTTTCAGGCTGAACTACACAAAGTTTGGAAGTTCAGGCAAACAACATAATTACCTGCAATGCTTTCCCTCTAACTAAGCTGGGAAGGGGAGACAGACTGCCCATCCCAGGTGTACTAAGACTGAACATCATCAGAACACAATTAGGTGAAAATGAGGCCAAAAGGTAGAATTTATTGCTAAGTGTTTATTTGATTAAACCCTATTTAAAATAAATAATCATGCCTTTAAATTTACAGTAATGGACAAGGGCAGAAAAAGGTGACAATTGACTAAACCTGCATGAGCCCTGATACCAAGTCAGTTTATCTAATTGTCCCAGATGAGAAAAAACACAAAATCTGCAGAGCAGGAAGAGATCCAGCTCACAAATCCACTTTCCTGCTATCACAAGCAACAGCTTCATATAAATCCCTTTTAAAACCAATTTCACCCTGCGACACAAAAGTAGCTTATTTCTTCATTATAAGCCTTCCAAAAGATACAATTTTGTCACCAAGGCATAGACTGGTTATACACAAGAAGAATATACATTTAATTATTTACTGGCATGTATTTACTGTGAAGGCATTTTTGGTCCCTCAGTGTGAGAGAGTAAGTCCAAGTCCATTTAAATAACAAAAGCAGAGTATTTATCCCCTCTTGATCCTGGCAGAATCAACCTTGTTACCATTTTTATAGCATGTATTTACTGCAACACTCACTTTTCCAAATGCATTATAGACCTGGCATGTTGTGTTTGCTAAATATTTATTGATTGCAAAATAGCTCAGAAAGAACTGATTGTTCCTTTGTATCCCCATGTCCTCCATTTACATCTTTGCAGCATTACATCAGGAGGATTATCTTGCCTCTGGAATATTTCAGATTGTAACAATTCAGGATGTAAGAAAGAGCAGTTAAAGAGCTACCAGTGGCTCCTCAAATTCTTGAAAAAAAGATTCTTTTTTAACATAAGAATTATGTTGAATCCACAATATAACAGCCCAGGGCTCTCATAGTTGTTTATCACTGACAGTGTTCAAACCCGTGCCCTCCCCTTTTCTATTTTAAAGGCCATGTTAAGGTTTCAAGCCCTGTGTTAAAACTTCAGCTACCATATCTGTGCTTTTACAACGAAAACTGATTTTCAGTTGTTTAGGACAGAAACAGAAAAACCTTTCCAGCAAAATCTCTCTGAAAGGACTATTCCTGTTTAAATGGTACCAGATAGAAATTAAATTTCTGTGTAAAGCTTTACCTAAGCCACTCAGCCATTCCTGACTGGTAACAAAACCTGGAAGATGCCAGCACTAGAAGCAATCCTTTACAGAACACACAGAAAACAGTCCTCCCACAACACCCAGGGCTCCAGGCTAAAAGCCACACAAGTACAGGGATCTCAGGGCAGGATAAAAGCTTGGATGGCAGGGTTCCCAAGGTCTGCATTCTGCAGGGGTTGTAGCAGGAGGTGACAGCAGTTCAGTAGACGGCACAAGGCCCTCGCTGAAACCTGTGCTTCTCACAGCACTTGAGGTACAGACTTCAAAACTGCACAGAAAAACATAATTTCTCTAGACCATCAAACTCCCCATGCCTCCTTTTGCAAAAGGAAAAGGCACAGCAGAGAAAGTGTGTTGGCCAAATTCCTATGACGTGGCATTTTCTGCACCCCTATTTTCCAAGCAATGCCAACAGGGATTCCTTTGCACTGTCTGTCCTAGGGATACCAAAAGCATAAGTAACTTTTGGCAGATGACTGAACACGGGAAGTGCTTTCTATCCTTCACAACTGGTTTAACTGACGGTGAAAGCAGGTGAGTGAGCTCTTCAAGGTTGGCATGGTCATAAAGGAGGCAGGAGCAGTTCCCAGGAGCCACAGTTCCCCTCCCATGTTTGAAGGAAGACAAACTTCAACAACTGGAACAGGTATAGAGGGGGATATATCGGGAGAGAAAGGGTTTTGCACATATGTACACAATCACATGCCTGACCTGTAAAATGAGAACAAAGTAGTCGACGGGCTTATTTCGCTGGTAGAGGTAGTGTTCTGGGGCTTTCTTGTTCTTCTCATCGTATTTCAGCTCCTGGATGACGTTGGGATGTTTTAGCAGCCTGAGAAGGATCTTCTCTGACATCTGGGATGGACCAAATGCTTCTACTTCTACAACACAAGATACAACTTGGCATTACACCTCATATGCCTGGCAAGAAGTTAGCAATATCCGTTAATAAGCATTTGCTAAAAAAGACACACAGATGCAGAGAGATCCATTATGGAATTGCAGGTTTCCTGTCTTTTGAGACTGTTAGATTTGTAAAGGGGGGGGAAAAAACCACAGTAACACCCCAACTTCCATTACTGAAGTATTTTTCAAAACAACCAAAAATCATGTCTTCATCTGAAAGGGAAAAGAAAAAGACAGTCTTGCCCTCTTGAGAGTTCTGAGTCACAGAGTTGTATAAATGGAAGAGCTTTATGGCTGGGGCACAGAGAACCTTTGAATTTGTTTCTTCCTTCCCTAAAAGCTATTAAAGTCACTGCATTTATTGCACTTAAATAAAATTCAATTAATTAATTACTGCTTGGGGCCTAGACAGTTGCTCTAGAGAGATGCTCTACACAAATCAGACACAACTGGGGCTGCCATGGTTCACATGGGAAGAGTTACTCAAAGTGAGAGAAAGTACAGGTCAGTTCAAACCATGTGGGATTAATGCCTGACACACAGAACATTATCCCTACCCACTTGATCTTCAGTGTTTCCAACGGGAGCTGTTAGAAGCAGAAAAGCTCATCCTTGTGTGGGAGAGGTAAGCCAGGGACGACGAGAATTACACATGCAAATTGATAAGCTTTCCCAACACCTCATTTCAGAGCAAGACCATTAACAACCCATCATCTGCTAAAGATACTATTCTCAATTTAGAACAGAGAAACCAGAACTGTAGCTTTCATCTTTTTTAGCAGTGGCTTCACCGACAGACCTGTATTTAAGCTACACAATCCTTTCATCCACAAAACAAGTAGAGAAGCAGCACTGTAAGACTATTTCTGTTGAGCAGGTGTTTATGGAACTCCATCAAGTCTTGTACACTACATGAACAACGCCTTGCTTGCTGTTAAATCCACATCTTCCTGTTGAACTGCTTCCTTTCACCAAGGACACACTCACGTGCACATGAGCCGTAGGAGTCCGAGCCTTCTAAGGAATTACTGCCCCTCAGCTGAGATGTGATAACCGATCATGTACATGTTTCTTTCAAGTCACAGAGGCAAAATAAAGTATGGAGACAGACTAGGAGCATCTAGGCAGGCAGTTACTGCATCTTAGAGGAGGGGAAGTACTAAATTCCAAGTGGAGCTGGCAAACTTCAGACAAATCAACTTTATAATTTTCCAACCATGAATATATGTTGAACATAGCAGTGAAAGACGCCCATCTGAAAGGCCTGCATGTGGGAAGTCTTTATACGTCAAAGAGGGACGGCACAAGCAATAGGAAGGTATTTTTCCACAAGCTCTCCTGTTTAAAGGCCTCAGCTCTGAGGTGAAAAGACCAACTTTACGACGAAAGGCAATATCAGCCACAAGAAACCATTCAAGGCCCTGGTCTCTCTGCCAGACTGCCCACCCAAGGGCTAAAACATCAAGGTGTTCTGGGATGGAGACAACTGTCCTCTGAAACCTGAAGTCATCAACGGAGGTCACACAAGCCAGACAGAAATCCATTTTAAAGAGTACAGTTCAACCACCTGTGCAGTGTGCATTAAATGGGTCAGGAGAGTTTTTCACTTGGAGTCAAAAAGTCTCATGGAACAGGTTTAGACCTTCCTGCAAAAAGTCCAGCATCTCTTTCTGGAGAAGGCGCCAGAGTGCAATTACAGCCAGCTGGCCAGTGGTATCGAGTCCTCTTTGGTTTGTTCCCTGAGCTCTTCCTAATGGGGTGTACTTGCTAGTCGTTAATCTGACGGACTCTAGACATGCAGTGCGGCACTTGGCATTCATCCTTACCTTTCAGACCAATTTAAAGTTACTGGTCCACCCCTGGTATATGTCTCAGAGGGTTCATGCCGACACTGAACACAGGAGAGGAGAGAATTTAAAAAGAAAAACACAACAGTGGCATTATTTGTCACCCCACAATCCAGCCTCCCTTCCCGCCTGCACTGTCCCACCCACCTCACCGGCCTTTGCTGACAAACTGCCTCCGAGGCTCTGGCACGATCACAGAAAGAGATAACCCGCACTTGCCTGTTGCCAGGAACCGGTGCATTGCCAGGAGGAGCTGCGGTGATATTTTAACCTTCATCTCGCTGTCTGTCTGCTTGAAGGCAGAGAAGTCCTGCTTCCTGTCCCGATGAGCTACTTTCTTTTTCGTCTTGTTATCAGCTGGGGAAGGGAGGGTGGGAGAAGAAAGGAAGGAAGCGATTTCTGTTAGAACAGGGTCCAACACGAACCGCGCTGGCCGGAGTCAGCCAGGATGGCCACGCGGAGCACAGGGTGCAGGCAGACCCCTCTGCAAAGCCCAGCTCATCAGCACGCAGCCCAAACCACAACCAACCGGGAGTTGTGTGGCCATGGGCCCCTGTCCTGCACAGCCAGGCACCCCAGCCTCTGACACTTCTCTGTCACCTCGGTCAGGGGAAAGTCTCTGCTTGCCAACACCTGACTGCAGAGCAGCTCTGCACGTCACGCTTCAGGTGGGGAGAAGTCCTGCTCAGTGTTAGTAAACATCAAAAGGCGCTGTTTTACAAGCATAGCAGTGATAGCTGTTTTTTACATATACATTCCTTAGAAAATTCCCAGCATGTACACAGAGGAAATAGACAATAACTTATTTCTTTTGCTGTACCATTGGCTTCACTGACTCTCCACAGCTGTGGCAAAATCTGCATGCCTTTGGTTGAAGTATTCCCAGTGTCTGGTATATGCAGTTTCTTTTGCCCTGTTCAAACTTCAGCAAAAGCTGGCAAAGTGTACAGCCTGGAGATGGGAATCTCTGGCCACTTTACAGGCACTGAAGCCAGAATAAAGTACAGAATAGCTTCAGAAATTCAAACATGGGTATTTGCCTGCTAGTGATCCCGGACCCCTGTCCTCTGTTCAGCTACAAACTTGCCACTTGGTTCATCCGTGTCTTAAAACAGGCTCTGTGGTGAGGAATCCCCATTTGTGAAAGACAACATGCAAGAGACACTAACAACCCAGGAATTACCATCTGCTCGCTGAGCCGATCTCCCAAAATGTTTAGAAAACCAGGTAAGTGTACAGCTACGGGTATGTTGGGGTATGGTATATATCAGCTGCAGGGAGAAGAAGTCTCTGCTCAGATAGCAGGGTGCTGCTCCTCTCTGGTGACATCATGTGCAGGGTGGCAGTGGCTCTAAACAGCAGAATGCTGTCAGGCAGCTCTGAGCTCCACAAAGTGCAGGAAACCCAAGTGTTGAGGCAATTCCTGTGAGTCCCTCAGAGATGAGACACAGTTCAGGTTCTAGGGCCTTTGAGGGGGAAGATCCTAACAATACTGCAGCTACTTGTCTATCAGTCCCTTAGTCAACTGGTGTAAAATGAGTGGACTTCTGAGGGACCACAGGCAGCTCTGGACATCGATTCATGGCAGAGGATTTGAGCAAGCACACAAAGAGGTGGAGGTGAAGCTGCCACTGTGAAACTGCACATACTCGCGGGTGCTTGTTCAGATTTTGGGTTATAAATGCAAAGACAATTAAAGTGATGCAATGTAGCAAGGAAGCCACTGAGATATGGAGCCCTTTAGAAGTCCAAATACATGCTACAGACTACTTAAGGCTCAGAGTGGCTGAGTTTGAAGCTTGGAAATGCACAATACTGGTAATTTACAGGCTTCCAGATTTTCCCAAGTCACCCAGTCTTTCAGACATGAGTACATCTAGATCCTCAGCTTCCCAGGAACATGCCTCCAATACACATTCAACAGCCAACAGCAATACTGTACTGACAGTAATTTACTTACTCGAGATATCTCGAGTGTATTCTGTGAGCAGTGCAGATCAGAAAGTTTGAGATACTTGTTCCCAGGCACACAGAGAAGAACAGTGATGACCCATGCCCTTTTTCTTCTTTGAAACCAGAAGCCTCTTACCCTAGTAGTACTTTACCCAACACTTGGACTACATCAGGGACTGCAGTTTCTCTTCCAAAAGCAGGAATAGAAACCACTGAAGGGAGTGGCTAAGGACTAAAAACAATCCCTGCCTTAAGAATATCATTTGAGACAGACCTTATCTGTACTTGCAGTTAAAGGAAAAATGGATGTCAAAGCAATGGAAAATTAATAGGAGAAAAGTCCCCTAGAAGCTCTCACTAGGTCCTACCTCTTGTGAGAAAAAAGAAGAATAGAAACCGCTTTTTCTGAAAAGCTCAGAGAATGTTATTTTTAAAGCGCTGTATCAGAGGTGTTTTCTCTCAAGGAGCTCCATCATTGCTCTCTTCGGGGAGGCAAAAATCACAAGTGTTGGCCCTGGAACAGGGAAATATCTCAGTGTTTTTCCTTTGACAGAGCTGTAATACTGCAGGCTTCACGCTGCACTTCTGGTACCTGAAAACAAGACCGGAATCACACAATGGGAAGATGCCTTAAATCTTTCCGTCCATATCAGTCATCAAGGTAAGAGACCCAGGCTCTTACTCAAATGATGGGCAATTTCAACTCCTCCTATTTTTTCCTTTGGCAGCTTATCCAGAAATCTTCCCTCAAGAAAAACGTTACATGGTTATAGCAGAGCCACATGGCTTAAAGCCATTATCTTGGCTTATTTTTGCAAGGGATGGCCTTAAATTGTTCTTTGCTATCCAAACAACTTTTGAGCTTCTTCTAAGACACAAGAACCAAGGACTGGATTGTGACTGATGTAATTTAATCTAGGCAGGTATTTTCTGTCTGTCCTTTCTCTGGTAAGTGAGATGGAGACACAGGCACTGAAGTTACCTTGGCCTGCTGAAGTGATCTCTGCTTACAGAGTGCTGGGACACTGTTTGGTTCTGTCACATGAACAGTGGGATGCATGAGGGATACTCTCACTACAACTTCTGGTGAGGTATCAACAAATATTGCAAACATCTTCAGTAGGTTCTGGGAATATTTAGATTTCTCCTTCAAATCAAAGGCAACAAGCCTGACCACGAGGTCTGTACTGAGGCAGAAAATTCAAGAGGATGAGCAGTCAAAACACAATTAAGGTTGTGATGTCTCTTGTAAGAATCTTGAACTTTGATGCCTGATGCATAACATGATGAATTATTGAATGTATTTCCTTGAAGGAGCCAGCTTGGACTGGAGATAGCTACCAAACAGGCAGTTCAAACCTCAGATCACCCATTCAGTTGGAGGGGCAGGCAGGCTGATGGGTACTGCAAATGCAGCCAGGCAATTGCTGGGGAAAGTACTTGTTCTCCTCCTGTGCTTTTTGTCTTTAGGACAGAGGAGATATCTGCAGTGAGCTCCAGACAAGACAAAGTGATGATGAAACTCATCTTCAAGCAGAAAGAGATAAGACAGGCCACCAGTCAAACCTGCCCAAAAGGATGAACAAGCAGTCTGAGCAGTCCGACACAGAACATAAAGCTTTCTCTCTTGGGCCTCTGATAAAGTTGAGGAATGCTCTCCCACCATGGCTAGAGCCACAGCAGCACAGGACAGATTCCTGTAGTGTGCCAACCATGAAAAACCTCTCCAGCTTTTCAGTACTAAGAGCCAAACACACTGGCAGCTCTTCATCACGACAGTGATTGAAATGCATCATGTGTCATGACAGAAACATCTTCTCTCCACCCCTTCAGCATCCCCAGTACAAAGTCCCATCCTCAGAAGTACTCAGTCTACCCAGATGTTGATGGGTCAGACATATTTAATAATTTTTCTTGCTCCCATCTTCTCCTTGCTCCCAACATCTCTGCAAGCCACAGCAGAATAGGGATATGAAGAAATACCACACATTTATTCAGCACCCTCCAGAAATTCAGCTGCAGAGTTCAGCAGTGAGAGCAGCTTTCAGCAAAAACTGTAAATATACTATTGCTTCCACCTTAACAAAGTTCAAATGGTTTTTCATGGAAACAACAGAAAGGCACAGCTCCAACACCAAGGTCAGCCATTTCATCAAATTTCAAGTTTCCATCAAAGCAAAACAAAACATTTTTTAAACTTCAGAACAAAGTGCAACACTGCTGCCAGAATTTTTCAAAAGGTCTTTTTTTAAGTAAACACCTAGTACAGAGCAAATCACTCCAAGGATTTCAAGCTGACTTGTTCTGAGCTGAGCAAGCCAGACTGGTCTATTAATGAACAGAATCAGAGGTGGGGTTACTAACAGTGACACTCTGATATCAACACCAAAAATAACCTGCCTTGACATATCATGGAGAATAAAGTACCTTCAGTAAACCCATGTTCTCATGCATGTTCTCATCACCAAACCAACCGGAGGTTGGCTGCCCAAATCCAAAACCTCTCACACTTCCTGTGATCCTCACAGCTTCTTAGGATTTCTGCTCTCTCCCTTACTGCTACAGTATCCTTCAGTCTAAACAGGGGAATGATCTCCAGTGCTTCATAAAGAAATCAGTTCTCCTTCATGGTACTTATCAGGAGTCACCCCCTAAAATTTCCTGCATCCTCTAAGAACACTAGGAAGTTTCCTTCCTGTTCTGAACCATGAATTTTCAACAGTAAAAAACTATCCCAGAAAGGAGAGTTTCAAGTGAACTCAGTGTTCACCAGCTCTATTTTGTTAATATAGGAAGCCTTCAGGTAGTAAAATTAAAATTATATTCTCATTTCCTTGCCCTCTAACATCCTATTAATGGGCAAGGCTTTTTTTTTTTTGTCCTGAAAAAGAACACAGCATGATCTATGTGTTTTCTCTTAATGTAAAAGGGGGAAAAATTGAAAGCATATGCGGTGTCTTCACTCATAGACACCCGTAAATATCTCAAAGGTAGACAAAGACAGCATCTTTTTGGAGTACAAAAGGAAGTTTGAATTTGGCCTGCAAAAGCATTATGTTGTAACTGATTAGCCCAACAATTCATTTGCGGCGGTATGAAAAAAAATCAATACTACCTGGACTTCTGTGATTTACATAGTAATTAGACTGTTTAGCACATGGTGAAACACAACTGTAGTTTACATGAACATTTGGGTACACAAATACCGGTAAAATACTGACCAGGTACAGAAAGCATTTCAGGCCAAAAACAAGTAAGTCTATCCCACAGTATAAAGCGCTCACTGGGCATTTGGCTTGAAGGGAGGATAGAAGATGCTTGTGTTGGCCTGAAAAAGATGCTGTAGAAACATTCCGATCCCTTCCGTGAGGAAAGAGAAAGAAAGCAAAGGACAGCTGAACAGTGTTAAAGACACTTCAAATTATTATTTCTACTATAATAGAATCTGGAGACATCCCTGTGCTGCACGCAAACACATAGCGAAAAATAGCACCTGCCAGCAAGTGATCAAACCGCAGATAAGACAGATGAAGAATGACTGAAAGGAAGTCCTGTAGGCACAGGCAGGATTGGGCAGATGGGGGGAGAAGCAGACACTTTAGGTAACTGGCCAAGCTTTAATCTGGGAAAGAAAAGGGTCCAGATCTCTCAAGTCCCAGGTAATGGTTGACCTGCAGCATCATCTCCCTCAACATACATTAACACAAAGAAGGAAGGCGCTGTGCGGAGTGATAAAAAGAGAAGGCATTTAGGACAGGCTGGTTTTCAGCTCTGAGGAAGACTTTCCATTCTCAAGATTTCTCAGTGAGTGACAGATATTCTAAAGAGACTCTATTCCTCTTCCTTGAGGCATGGTGTTTGCCTGCCTCTTGCTGAAGTACAGTAGTACATGGATTACAGGCCCTTGAGGCAGAAGGACAATAGGGCAAGATGTGGGAGATCATGAGCACTGCAACAGAAAGGTTTAACAAGGCACAGTGGTGAACAGCTGGCAGGAGAGAGCAGATTGTTGCAGATGTAAATATTCCTGGCAAAAGGGTCAAATAAAGAAACTTGTCCTGCTTCTGAATCAATACAGCATAAAGGAGTGAGGTTCCCATGCTGCAAAAACAAAAATTACTTTGACCATTTGAGGGATCTGCAGGTCATTTTGTTAAGGAAACTTCCTCAACAACTTGACTACTGAGATTTTAAATCAGCAACGTAACATCTCTCAAAACACAGCTATAAATACAATTGCTGTTGGATGGAGTCTTCCTTCTCATCTATAAACAAATTGCAAATATTTCTACTCACTGTATAGATCTGTTTCATCCAGAATTTCAGACTTGATGATCTCTTCAATCACATCTTCTAAAGTGACAATTCCCAGGACTTCATAAAAAGGATCCCCTTCTCCTTCATTGTTTACTCTTTGCACTATAGCCAGGTGAGACTTGCCTGCAAGGATACAGATCAGCAATTTAGACATATTAGAAATTCCTGAATGATCAGAAATTATAGCAGAACTAGAGACACACAGGTATAAATAAAAAGACAAAAAGGTTGGTGTCAGGCTTCATGAAAAAAGGAGCAAAGTTTATCAGATGTTTAAAATCCTAATCTGATTTCTGAGATACACATTCCTGCATCACATAAATCCACCTAACGCACTAAGAGAGAACTAGAGATCAGTGTTCTTGTTCTAATGTCTTTCCCACCAGAACCGTCACCCTGGCATTGTATTCATTATATTATCTTGTCTTGTGCTTCTTGTCTCATGCACTGGCAGAGGAAGGACAGGCTGGAGCCCTCCTTTGCAGTGAGATCCCATGGACATTTCCTCAAGCCTAGAAAAAAACGGCAACAATGACCAAGCCACAGAAGCACAGGAACAGGGTAGTGCTGGGGAGAAGTCAGCCCCATCCATCAGCTCCTCTTTTACCCCTCCCTTCCTCAAAAGTAATTTATTTATATATTCTCCATATGGGGGGATGACACCTTATTTAGGAATTAATTAATTAAAATATTCAAAGCAACAAAAAGAAAAGCTAAGATGAGATTTAGCAGTAGTTCTAAAGATCCCTGAGCTGTGCATCACCCACAGTGAATTCCTAAAGTCCTCTCTGCCATAGCAATAATGATGGTAAGAATATCATCACCATAACCCTTCAAACTGTTCTTGATACTTTTGGTTGCCAGCTTCTCCAGCTGCCATTGAAAGCCAGTCCTTTGTAAAGCTGCATAAATAATAACATTCCTTCAAAGGGTCCGCTAAATGCAAGTGGTATTTTGCAGTACAAATACACAGACATCAATATGCTTTCTGCACTATCGGGGGTAAGAAACAGTGTCTCACACTCCTCCTTGCTGGTCTCAAAAATTATACTTATCCCCAACTGTGGAAGACAACCAAAATAGTTCAACTTTGCTTAGACCCCTTTATAGGCAATAATGTCTGCCTGTTTTAAGATTCAGATTATTAGACTAACAAGCATTCAAACTATTCCAGCCCAGGCTTACTCATGCTTAAAGAATGAAAATATCCTGAACAAATTAGACGAGGGAGGAAAACTTATCAACTACTGATATAAACATTGCATCAGGTCAAGTCAATTCACTTTGGTAAGTTTTTCACATCTGCTTTCCCAGGGACCCAACATGAGCAGTTAAAAACAAATTCTTGGTGAATGCTGTCTGTCGAAAGTTAAATTCTTTTGCTATTCCCAGCTTGTGATCATTTAAAAGGAATTTTCCAAAGCAGGGTCTAATATTAGACTCAAAATGAAGTTTCCATTCCACTTAGGCGATATTCTCACCAAAGTAACTGCTGCATAATCTGATTGTCTTGGAGCTACTCGTTTAGATGCAGATGGACATACTTTAAATACCAACTACACAGCACTGCTGAGTCTTATCTTGAGGAGACCTTATTCTACAGTGAATTAATAGAAAGATGATTTGTGATTTTTAAAGTATCAACATTCATATTGTACTGAAAATCTTTCAGTGTGCCAGGTTTTACGGGTTTTATTTCTCTGCATTCCTTGCAAGACTTCCAGCTCTTTCTACCGCTCAATGAACAGCATTAAAGTGACTTCATAAAAGCATGAAAGATTTAAGTACTATTATTACTGCCATTCCCTTGTAATATCTTACTCCAATTATATCCTTTCAACAGAACGATGTTCAATATGAACTGCAGCACCAAAAAAAAAAAAATACAGACAAAACAAATATTCTGATTTATTTCCCAGTGCCTGCTCAGATATTACTGTATTTGCTTTCACGTCAAAAACCATGGCTCCTTCAAGAACCATTTCTCTCACAGACCAGAGAAGCTCATTAGCACATGCTTATTCAGCTGCTAATTCCTCAGGATATCTGTTCTCACATACTAGTAAGTGGTAAGATCTGTTCAAGTGGGTTAAATTAAAAAAACAAACCAAACCAGCCAAACAAAACTGCCAAAAGACAATGCTATCAACTTTGTGCTTCAGCTTTGATCAAAATCATCAAATTCCAGCCTTTTCCTTCACTTCTGCACTGCCTATGATAATGCTGAACTAGGTAATGAAATTTTAAATTTTGAAAAGAACGGTCTTTCTAACAATGGAGTCCTGAACACATCTACAAGCAACATTAGAGATTTATGAAAATGGGATTGGGGAAGGACTTGAGGGGCTGGAATACAATGGGAAGTTGTGCACAATTTTCATCCACAAAACCAGCTGCATGCCCTTTCCAATAGAGTGGTCCCCACCAAGAATTCAGAATCACTAAAATATGTTATGTTCTCTCCATTTGAGCAGCTGCAGGACTCTGATCTGAGCAACAGCACCTAATGTGAGATGAGTGACCAAAATCTGTACCAGCTGCTGCTCTCAAGCAAAGTGAGCTGATAAAACACGAGTTACGGAGAGGTAATCAAGCATTTTGCACTGTCTACAATGAAAAAGAAGGCTGGAAACACTTTTTTCTGACCCTGCCATAATCTCCGATTCTTACGGTTTTTTACTAATCACCCAAAATATCAAGACCATTGAAACTTGTCATCATCACTGGATTTTGGTGGGGAGCATCAATATTCACTTCTACCTTCATTATTAAAACTACACGTTACAGAGCATTTATCTGCTGAGAAGAGAAATAATCCACGCACACGGTGATACTAACCTTTCTTCCCTCCTGACTGTCAAGTTTTCCTGTTCCAGACTTTCATCAACCCAATACTTTGCTGGGGTCAGATGAATTTAAGCCAATCTAATAAGCTGCCCCTAAATGGCTGCCTTTTGCTCCCAAGTTTTCTCCTTCCTTTCCACTGGCTCCAGTGCTCATGAAGATATTTGATGAGACAGACCAGATCTGAGAATCACATTTCTTGGGTCTTTGCAAGATAATTTTGACCCAGATCCAATAATTTGCAAGAAATCACCAGACAGTGGAACACACATCAGAGGTGGTGATGGAGATGTTATGAAGATGCATTCCCAGACTGGCTGCCCTCTCACCACAGAAGACTGCAAAATACCTTGCACGTATGGAAGTAATCAAGACATAAAAGGCTAAAGGAAAAGCTAGGAGTGCAAAGACCTCTTTATACATAGTAAAAGAGCACAACACAGCATGTGATCAACTGTAAAAGTGGTCTGTAAGTAAAATAATTACTCCTCTGAGTGTTTGAAATCGAAATTGGCTACAGCTTTATTCAAAGACTTTATCAGGCCACTGGCAATTGTCATACTATTTTATTCAACTGAAAAAGAGCGGTTTCAGCTTGTATTTTCCACTGCTAAGGACATACAATACATACCAAGTAAGGAGCTGAATAAAGTAAACATCCAGCAGATAAGAAAACCTGGACTGTATATAATATTCCTAGGGCCGTGAGAGCAGGACACAAGTTAAACAGAACAGGTGTATGGGACGTTCTGTACTTCACTGATTTTCTGGCCACAGTCTCTAACCACACTTCGTAGGTGACATTAATGTTTCTTTAATCACTTGTTTTAAGTGTTGATACAATGAGATTTAGCAAGTGGGCAGCTGTGCAAAACTGCCAGCTCTGACAATAAAGGCAGAAATGTGATGTGTGACCCACAACTCCTCTGCAGGCACAGGCAGGCAGCGTTTGCTTTCTGCCCCAGCTTCCCCCCGTACAGTGCCAGTCAGTGACACCACCAAGGGCCCCTGTGGAGCTGATACCTGTACATGGCCTGAGGCACCAGTTGTGACACATGTTCATCTCCCAGTTACATTCACAGGCAACTAAAGCATGAAGCAGTTTTGGTAAACATAAATCCAGTCTCATCCCATTGCTTAAAACCCTGCCAGTCAGCTGAGATTTTGCTCTGTACAACTTCTGATTAATTTATTAAGCTAATTAAGAAACATGAAGATGCTTAGTTAAATCCGCATGAGTAAGTGAACCTAGAACGAGCTCCTGGGAGTCCATGTGATTTACTGACCACACAGAGCAGAACTGGAAGAAATGCCTGAATTACTCATTCTCTTATGGTACCATGACAATTTCTTGAAAAATCTGTCATGAGGGGAAATTCTTCCTTTGATCCTAAGGCATTTATATGTCTAGAGCAAGGACCTCAAGAATATTGCCTTGCAGTTCAAACAAGAGATGAAAACATCTGACCAAGTTCAAGATCTGCTCTGGTCAGTCACAGGATCTTGTCTCCATGAAGAGTTTTGCCATTTGGGTGGAGCTGTACCCACCCCACTGCCACATGTCACTTCCCCACAGACACACAGGCAGAAGAAACGGGATGACAGGAACACTACGGAGTTCAATAAATGCAAATGCAAAGTCATGAACTTGGTACAAAATATCCCCATGCGCTGGCACTGGGGACTGACTGGCGAGGTGAACACACCACAGGACTCAGCAACGTGTCCCTGCAGCAACGAAAAGGAACTGTGTGCTGACATCAGCACACGTGCAGCTGGCAGGTCAAGGGAATGTATTTTTCTCCTCTATTTGGCACCTGTGAAACCACACCTGCAGCACTGGCATTCAGTTTGGGGTTCTCCAGTACAGGAAAGACATTAAGAAACTGAAACAGTTTCAGTGGATGGATCCTAAGATAGGCTGAGGCTGGAGCCCATGATGCACAAAGAAAAGCAGAGGGCACTGCATTGGTTGAGTCTTGCTAAGAAAAGGCTAAAAGAAAGGACTTAAAAGTCTTTCTGTACCTCATAGCAGGCTACAGAGAACACAAACTAGAGTCTTTTGAGCTAGATACTGATGGGAAAAGAGACAATAAAGACAAGTTTCAAACATGGAGACTCTCTTTAAAGAATGAAAACTTGTTCATCACGAGAGTGGTCAAACACTGGAACAGGGGCCCAGGGGGCAGTGAAATCTCCAACTTTGGAGGTATTCAAAACTCAGTGACCTGAGCCAACTTCAATGGTGGCCTCCTCCAAAGAGGGGGTTGGACAAGACGGCCTCCAGAAGTCCCTTCCTAAGTTATCCTGTGATTTTAAGAGACTTCGAAGGCACTCTGAAATCCCAGGCCAAACTTCATTTCTTAATTTTCATTCCTGAATTTCTAAAAAAATTGCAAAACTTTCAGTACATAAGGATAGATGAAGACAGCAAGTTTTACTGATCTGGAATGCCACAATCTGGTCTTGTATGTGACCAGATGTAATGACAATATGATACTACTAGCCAGACTATGCTGCGGAAAATTACAATACTGCTGCCATAGCTTCAGAGCAAACCCAGGTTCTCAGGAATGAGTGATCCAACAGCAAAGGTGTAACTCAGAGGCTCTGAGCAGTGAGCCACAACCTGTCATGATGTGTATAAGTGTATACTATGAGAAAGCAACTAGAAATGCCTCTATTCCTGCTGAAGGAGGTTTATGAACTCAGTAACTGGGAAGATTTTTAGGTATTATTCCCCCCTGTAAGCAGCAGATCTCACTAAAGGCCCCTGGTTTCCTTTCAAAAAAAAACCAAAAAGAAAAATCAGTGTTAAATCAAAGCTATGGTAGACATTTATAAAACAGAAGATTCCTGTTAAGTCAGTTTGTGGTAAAACAAGAATCAGGCTAGTCCATTTTTGTTAAAACCAGTAATCTGAGTCTGTTTGCTGTTGGTTAGTGCCCTGGAACGTTAAGCCATAGCCTGTTTAATATGCCTTCAGTGACATGGAGAAAGATCCAGGCGGTGTTCAGCTGCCCTTGAATTTGCTCACTAACAATGCTTCTGAAAAATCTCCCTGTTTAATCTTACGGGACTGTTTTTGTTTTGACTGATTTGTACAAAGGTAAACACTGGTCTGTCAGTGAGATTCACAGGTTCAGCAACACATTATTCAAAACAATCAATTTTAAAACGCGTTGTATAATTTATCCATTAAAAATAACTCCCTCTGGAGTAGCCCTGGCTTGCAAGCAATTACACCATAGTAAAAAATGTTTTCCTAAATTTCTTTTCTGCACCTCAGTTCAAGGACATTAAATCTCCCTTCTATGAGCAGAAATTTGCGTTCATGCTGTTTGCTTGTTCACTTTGATTATTTTCAATGGGGCAATCAGACCGCAACTTTCTCCAAACACACACACAAACTGGTGCACGACGTCTTTGGGTTCATAACACAACACCGTTCACAGAATCAAGAGAAACCCAAAACTTCTGCAAAAACATAATCTAGGTTTAGACTAGGCTTTTTAGATCCTGCTTTTTTTACAATTTTTAATATATATTTGGGAAGGGAACCTGATAACCAACATTCATTTAAGATAGCCACATGAAAATCATCCAGACCCTCAAAGGAAACGAGTGAAAGTATCAGCACAACCACTGGGAATACAGTGATTCTCCTTTAAACCAGAGAGCTCAGTCTCGTACAAACATTAACTAGAAACCACAGCAGCCTTCACAGGAAAATAAAAAAGTAGCACTTTAAATAGACTCTTTGTGTTAAAGTCCATTTAGTGGGAGGACACCAAAAAAAGCAAAAATCAGGGAGAGTTTCAGAATGACTTCCTGACAGTGAATTGTATTTGTAAGGAATACTTTCCCAAGGGAAACGACAGAAGCTCGGTTACTTACAACTCTGAAAACTCGACTGGACAAAGCCCCTAGAAAGGACTCAATAATTCTCCAGTGCCCCGTGGCAGATGGAAGAGAAGCGATGAGCTAACATTTTCCGTCTCCACCAGCCTATCAGTCTGTGTAGGCGCTCCAACTCAACTGCTGCAGCCTTCCCTTCAATTCCTTCTGGTAGGACCTTGGTGAGACACACACTGACAAACTTAATTTGCTTTGCTTCTGCTTCTAAATGTGACAGCACAGATCTAGAAAGCTGCAGCTTTACCTGCAACTGAACCAAACCCAGCAACCAGCTTGGATCAGAAGCTGGGAAGTCTCCATAGGTACATGAGTAAAAGAAATTAGCTGGGAACCAGAAATAGCTGGAGCGTAAGAAAAAAAGGTAATTTCAACTCAGAGCTCTGCTACCCAAGTGGAAATCTTAGAGGAGAAGCAGATGTGAGAATATTTAGGGAAAACTACTACCAGGTGGAGGCAGGCATCAAGAATGAAAATGAAGAGTGGAAAGAAAAAGCTTCAGAAACTCCTTGAACATTACTAATGACTCCCTTTCCATGAACAGCATGGCAATGCTTCCCAGTCAGGCAGTGCTTTTGCAGTAGGGAATTTGTGCTGAATATGGCTGGGGTTAACAATAACCAGGGTCCACAAGGGTGTAAAATGCACACCACTAGCTGGGCTGCTCTCGGTGTTGGCCAGAACTCTGACTTCAGCCTAGTAAATGAACAAACACAAGGGACTTCCCAGAACTGGAAGTTTCTGTCTTAGAGATGTATTCACTGGATCTGAAGTAGGAGAGGAACAGAAGGAAAACCTAACACTTGAGAAAGAAACCTCTCCCAAAAACAAAGTGTTTTGGACACCTGTCTGAGGCTCTAGCCTGAGTATAAAGTTGTGACATCAGGACACTGGTGGCTTAAGGTGAGAAACAGGGTGGAAGTTTAAAAACAAAATTAAGGAACCACTTCAGAAGTGCAGCAAACTAAAGCTGAGAGAAGCGGTAGCGACAGGAGGAGAAAATACTGAATCTGGAGAGAGACCTAGGGCTATTTGGGCTGACACAGAACAAAAAAGTTCAGATAAAATTTAAGGCAAGCAAACAGAATATTGAAGTCATTCTTGGTCATGGTTCAAGTCTTCCATACTGGATTCAAAAGATACTGAAGTGTGACTTATGCTGATGTGATTTCCCCTGTGCCCCCACTTCCCAAGGCAAGTAATGACCTTTTGGAAAGAAGTGTAAGAAATGCATCTCCTTACTGACTTGCACCTCCACAGCATGATCAACAAGGAATTTTTTTTAGTGTTCAAGGACCCTAAAAAGGAGCCATACTAATTTTATTACTTCCCTGTTTGTTCAAGATTGTCCCACTGATTACAGTATTCCTCCAGGGATGAAGAGCAGGCACCGGCCGGCAGAAGTGCTGCCAGCAGAGGGAGTGCAAAACCTTGGGTTTGCTGAGCTCCACACTCCAGGTCCTCCCCAGACCTCAGTCCAGCAGATGGAGAGAAGAGGTCCTGGATTCTGGTATCGGCGGGGCCTGGCTGGCGGCCGGATGCTGAATCCTTTGAGAGATGTGTCCTTCAGCCTGGGATCCACAGCAATGACCCCTGTCTGCCACGGCCCATTCAGCATCTCCTCCTGCAGCTTTGCATTGCTGCTATGACTTGTCCCACCCCAACTTCCTCCACCTTCTCTCCCCTAGGGGGGACAATTTCTTGAGCCCTTTATAAGGGCTTATGAGAGCAACTGTCACCTCCTTAGTCTCCTCCAGTCCAACAGGCTGCTACCACAAACCAACAGTTAATCCACTAAATGAAAACAAGAACATCAAGAGATGTACCTTCATGAGCAACAAAACCAGAAGTCAAACCAAAACAATGAACTCGGATGACTCTGATGTTCAGGTAACCAAAACACAACACCAACAGAAACAACAGCCTTGTTCTGTATCACTGCAGCCAAAAATCCTACTGATCTAATCCATCCTCTAATCCTGCCTCCCTCAATTCCTAGAACAGATTGAGTTTAATTCAGGGAACGTCTAGATTTTGGCATCTACACCATGGGATTTTAAATCCGACAAAGGTAAAGTACTAGAAGGCACAACAGAAACATGTTTAGACATTAGGAGGAGGTTAGCTGAGGCCAGCACGCTTACATAAGGACCTAAACTGTGCTCAGAGCAAAGAGCATGAGCTGAAAAGGAATAGCAGCATCTTGGTACTGTGGGTCGTGAAAGGAATTGGGGTCTGGATATACTCTCTTTTTTTTTTTGTTATCATCACCTCCTATAGTTTACTTTTAGCTCACTATTTAGGACACAAATTTAAAAGGGTTCTTGTGTTACCAGCATCTTAGATCATTAATATTCTATTTTAATGACTTGTTTTACTTCAGGCCATTTATATCACATGCAGTTTGCAATTCCAGCAGCTCCAAACCCAGCCTGGTCGATGGCGCCATCAGATTTTTCAAGCTCAGTGCAAGGCCTTCAAATTTATATTGTGGCAGAAGCCAGGGGAAGATTAATGAAAAGCTACCCTGTTAACTTTCTAAATTGGTGACACCACCTTCATCCAGCAGGGTCTGTACAAGCCCAGGAGCACTTACGTGTGCGCACTGCCACAGCGCCCAAAGCTGTGGGATAAACACACCCCTAAACACAACCAGTGCCAGTGACCTTGACTTTGCACGAGCGCAGGGTCGGGGCCACGTGAGCTCTGACACTGCACATTTGTTTCTCCAGAACCCAACACGGGCACAGGGATTCACGCACGGCCACTACACAGCAGCTCCCGATCCGTGCAGCAGAACGCCAAGGACACTGCAGCAATCTGAAGGCACAAGAAGCACAGCCACCTTCTCCCACCAGCTTTTAGTTTGGGTCAGGTCCCATGAGGGGTAGTGCTGCAGGAAGAGCTGCCACAGAACTGTGCTTCACACTGTCAGCAAATTCAAGGGGAAGGGGGAATACCCTCGGGCTGGAAAGTGACTCTTTTAAAAACTAAAGGTATGGCACACCTAAATGTAGAAAAGTGCCAAGACACACCCAAAGTTACAGAACCAAAAACTTCACAGGAGCAACCAATTTAAACTTTCTTAGGTCACATTTTCACTTTGCTTTGGTGCAACTTTAGCTAATGACACAGATCACAGCTGGATCCCAGATCCATGCATCTTCATCAAGAACACGTACAAAGCAGTGTACAGTTATGGATATGAGGGGGGAAAAGTCATTTAAACCACCCAAAGACATACTGGAACTGTCTGACACAACAGCAGAACGACAAAAGAGCACCTGTGATTTCAGAACTGGGCAACACAGATACCTAAATGTCTGCAAACTGCAGGTTTTTTGCAAAATATTAATACAGTAATACATAGAGGGGGGAAATCCCTAATTTTGTATTTTGCTAAGGATTTAAGTAGATCTTGCGTTACTTTTAAAGCCTATCATGCAAAGAAGCCAAAAGAATTGGTTCAAATGCTGACTCATCATGCCCAGGAAAAGGAAAGATTACAGAAAATTGCCTTGTTTGAAAGAATGACAGTTCTGATGGTATATTTGAATGCATTCTTACTCTTTTCCAAGAACAAACGTACATTGACTGGCTTTGTTCCTAGGAGTTATCAATTACTCATAAATGTAAGATTTTCAAGTGAATTAGTAATACAACATCATCTTTTCAACCACCCAAGGCAAGATTAATTTTCTGAAAAATGGCACTACTGGGTCATATTTTAGAAACGGGAACTTCGAAGATCAATCTCCATGGCAATTATGCTATTAATATTCTTAATTACTGACTTGATACAAAAACTTCTTAAAGTTTCCATTTGTGAACAACCATCTAATTAGTGGTTTTTTGGGCCACCCTGCATAGCCCTCTGGTAGGCTGAGTTTGTCCAAAGCTCTTGAAGGAGGAAAGAAACCTCTCAGATAAGACAGCAAAGCCTTGCTCCATCAGCAACAGCCACTGGAGAGAACTGGAGATAAGGTGAAGTGAGAGCCTTGCCCCTGAGCAAGACACTGGAGATAAATGAAGAGGAGAAAAAGGAGTCTTAAGAGATTGAATTTGTGAACTTGCCACTTGCTAGTTTTGCTGTGATGAAGAGTTCCTTTACTCCAGAAGACTAAATCAGGATTGCTCAACAGTTTTGCAGCTGCTGGGTATTGATGACAAGGGATGACATGAGACTCAGACCTACATTACAGTATTATTCAAATTCACCCTGTCAAATATTTACATGAAGTGAAGAGCTGTCATATTTTAGTGACATAACAGGAATTCTGTGAGAATGGTATTTCTTTCATGATGCTTAGCTCAGGGAAGATGTAGTAGAGACAGCCCTGTTTTCTTTATTATTCTGCAGAAGCCTTTATCATTATTTTAGCCCCATCCAAAATGAATCTGAATGTATTTGCTCACAAATAACCTAAATACTGGCTTTAATATTCCTGACTTCTGAGACTGTTAATTTTGACAATTTTACTCCAGAACAAGCTTTGTGGCATAGCTTCTCATAGGGAATGAGACTATTTATCTAAGCAGAACACTTTTTCATTCAGTCTCCTCTGGCAACAGATCTCTATTGTCTTTTTAACACTGCTCACCTTTGTTTGTAAATGTGTGTGTTAGAGCATCTCTATGATTTTGTCAAAGCCTAATGCTTAGATAGAGCTGTTCTAGGCTCTTACACTAACACCATGTAACAGCACTGCACCCAGGTATCTCAGGACAGCAAGGGCTCACAAGAGTCTGTGTGAATCACCTGGTACACACAGCTTCGATCCATTCACACGATGTACTCAACAACCCCTGCAACACTCACAAGAGTCACAGTGAAGCGTAACTCCACTAGCTATGGAGGCAGCCTCAATCACTGTGGTTGAACCCACTGACACAGGGCAGTTTAGCTTCCCTTGTGAGGGTAGAGGGTGAATTAAAACTCAAGCAATCCGTACAGCTTTGCCCATAAAACTGTATCCACACTAAGAATACAATACCAGCATCCCTGCATCCCCCTAAAACACTCTGACCATGGAAATGGCCTCAGAGAAACAGTGTCCTATTGCTGTGACTTCTGCTTTGCATTTGTTTATTTTTAGCTAGGATTAGGCTGAATTCTTCTACATCCCAATAAATACTAAACTAAACCAGCTCAAACTTCTGCTAGAAGAGACATGGACAACCAGGTCACGCAACATACAATACACGTTTCACTGTTATCTTCCGTGACTGCTTGCAAATCCAAACATTCCCAGTACGCCACAGCAGCACAAACCCCAACCAGAAAACCAGTCTACTAGGCTCTGAGGACTTGCAATTAAATCTGTCGTATAAACAACAGTATTTATCTAGCATACAATAGCAGAGCGGATGTCTGTCGCTGTATGTGGTTCACAGGAGAATATCCATAGACTGGGGCACGAGAGTTTGGAAAACTAAAGATTCCCAGCCAGACCCTTTCTTGGGGTCTGCAACTCTTGAGCTTCTTCCTGCATCTTCCGTTTGTTCAAGAAAGGTCCCTCCACAAATGCAGCTACAGCTGGGTGATGCTGCCTGCACAAAACAAGTCAGGGCTGAGCTCTCATCTCTGCCTCAGAGCGAGCAACAGGAAAAATCTCCTCTCTTACCCACAAACCACATTTTCATGAAACTTACAGAAACATGGTATTTCTGACTTTCGTAAATCAATGACTTTTAAAGCTATGAAGGACTAAGGCAGGTAAGGAACAAAATAAACAACAAACTGATTAAAAATAAACCGCACAAAATCCAACCAAACCAAATGAAAACAACCAGATAAAAAAACCTCCACTAATCCCCCCAAGCAGCCTCCTTCACAGCAGTAGTAGTGCAGACCCTACACCAGCCCCCAACTGACAGAAGACGACTAACTCCAAAATATTGCTATGATTTCCACTTGCAGGAAGAGGTTGTCATTTCTTCACAATAGTAAAGAACAAAACCCAAACAAATTTGCTAGAAGGCCATGAATAAAATTACATAAACCCCCACTTTATACCATGCACAATTTAGTTGAAACACCACGTATTTCCAAGTAGAGCTTGAATACATATTTAGTCTAAATAATATGGACTATGTATGATCTAGTGTGCTGCATCTCAACATACAGCAGGTTCATTTGTGAAGGTCCTCGTCCTTCCAGGAGCCAGAAGCCTGGCCACAGTCACTGCATCACTGTCCTTACAAGGGTTAGACAAACAGACCAGTGAGCCCTGGCAAAAGGAAATGCATCTGGAGTTCACAGAGGGGCTATCGTTTGGCTATTTCGGTAGTGCCTGCATCTAAAAAAAGATCCAGTTCACACAAGTAGCTATTTTACCTTACTGTCCCACAAGATCTAAAAGCATTTTTTCCGATTACACTTTCCCACCATAAAATACACAACAAAATGTGACACATATTTTTAAATATTCCTATGAAAGGATTTTGCTTATATATAGAAACATGAGTATATATGGAAACATACAGAACTCTGTGTTTATATATAGATGTCTCCTCACTGTATAACTAATATTAGTTCATGGAACTGAAATCACACACAACAACAACAACAATAAAAAGAATTTAAGTTCCAGGGAGCTTTGCCATAAAGTACACAAAGCAGAAAAAAACGTCTTGGATTTATGACAATCTCTGTATGAAATGCTGAATGGTAAATTCCCTTGAGAACTTCTCTGACACAAGAAATACACAACAAAATAAACAAACGGGGAGACAAGTCCAAGAAGCTCTCACTGAAGAGACATCTAGTTCACTCTTTTCCCTTTTTTTTTCCCTCTCCTGCATTCCAATGAAATCTATCATGAACCACAAGAGAGGTGCAAAGAGGTCTTCCTGGGGTCCTCTTCTAAAGCCCTTCTCCTGCGGAACAAAAGACCTTCAGCTTCACTAAGATAAAGCATTTCAAATGACTACCACAAGTGCTGCCCTTCTGAGAGTGCTCCACAATGTAATGTCCCATCTGTATGAAAAAAATGTACTTTGATAGTTACATGAAGGTGACAAAAGTTCTTCAAGGCTTATTTACACAAGTCCGAAAGGTTTGACTTATACTCTCTAATTATTCCTCCATGGTTTGGTGTCCCAAACACCACATTTCTTGCATTTAACCAGAAGATGAATGTAAAACTGACTAATCCATTTCGGTGTTTAGGCTGAGGGAAACAAAACAAGCAGAAAATATGAGAAAAATTTTCTGAAGAGATAAAATCTAAATACTTTTTCCATGCCCCCAGGGGAATTAGTAAAATGGATCAAGAATACCCCAGCTCTCAAACCCACTTCATCACATCTGCTCAAGCACTATCCTATCCACTCAGAGCACTATTACTACAGTACTTAGAACTGTCCCAGGAACCCCTCTAAAATAGCCCAAACCCCCCTGCTTGAATGCCTTCCTCGACAAGTACAAATTCCTGGTTTTCATAAGAAGGAGAGTTTTCAGTCATAAAGGTCACACACTTTTGTAGAAGTTCCACAACAGTTAACATCAATAAAAAGAACACTTGTATGACCTGAGCAATTAGCAGATCAAGGCTTTTTCTAAATTAAAGTAATGTAAAGCACTATCCATGGAGCTTAGTGGAGGGACTCAGGCAATAGCTGTGTGTAACAGGAGTGGCAGATGGCTTTCCAGAAATTACAATCTTTCTTTAAAGGCTGGTGGCATCTCACCTGCTTATTTCCATGGCAACTGGATTCCCTTCTTACCAAGAAGCTGTTGATGCTAAGTTGTCTCCTCTCCTCCCCTGTAACTCCTGTTGCATGAAATAATTGTAAAAGCCAATGGGACCAAGGATGAATAAACTCAATTGTGCAACTGAAGCAGTAAAATGTCAAAGTTTTCTTACCAAAACTTTACAGATCTCTGTCCAACTTCACAGCACTATCAACTTCTTGATGGCTGGAAATTAGCAACTAGGTTCCACTATTCAGGGCACAAGGCAAGGGTACCACTCTCTAACCTAGAGCAAGACTAGATCAGTGTGGTGACCACAGAACAAGAATAGTTCTAGATCCTGGGACCAAGAACTGCACATCTACCCATCTTCACAGGAACACCGAGTTCTTTTACAACCATAAGTGATCAGGAGCTCAGATCTATTATTCATTGAGACGATGACGTGTCTGGCAGAACAACAGCTCTTGGCAGGACAGTAAAATATTTATGCAGTGTAACAACTCAAAGAAAATGACTTGCCAAATTGACTGCAACAATGGTCTTCAACCTTTTTCAATTTATGGACTGCTAAAAATGCTCAGTGGGAATGCAGAATTCTGTAATACTGAGCTCTCTACTGACAAAAGGCGTATTGTTTTTAAGATACCTTTTATTGAGATGTCTGACATAGTCCTTGGACACAAGCTAAAAAAAAATAAATTCACCACACCGCATAATTTTGTGGAAAATATTAAGCAATATTCCTTACCATATACAATAACCAAGACATAAAAGCCTGAAGTCAAATTGTTACAGGTCCCTGCACAAAAAATATATTCTTCCTAGTGGCTTTAGCTCGAGGTTACATGACAAACATGGAGACCAACCACCACACAGAGCGGTCAAATGACAGAACTCAACAGCAGAAGAGCTGCAGGCCAGAGAGAGCACAGAGTGGTGGTCACCAAGCAGAGAGCCCCAGGCAGATAGGGAGAGCAAACACAACCCTGAGAGGGACACTGAGTGCTGGATCCCACACGGGTGTATTTCTGAGGAAAGCTGAAGCTGAAATTAGGGACTGGCGACAGTGGTTTTGTTAAAGGCAGCATTTAGAGAATTATCAACAGAAACAATATATCACAGAGGGGGAAGGAAAGGGAAGAACTCTGAGGATTGCGAATTAGATTCATGTTACTTCCACTGTGGGAGCATTTGAATCAGTGCTCAAACCACCATCTCTGGCCCAGCTCATTAGAGTACCTAGCAATTTGCCTGCTTCCATACAGTAATCCACATGGGAGCCATGGCAGTGCAAGAAGGAGAGAGGCCAGCATTCCCCAGCCTCACTAGGGGCAAGGGAGCAGTCGGTGGAAGGACCAGGAAGATGATGGCAGGGACAGTGTGACTGTTTCTAGCACTGATGTGTTCCATCACATGGACCATTCCAGTAGATATAAATACCAGCAAGTTGGCCTGGTGGTGTGGCCATTGCGAAATGGCTGCTTCCTGCTGGAATCACAAGAGATGACATCTGAGGGAAAGCTTTGCAGCTAATGCTAGGAAACATTTTATGAGCAAAAGGAGCAGTGTGTAAGAGCTCGTGGCAGAAAGCACAGCTGAGGTTGATGCTGCTCTAGATGTGCAGGGGTGAGACATTTAAAATGGTACAAGGACAAATGGGAAGCTCTTGGCCACCCTGCACCTCACCTGCAATGACAAGCCCTTGGCTCCCCACCTCCATCATGTGCCTTAAATTCCTCACTGCATTCGAGGCAGCATCACGCTCTAACCTTACACTTCCCACTTTAAGACCTTACCATGAAACACCCTTTCAAATGCCCAGACTGAAAACAATTCCTTCTGCCCTTGCGATGGGTCTGAGCCAACCTCTGATGGCAGAGCAGAGAGCACGAGGTCCAAATCTTTAATCTAGAATAACCATTGATCTGCAAGCAAATACTACAGCAATTTCTTCATCGAATAAAGGAGAAGATGTGTTTTTCCAAACATCAGGGCTAGTAAAACTTGATTAGCAGAGGAGGTCTGAGAAAAGATTGTGGTGCTCTTGGAAATAGGTTCAAAAATGGCAAAGGGAAACACAGCAAGAAAGTAGCTTGAGAGAGATTTCACTGATCGGACAGGAGAAAAAGACATCTTAGAGCAGCCTACTGTTCTAAAAGGAGATAGGGAATATCTTCATTGTTTAAGGGATTATGAAATGGTGACTGGAATGAAAATGCGCAAACCTAACATAGCAAGAAGAGCATGAATACAAATGAAATGATCAGAAGTGCTATGTGAGTTACTCTGGAGTATGAGTGTAGAAAGTACCAAGATGGAAGTTAAGCTAGGACAAGAAGGTACAACTGCTGTAGCGGTTACTTGCTGAAGCAAATAAGATACATCAAAACAAGAGGAGAGGTTGTATACAGAAATCCCCCAGGTCATATGAGTGAGCTGCCCACGGGGTTATGCCAAGCTGTTCATGAGAAAGTCTCCTGGACCATGTGAACAATGAAAGCAGCCCTTTTTCCATCCATTTCTCCCAGAGTATTTAAAGACTTGAATTTTCCCATCTCATTTTTGGTTCATCTGTCTCTTCCTATAAATAGAGAAGCAGCAGTGCACCCATCTCCTCTTCATCTTTTTTGGTGGTCTAGCGTTGCACAGATGCTGGAATGTTTTTCTAGTAAATGATAAGCAATGGGAAACAAGTCAAAGACAAAGGATAAGAGACCTTGAGCTCAGACAAATAGGAGAGATGGGAGCCTTCTCCACTTTCCCAAGAGGCAGGTATCTTTTCTCTGGACCAAAAGGTTTTGTTTTGGAAACAAATGTATCTATTTCAGTCACTTCCTTTAGACATTTAGTCTTTGGGTCTGATAGCAAGACTGACTACAGTGTCTGAGAATGACAATCTGGCCCCCAAAAGAAAGCATTTCTAATCCAATATGAAACCCAAAGGAAACACACCCCTGCTGCTAGGCACACGTCTCAGTGGACTAACACTGTGATCTGTGCTGCGCTCCCAGAGCCTTTACTTTAATCCCAAGTCCAATAATCGAGTTAGCGCTTTGTAAGGAGAGCTAAAGCCCCTGGGGTTTCTGCCGGGCTGTCGGACGGTGGAGAGGCTGAGCTGGACATCAGCAGGTGGTTGGCTGCCATGGGAAAACAAGCGTGGTGTGGGCAGCCAGACAGCTGAGCAAGGAGCTACAGGAACGCCTGTAGCTCTACCCTGACCCATAGGAGGTCAAACACACCACTGGATGTTCCCAAGAAAAACAAAAACATGAAGAGGAAGGGCAAGCCACGGTGAACGAAGAAAACGCCAAGATCAGGCAGTTTGGGCTCAGAAGTTGCTTGTGTAGCACCACACAAAGGCAGCACAGGTATCTCAAGCTGCCGCCCTGCTGTGCCACAACAGCGATGAACAGGATGAGATGTCCATGCTAACACAGCAACATCTCTGATAGAAGGGGAAGGAGCTGGGCAGGGGCAGCAGGGAAAGCTAATGAGTTCCAGAAGATCACAGCCTTTCATCCCTGCTTAAAAATAGCAACTGCGGTCAGGGGTTTGAGACAGAGTCCAACCACAGCATTTGGATGCAGATTTTGAAACCACAAGAGGTCAGAGTTAATTGACGGTTGGTCATTCAGAGGTCCTGGGACAACATAAGAATCGACAACGTGCTGTAAAATCTTGTTGAAGTTAAGCTCTGGTCTCCCATCTGAAAGATGTAACAATATCCCTGAAAACAGCAGTCCTGACCAACACCCTTCCTAGGCTTACCTGCTCAAGGCTTTGGGGAAACAAGCAAATTGCCCACTAGCAGCAGCATCCTGGAGAATGTGGTTGCAAGAGAGGCAAGAGAGAACAGCTTTCAAAGTAGGCAGCAGCACGAGCTGGCAAGGCCACTGATTCTGGGATAACCTAATCCACTAACAGGTAAATCCCCTCCACAAAACATTCCTTCCTGCCTGAAAAGACTTATTTGGCAACCAAAGCCCCCTGCTCTAGAGTAAGAGCTGGGGAGGAATGTGACCTGTGGCTCCTGACGGGAGAAGGCCCCAGCACACGGAGTACCAGACTGAAAGCTGCCCAAGCCTCAGTACATGGGGCTCTCCACTCAACTGTCCCTGCTCCACAAGCAAGATCACTGCTTGGCAGGCAGGACATTGGGCACTGAAATTTGGTGCTTGCTGTGCTCTTTAGATACATGGACTAGATGACCTTTAAAGGTCCCTTCCAAGCCAAACTATTCTATGATAAGGGACTATCTCTCCAAAGAGTTGGATCTGCAGGAATTGTGTTTGGGGGTTTTGACAAACATCACCCCAAGTATAAGGGTTTAGCCTGCTAGTTCTGAGGAGAACAACACAGAAGGGAACTCAGTGGCCTAAAATGAAAGGCAAGAGACTTCAGCTTTGGACTCTGCTTCAACACATTCCTAGACATTGCTCGTACATGGAGTCATGGCCCATTCTAGGATCTTCAGGCAAAGAGAGAGAGGGAATTACAAACATCAGTGGATGGCTGGCCAGCCCTGAGATCCTCCCAGCTCATCAATCCCTCTGTTCAGCTTTTGCTAACCTAGTGCAAGTCCTGTGTAACAGCACCAGGTTAGCAAAGCAAACAAATCAAACTTCACTGACTGAGATTACTGAGGAAGAGGCACAGATACTCTCTCCTCTAAATTAGAGTAGCCAAATTTTGGCACATACACTAAACCTAGACAAACCAGAAAATGTTAGAAAATCCCACCTGGGAAGGTAATTTTTATCAGACAGTTTACCCAAAATGATGCAGAAGGATGCTTTTTGTTTTTTAAATTATCCAACATTTCTCTTTGCAGCTCTCTAGGCAGAGGAGGTTTTGAATGCAGCGATACAATACACTGCACTGTAGCCACACTGATGTCCTTGAATGGAGGTGTCTCACTCCCTGCTCAGGTACAGATTCACAGGGGTAAAGAGACTGCATGTGTCCTGCAGGACTGCACATTCACCACGCCAACTTGTGTGGGCGTGAACTCAAAGGCAGGAGTGAACAGATGCCTCTTGCAAGAAGAGTTGGTCAGTCACGGTGGTTTAGTTTACATGGATGTGATGGAACAGCCCCTTACCAATGTAAATGTGTGGTAAGAGAAGTCACTGGACCTGCTATGGCTTCTCAAGTGTGCAGAGATAAGCTTTCTTATCAGGCCTAGGTCAGTATAAGATTCAACTGTTTTCCTAAAAGAACTTTCACTCACTCAGTCTCACACCTTATTCGTTAGTAGACACAAAACATTTTTTTCCCACCTCAACAAATGACATTTCTCAAAGCATTGGGAAAAAGGCAAAACAAAAGAAATTCTGGGTTCAGCATCATCTGGAAAAAAAGATCACCACTTTGACTCACCACTAGAATAGGTATGGAAAAGTACTGGGGTGGCCAGGGTGGGACAGACACAACAACATACAAAAAAGGAATTTGATATTTAAATCATAAAAATATGAAGAGGACCCAAGGGTAGAAGTACACATACAAATACAACCAACCATCAATATTTCAAATTGATGACTTTTCTTTACACATACCAGAATGGAATGCTATTTTTTTATTACTGTTCCTTCAAAGAAGGACATGTAGTTAGCCTGCACTTAACCATTACCAAGAATTTTCTGTATTATATTAGTATCTGGGAGCACCAGACATGTATCAGGTGGTTATCAACTACTCTGTTGCATGCAGTAAGATGCAAGTCCTTGTTCTCTAAAAAGCTGAAAGATCAGCTAGGGCATGTTAAGGACTCTCTGGCTTATGAATACCTGCAGCTGCCAGAAGTAATTTAGAGCAAGACCTTCTGAGAGAACACCCACACTACTGAGACTGAACCCCTTGGAAATACAGTTCAAACCACCACCACTGATCCTGGCTCAGTTTTTTCTGGTAAATTTTCAGGGAGAAACAATCTCCAGATGGGGCTGTAAGAACACTCAAGAGCTGATGAGAAATCTATCATGGCTCACTTGTCTCTAACAGGATTGTAGATACAGCCCCTGACTTTTTCCTTCATGCTTTTAGGAATTTGAGCTGCATACGGAATTCTTCACCTTATAATCCCTCATTGGAAATCATCAGAACTGCTTGTCACAAGCCTATTACATGGGGGGAAAAAACCAAGACACAGACAAGGTGCAAATTCCACCTCCTAGTAACAAATGCGAACTGAAGAGGGGTGAGAGGAGGCAAAGGAAGAGAGAGCTCTACTTAAGGGCTTGTAGATCACTTCTTCACTTTTACTGTCTTCAGTATTCAGGCTGAAAACTGTAGAGCTGCTCATGGTACAGAACACATCTACAGTGGTAAAAACAGTCACACTGGATTAAGGAACAGAGACAGAAATTAAACAAAGGAGAGAATTATCAAATGGACAAAACCAGCAGCTCTCTTTGCTAGGTCCACTTCTCTAAAAATAACACACCCCCAGGTAAACAGAGATAGCAAAGCAAAGCCTCCAGTCTGTGTGAGAGCAACAGCACAGTAGTCAAACAACACAAATGCTCACACTTTCCCTTTAGTAGAGTTAGACAGTAACAGATTTTAAGCAAGAGTATGTGTGCATGTAAGTTTGCTTTCCAAGTCCAATATCCCTTCCGATCCCCTCATAACTTCTCATCAGCAGTTTTCTGTTTCTACTATGAAGGGCTCTAGTGCAATTATGCTCAGTTACTGAAAGCCTCTTTACTCTAATCCTCTTCTTAGTCTCAGAAAGCAACAGCATCCACTGATACCTGTGAGCTTAGTCTCCTCCATGGGAAACACTCTACAGAGCTCATGGCAGAGAAACATACTCAGAACATACCCATCTACACCAGCTCCCCTGTTCACCTTGCCAGCGCTAAATACCAGATTTCTAACTAAGCCAAAGCAAAATATCAAAGCCAAAACTCACAATTTTGGCCTTTCAAAGCAGCAAGCTTTGAGCAGAAAACTAGTGAGAAATGTCAACTTACACATACTGCTTTGTCCTCTTTTTAAAAAATATTTTAAGCTATTTAAAAAATGAAGTTATTTGCCATGAGGCTGGTGGGAAGAGGGTGCTGAAGAGGGGCCACTGTGCTGTTTGTTACTTTTGGCATGGTTGTTGAAACCAGACTCTAACATGCATAATTATGGGGTAGACTGAACTCTTCCCTGACGAATTTTCACCAACCATGAAGCTAAAGGCAAATTTAAGGAGAAGTATAAACAATTCTGATTCAAGCAATGAAATGAAGAGAGGCAAGCAAAAGTTATAAGCATCTCAGAAGTTCTTTTGAGAGTTATTAGACCTATTGAATGACTGCAGTTTTCCCTTTAATGCAGAGAGCAGTGCAGGTATTCAAGTCCAGCTGTTTAACCCCTGCAATGCATGGTGACCTTTTTATTTTCCATTGCTCTTGCAGTTTTCCAGCAGTTTGAGTTTATTTGGGCTAATTACCTCAACATGGAGCTGCAAATGGAAAATGCTGCCGGTAAGTTGTTCCATTCACAGCCATTTAGTCTTGCACTGCTGGCGTCAAGGTGCACTACTTTTTTTTCCCCGTCTCCATAGGCACTGAGGCTTCAGAGCTCGCGGCCATTCTGCTCCCAGCGGTCACACAGCCTCTGAGAAGAAGTCAGTGACCTTCCAGCCAGAGGACTCCACCCCGTCCACATCTGCATGTGCACCCTCCCTTTGCAGCCTGCCCTGTGCTGATACTCAGGTGAGGGACGCTGAAGCCCACACTCCCTGACCCACCAAGGAATCTACACTCCTTGAATCTCACTGTGAAGGAGCAGCAGTCCCTCCAGAGCCAAGAGGTCACTGGGTTTCCATCATAAACCTTAAGCTGACACTTTCCTGACCCTCTCTTGCAAAATGCACTAATTTATAAAACATCCCATCAACAAGAAAATTGGTAGGTCTGACTTGGTAACGGAGAAGAAAAACCCCTTTCCCACGCAGATCCTGAGTCAACTTGAAAGCTGGCTTTCAAAAAATAGAGTCTGTCCACTCAAATATCTAATTGTGGGTTTGGACCTAACTTTGTGGGATTTGTCATTAAAACACAGAATCATCAATGCTTTAAACTAGAATTTCTAAGCTGGTTTTTAACTAAGATGGAAAACAAAACAATTCAACATGGCTTGCATATCCCCAACTGCTCAATATCAAGATTTCACTAAAATGCAGTTTTGCGTTAACAATATTACAGGCACCCTTGCCAGAGCAGTAACTTTTGGGTAATCTCAAGCATCAAAAGTACAGCTAGAAAATTCCTTTTACTTTCCTGGAAGCTGACAGTTTTCCTCTTTCTCCTGAAGAAACTGAATCAAAGCATCAGCAGACTTCTATCAACAGAGAGAGCCCTGCATTCCCATCCAAAGAACTCCCACCTAATATTTGGTCCCCTCTACCTGGGGAGTAGAGGATTTCGCCCAGCTGCTTCCTTCAGAACACAACTCTGCGCATACACAAGGTGCAAAACTCCTCCCTTGGAAGCGTCCACTATCAGGGACCTTAGGATAGCTGAAATGGAAAAGCAAGGGGTGCAGAGCTATTGCCTTCAGCTGGTCCTGCAGAGGTCTGGAAAAACAAATGTTCAACTATCTCACAGGATCCAAGAGAAAGTCTTTAAGAGCTCTGAAAGGAATTTGTCCAAAGCCACCTCCAGTTCTCCGGGAATGTCAGGCACGAGCACATGTTATTCAGTGATGACAAAATGTGCCAGTTCAGTGCGGGTCCGGGGGACAGAGGGCAGGAATCAAGCAAGGGGGAAGCATTGCCTTCTTCAACACATCAAACATTGGAGAGCCAGGAAACCTGAGGTCCAGACAGCATAGCACCTGTCCAGGTACTTAACTCCATGCTCAGCATGGGAAAGGCCATTTCAATACTCAGAGTAATTGCATTTAATCAGGCAGGCACACAGCCTGAAATGCCTCGGTTTTGCTGCAGACCACAGAGGCTCTTCTGCAGCCTCTTCACAGCCACACAGGGCACCCAAATGAGGATGACAAGTTCCCTCTGAGACAAAGTCTGCAAATGAAACGTTCATTTGCCAAGCCCATGTTAGGAGCCCTCTCTCCCTTGTGATGAGGGCATTTAGCATTTAGCACACTGCTTAGGACACCAGGACCAGCAGAACTCTTTACATGGCAGTAGACTTGAAGCAAGCGTGTCTCTATACCAACACTTTATCTGCCCCCAGTCAGGAGTCTGGAGGGCTTGCCTGAAAAGCTGTATAACTCTTGCTAGAATGAATCTGTGAGATGTAAGAGAAATATCTGACATGTGTTTTCAGAGCCTCACACATAAAGACAACAAACTGGAAAAGACAGAAAGCTGACATCTGAGCAAATGAAAAAAATCAGGCATGTTGTCTGGAAAGTACCATCTTAACCTTCCTATGTACAGGAAATATATACAAATGTATATATTTGAGGCGAAAGGTGAAGAGAAGTTCTTTAGATGTCTGATATTCTCAAAAGAGATGGCTGATAGTCTTGAAAGAGAAACTCCATTTGTCACTCATGACTGCAAACCAATTTTTATTTCCCATGTTGCAGATGATCTCAGCCTGCATTCCTCTTTATTTAGCATCATCTATATTTGTTCCAGCAGCACCAAGTGAAAACTTTCTCCCCTCAAATACTTACAAACAGCCCTCAGGTGCCCACTCAGCATGGACCTGGAAAGTGAATCAAAGGAACGTGTGGGCTGTGCTCAGGCTCAGCTACAGAGGCAGTGTCACAGTCTGTACCACCAGCACTGCATGGCCATGTGGGGGACATTTAAATCCATAACCCTGGTTTTTTGTCAGTCTGTGCCGAGCACACATAGGAATTTTCCTGAGGACTTACATGCTTTTGCTAAGTTCACACCAGAACCCAGGTAGAGAAGTTACATCTTTGCTACACCAGTATTTCGCTTAAATCATCTACACAAAAAAATCTGTTACTGAAACTCCAGGTACTTAGGGCTTTCAGCCCCATTTATAAACTCTTCAGCTAATGATCACTTTTTGGTTCAGCTCAGGTTGGCTGTCAGACTTTGACACATGGGGTACCCTGGGGCCAACAAGCAGCACTGAGCCTAATGGGCGCTTGAGTGTAGCTTATTCCCACTAAAATCCAAGTGCGCATGTAATACAGAGGCTGAATGGGAAGCAGTGGGACATACCCTTCACCATCTGTATTCCTACAGATACAGTCACTCCAGTTTATGCCTTTCAGTGCTTCTTTAACTACTTCCCTACAGATGGCACTGTACCACTATCCAAAATACCCCTTCAGATAAAAACAAGCTCAAAACAACTGAGATTCCTGCTGAGTCACCAAAGAGGAGCTGAGTGTCCTCCAAGGCTCCTGCTTTCTCAACCAGAAGGTCTTTTGAGGAGGAGTAGCAGCATCAAACATTGAGAGATCACAAGGCTTAGTACAATCCAACCTTCTCTACTGCAGACCAGGATGGGATCTAGTAGGAAGATGGGTCCTAATATGTAGAAATCCGTGCTCCACATTTCCCTGAAGCATTTGGTCCCTACCACTGTTGAAGATAGGACGGTGGGTTGAACAGATCTCAGTTATGACCCTGTCTAGCAATTCCTATGGGAGGCAACTGAGAAACCTCACAAGAAGTCAGTCTATGTCCAAAGATTTACAGTCAGGGCTGCAATGTCAGTAATTGGATGAATGCAATAAAATCTGCAGATTCCTTTTTCTCAGTCATGTGGCATTTCTATTACTTTCTCTGCAACTGTTTTACATCCAATAAAAACACACTGAATAGAAAATACAGCAGTAGATGTTACCCTGTGCTCTTGGTAAGAAGAATAACTCATTGGTTCAGTACTTCCCAAGGCATGCATGAAGGGAAAAAGCACTTGGCTCAAACAGGCTCATGATTATTAGCAGCAAATTCAATCTATAGCACATTTCACCAGCTGCTTCTTAATTTTATTGCCTCTGAGCCACACAGATTTATGTGATAGGTATTTCATCATAGCCTACCATAAGTACTGAAATCCTTTTCTTTTTGATTCTCATTAGTGAAGGGTGAAACTTTGCCCTTAGATGCACATACAGATTTTCTGCAGCTTTCCAAAGAGAATAATTATGGGCAAGGCCTTTAAGTGTTGAGTTCAAGATCATGAAAAGAAAACTGAATTCAGAAAGTACTAGAGGGACCCTTAGAGATATCTCTACTTTGTTGAATATCAGGGCATCACAGGCACTTAAATACTCCGACTGATAATATTTTTACCCATATCTACATCAAAAGCAGAAGTTTCTCGAACGGTGTCTGTCTAGGCTGTGTACAAGGTTATTATGAAGTGAAAATAAGATCATCATCTGCTGAAATGACAAAAGAAAATTATGATAAAAATGAGAAAAGTACGTGGTTAGGATAACAGAATGCCTACAAATTGCAGTCAGAACATCAGTTTCAATCACTAGAAAAGAATTCTATCAGCTTTGTGTCTACAACATCAGCACTGGCTAAACTTGCAATCAGAGTAAAATGGGGGGGAAATGCTCATTCTACCTTCACTGCTCTGAGATTACTCTTGATGAGGAGTAACCCTGCTCAGTTTCAAAAAATATAAAGACATGGTATAAAGTTAGATTTACATCCACAGATCTCCTGGTAATGGCATCACAGCCTACTACTGCTTTCCAAGAGGCTTTAGCAACACTGGTCAGGGGCCAAATAACAACTGCACTTAATAAAGCAATATCACACTTAGGTTATAAAATACAAAAATCTATTCCAATCAAATTCCCAAAAGGCATTGTAACTGAATGCTTCACAGCAGCTGGCTACCCCTGCACAGTTCTGTCTCATCACCTTCAGTTTGCCCAAATTTCATCCCAGTTCTTAAAGAGTAATTAGACATGACAGGCTATTCATCTAGGCAGGATCCTCAGCCCCAGCTAAAAATGTGAGTTTGTTCCCAACTAGGAGCTTATGAGTAGGTAGTAAAGGAGGAGGAAGTGAGAGTATCTGCCAGCTCCTCCTTGGTAGGAGTGACAGGACCTTATCCTCTTCTTTCAGTTTGTTATCCAATGCTTGTGATCAGCTCTTTCTTTCACAATACAGCTAAATTCACTGCTGGTCAACAGCTGCTTTTCCATCAAAATCGCAGTGCCTGAACCAAATGCTCACCAGGGAATACTAAATGAGTCTTGTCTTCCTAAACATTTAATCACAAATACCACAAATGAATAAGCAGCCAAGCATAGCTCTAATGAGGTTGTGTTTGTCTGGGAGGTTTAACCGGGTATGCAGCTCACCCCCTCAGTAAAACTATTTTCTACTCCCCATTTTCCAAGGTGATAACAATGGTCTAAACACTAATTTATTTACAACTTTTATCTTACTTTTTCACACAGTAGCAGGACTGGATGAGTTGTTATGTGGCATTTGCTACAGACAAATTGTTTTATAGCCCCTTTTATAAGCACCATCTTGCTGTCATCTTGTTCCCATGACTGATTGGCATGCCATTCCCGACCTGACTGCTGTAAGGGTGAAAGAACTTTCCACACACTTCCAGCAGAAATACATCCATAGCCACTTTAGACCAACTCATTCTTGCTCTAATACTGTTCTTTACTCGGCTCTTCTCTTTTCTCAGGTCTAGCCTTCTTATTCATTACAAAGAACAAATATATTGATTTTTGTCCTTTGTTTAGCTAGGCTAAACAAGGCAAGCTTTAAATTCCTTCATTTCTCCATCCCCACACTCACACTGGTAATCCAAAGGAGGCAGGCAGCATCACCAGCTACAGCTGTCTGAGAATCACAGATGGATAACAGATTCTTGGAGTGATGGAGCTAGAAGCACTCCAGATTCCCCCCCGCCAAGATGCGAAAGCTGCTTCTCAGAAACCATCAAATCCAAAACCTAAGTTATTTCAGCTTATATAAAAAAACCTGGGTCTCTTTAATGGCAGGTGCATTCTCATGGCCCTGAGTGGGTAGAGGATGACCTCCATGCAATTAACAACTGAGTGCAAAGCTGAAGAAAGCTGTTTCTTGAATAAACTCTGGGGAAGATACCAAGCTTGCAGACCAATAATTCCTATTATTATAGGAAGGGTTCACTTTCCCTATGTGCTTGTCAATGTCTATGCACCGACCACAGTCTCAGTATGGGCCCCGCTGGCTTTGGGATTTGCTGAATAGCAGCACCTCCCCAGGTTTCAACCTAAACTCTTCCCAGAAACAGGGCCGTTTCCAAGATTTCTCTAAGTACATACTGTGTTTCAAGACCAATTCCCTCTCACCAGAGGCCAGACTTACCTTTCTAGTAACTTCAGAGTTCAACTCTCTCAGCTCTGATATATCACTGACTTGGATCCCACATTTATTTGGTTTTGACTCTACATTTTCCCTCAAGGTATTTAGCCTAAAAGTTTAACACTCACCATCACAAAGTCCTTCGGCACTTCTGTCAGATTCTGGTTTCTACTGCACTTGATTAGATTAAAATTCTCAGCTCAGACAAACAGGAAACTGCACTAACACCTCCTCTTCATTAAGGAAACCAATCATTTCATCTTTACCTCTGAGTCTTTAACTAGTTACAGAGCCATATAAACAATCTCTTTTATCCTGCTGGTGCTTACTACTAATAATTTGTTGCTTGTAAGACCCAACTTCTCTTCACAAAAGCTCTGTGGAGCTGGCCTAGCACATGCTGTCCATCAATGGCTCTAAATAGTGCAGTCCTTAGTTCCTCATCTGCCGGGGCTTTTATAGTGTTCAGAATCACAGCCTAGTACAGCATCTTCCCCACCCCATTTAGTTACCCAAGAGTAACAAATCTGTTACTCCTGTGTTCCCTGTCCTTGCCCCTTCCACCTCCCTTAGCACATCACAGCCACTTTCACAACCACCTCTGAGGTAACTCTTACACTGCAGTTTTCCCCCTGAGAAAGTTATCCAAGGAAAAGGAGCTAAGGATGAAGAAATCATCACTTCTAGGAGCCTGGACCAGGGAACAGCATACGTGCATGAACCCCTACCACCTGCTGCACCCACCCAGCTCTTTCCAGACGCCCAAGGGTGACATGACCCACCCAGCACAGAAGACCCACTGTGACACACAGTGACAGCTTGATTGCCTCCCACAGGGCTGCATCATTGCTGAAGCTGTAAGAGTTTGCATCTATCTTTGACCCCGCATCCTTTAGCTCTGACAGCGAGGATTTATGCTTTCAAATTCAAAACTGAAGGATTGTGCAGTGAGTGACAGGCATCAGTAGAGGCTGTGTCATTTAATGAGACAGAAGTGCTCTGCATATCAGCTTTCCTGGCAAGAGGAGTGTCAATGGCCCTGTTGCTGCTCCTGTACCGAGAGCTGTGGGGGAGCATGGGGAATGAACAAAACTTAAAAATAACCATTAGAGGGGGATAATTTTTAAAATCCAATTCTATTCCCTGATCCAGTTTACAGTACATCCCTACAGACAGTGATATTGGAATAACCAAGCTGACAGAAATACAGGCTACTGGGACAGGTTTCTTGCCATCAAGAGGTGTCTTGACAACAGATGGTGCTACGATCTGTTGAGTCCAAGCTTGAGACTTGTGCCGTGCAATTACCCCAAAAATATGTAGACTGAAAACAGCATTTTATTTCCCGGAAGATTCTACACAGAGGGAGCTCAGTGGGGCTATAACTGCCTTCTCTCCAGTCCATTCTCACTGCTGTTATTTGCATGTTGACTACACCCATCAGCCCCAAGCCCTGACCTCCTGTGCCAAAAGCTGACAGCACCATTACAGGATATACCCTTGTACGGAACTTCCACAATAAATTGTGTTGTAACTTTCAACGCACCTTCCCACAGCCCATAAAAAGAAACTCAAACCAAGCCGTTGCATACCTTAGAATGTAAAGCACCAAGAGTTTTAAAGGGGGGCTGAGGAACATAATGAACACATTTCAGCAACACAGCACTTTCTAAAATAATTTTGACTAACCTTGTATCATGCTTTTCCCTTCCAGAGCGCCTTAAAGATTCAAGCAGCTCATAAAGTCCAATAATGCATTTGGCATTGATCTCCTTACTCAAAAGCATTCTCACAGAATGCTTTCTGCTCTGTTAAAGCTGCATTAAGACCTTCACTTTAACAGTGGGGGCTCTACATCAGCTCTGAAAGAATTTTACGTCACTGAGGTTTCTTCTCTTATGCCTTTTTTAAATTAGGAACTTGTCATTACTAACCTTGGCCTTTTTATTTCTTTGTAGGAACTCTTAATACTGAGAGGAGGAATAAATTAATGGCACTAGGTCTGCTAAAAGGATCTATGGGTGACAACATTCTAATTCCAGCTGCAATAGGTTTATGAAAATATATGTTTGCATCTCCTGACTTTTCCTCTGATATCCTTTCAATTCCATCTAGAGAAAGACACTGGACAATAACCTAGCAGTACTTCTCAACTTACAGGTGGCTTTACTCATCGAGTATTTTGTCTCCTTGGAAGCAAAAGGGTACCTTGGAATACAAAAGCAGTGCCCTTCACTTCCTTCCATCCCCAGAGGGGAAGGAGCTTTAAACAGGGATCATATAACAGGTGAGCAGAAAAACAGCGCCAAGCAGAACACAATCAGGCATGGACGGTCCACAACATTTAACTTTACATGCTGCCTTTTATGGATGTAATCTGTTGAGCTGTCAGAAAAACAAGTGTTTTAGTGAAGCTTAACAACTTCGAATTCTGTCCCAGCAGGGCTGTCAAACCTTGCTTGTAGCCTGAGGATGTTACAATGACAAGTTCACACAACTTTGCAGGAATTTCCTAATTACAAGGTCCTGTTTTAAATCAACTTTAATCCGATTTTATTGGTTAATGTTTTCATTCAACTGATGGAATCCGTCATTTTCATACATCTGGGGAATGTTAAAGATTTTCTGGGAAGTTTGGAAAATGTGATTTTTCTGTGAAATGGAAAAGGAGTTTTCATCACTTAACTTCATCAGAGTTATCAGTTCTGCAGCATTTTCAAAACACCTGAACAGGGATATCAGTGAGAAATTAATCTGGTGCTACAAGGCAGGCTTTCAGCAGTAAGCAGTCTTTATCCGCAGGGTTTTCTGTGCTGTCTTCAATCACGGAAGTTATTCCCAAGTCTTTAATTTACCAGTCTTTTTTTCATTAAAATTAAGATATAGGCATGGGCCCATTTTTGCCTAACAGCTGTACTGACTTACTGTGCAGATATATGTTTGAAACAACATAAGCACTCACCACACACCCAATGCTTCCAGTGAAAAAGTTCCAGTGTGGAATCAGTCAAAATGGGGAGGAAGTACAGACATTGCAAAAAAGATTTGGAAAAATATTACAGCTCCAAACCCCATTTTTTCCTGCTAACAGGCTATCCTTTCAGTAGTTAAATACACAACTGACCACAGGAATGGGCACTTACTTGTGAATTTTGTTACATCAGTCTTACGTGTCAAAATCCCACCATGTACTTGCTCTCCCTGAGTTTAATGAGCTGATTACCAAGGGCGTGTTTGAGTGCCTAAGGAAGCTGTGTTCCCAGAGCTGGAAGTCCCCTGCTCCTCAGCTGGGATGCAGTGACCGACCTCTACACATTCTTACCCCATGACAAAGCAGAGTGCTGTGGGTCTGACAGCACGCAGGAAAAGGAGTAGGAAAAGGACTTGAGCTTGCAGACACATTGCTTTGGCCTCATCAGGAAAGAAAATTATTTAAGGGCACTTATACTTGTGCCTCTGGGCAATTCATTTCTTTGTGTGGACAGAACAATTCTGAATAGAGAGGCAACAAGTAAAGAAAAGAAAAGAGCTTATGAGTTTATTACAGGCAAGTCAGGAACAACAGGTAAGAGAGCAAAGATGCAGTCCTTACAGGCTCCTACACAACAGCAGCATCTGGTCACTGCCCAGTGAGGAGAAAGAAGGTTCTACTCATAAATAGTCTCCTGTGGAATAACAGCAGTAGTATGGGCTTTGGTTACAACAAATTATTCTAATACCCAACACCCCAAATTTGCAAGCCAAGACCCCAAAGGAGATTGAACAGATTAAAAGATCTCAGAGTATTAGTGTGGCTTTTTTGTTTGGAGTCTTTCAGGTATCATATCCCCCGTGTGAAACATGAACATCTACAGCCAGAAAAGCTAGCAGCTCGCTCTGCAACATGTAAACATGCATTAACAGAGCACAAATACTCCTTCAAGGCACACACACAGTAATCGCATGCTCTACAATCCAGCATTCCTCTAGTCCACTGAGAACCAAAACACAGCAAGCAGGCACAACCCAGTTTGGAACCACTGTTTCCATGTGTATCCTCCCTGCAAAGAGGAACAACTTAACAGAAGGGATTGTCTGAAGAGGTCTCCTCAGAGATGTAGGACAAGCTTGGAAAAGTAGTTGCGCTCTTCAGGATTATATGAAGGGTTTCAGGTCATGACAAAAAGGCATCAGTCCTTAAAATAAGTACATGTTACAAAGTATCTTGCTCCTCTTTGGTTTCACAGTTTGAGCAGATCAAGATTTTAGCAGATACCTTGTGAACTGTTTCAGATACTTCATACTATTTAAATGCTGGGATTTCAGAGCTGCATTCAGAGACTACAGAGCAGTGGGTCTGGCTTCAGCAGTTCACAAGGCATCAGCCATTATAACCAGGTCAAACTTCAGACAGCAAAAAAAGGTATCTAACTTAGAATTTAAATTCCTATTAAGAACCCCAGGAACTGAAACTCCATTCTCCTCAAGCTAAAGAAGCACAGATAGTTCGAATAGAAAAGTAGGTTCTCTGCCATAGATGCACAGTATTTGCTTCCAGCCTGGGTGGCGTTAAAAAAATCCAAACATCCTGGATCTTTAAAATTACTGGGAGTCCTCTGGCTTTGGTTGAAGATTTAGCAGCAGGGACAGCCAGGCTGAGCAACCATCCCTGTCTGTCCCAGTGCCCTGAACCAGCTCTTCAGTGATCACACAAAACATATCTGTTTAAGAAACAAGTAAGCACACCTTACTCCTCCTGATTTCTTTTTGTGTTATGAAATGGTGTCAGGTGTTTGGGTTTTTTAAACTTAGAAGTTGTATCAAACTAGAAAGAAAGCAGACTTGAATTTACATGCAAAAGATGACAGCATTTAAGCTTATTTTAATAATTCATGTTTTAACTACATCAGATAAATAGTCTTTAAATGTTTAAATTCACCTGGACATGATTTGCATTTTAAAACTGTTTCATCAAAGAGGAGATTTTGTCTGCAGGGAAGGAAGTGAACTTGTCTGAAGCATATGATAATCAGCTCTTGGAACTAGCAGATGCCATCATCTCAATCCTACTCTTTTATTCATGGATGCACTTCTCTTGCTTTTTTACCCTGCTTTTTCAATTCCCAACTTGATTTCATTTGGTCATTAAAATTCAGAAATCGAAATAGCCTCTCTGTATTCCTTTATGTACTCTCCTATGATGTCATGGTCACCAAAAGTTGCTTTACTACTTCAAACAAGTTCTGTTTCTGAGTGCTCAGCCAATGACCTCTACAAATTCAGTCGATGACTTTAAAACTTCAGCAGGATACATGGACTGTTTAATGAGCATAGGTCTCATTAAGACAGCTACCACTATTTGAATAGGCTGGATCACAATCAAAAATCCTACTAAGTACAACATGAAAGATTTGAGCTTCAATTTTTTTTTAATAATAGATATTTATGCAGCCTGCTCTGAATGCAATACAAATATTCTTTAATGAAAAAGTGCTTTATATAGAAAAATCCATCAGAACAATATCTCAGGCAGGCAGGCAGCCAGCCACAGACTTGGCATATATCTTGGCAGAGGTCAGTGACCTCGACACTGCTTCATGTTGGTAAAGCTCCTTAGTTTGATCCCTCCTCTCCAGAAAATCTGCCAGGTTTTTGCATAATTCCCCCTTCTCTCCCAAGTATGCTGCCCTCATTCTCAGTCCCTTGGTTAATTTTGCGTCAACTTCTGGGAGAAACAATGGAGAAACACCAGTGGGCCACAGCTCACTGTGATCACTGCTCCAAAGTGCCCAGCAATTAGCAGTTGGCAAAAAAAATGAGTTCTGGCACCAAATCCTTTGATTAATATAATCTTCTAAGGTACAAGGAAAATAGTGAAGTTGTCCAGGGTCCTCCTCTAAGGCCTGCAACAGACGTCTCCTTGGAACTGAGAAATTCAAGTTCAAACACAACTTGGTTTTATGGGAAGGGTCACTTTTATACCTGACTACCATAATTTTGACTGCGGTGCCCTAAAACACACTTCACCAGAAGCTTCTCCACAACACTATCACTGCACAGAGCAAGGCATGAATTAATTGTACCACTAGAAAACTGACTCTTTTTTATCAGCCAGAAGAAAGCCACTTGCTCCTTAAGGCCTGGGGAGTTTAGGCTATACAAAGGTGAAAGACAGCAATACTTCTTGCACTGAATTAATTTTTAACTTAAGAAAGAAATGGTTGACCCTTCATGTAAACGTATTTAGTGTACATGTAGGATCACATACAACATGTGGGCATACACACACACACACGGACACAACTGCTGGACACACACGGTGACTGATAAGATTCAGCATCCATTTGAATTGAGACAAGTCAAAGGTTATAAAAAAAATGCCCAAATCCCAAAATGCTTCCTTCAGTTCTGCTGCAGAAGGGATATGAGGCACAGCTGCACACAGGCTGCGGTACAGACATCCATGGCCCACTCTGAGAAGAGAACAGAGATAACGGGCAAAGGTGACATGGAGAAGGTGGCAGCGATTTACAACACTGAAAACATTTGACATAGAATGAAAGATGAGAAGATGGCATTCAACACCTTCAGTCTCCCCCCAGCAGCAGTTTCAGGGAACAGGGCAGACATTGACTTGTCTGACCTCTCAGAGAGGGCTGGGTTTCTCAGGGTGAAAAGGAAGGGTAGAAAAGGTTCTATTTTAATCTCACCCACCTTGAAAGTATGTTTAATACCTCTTCTCTTAGCCTTAACTCTCAGCACTGAAATGAATAGTCTTATGGGGGGCCAAAAGGTGGCAGAGCATTCCAGGAATATGTTTGCAACAGGGCAATATCCAATACTGAGATATGGTACTGACCCTTCAGAGAGCTTCAGGACCTTTTTGTTGAAAAACATCATTTTTTTCCTGCATCACGAGTGATGGTCCCTGCAAATCAGAGAATTTCACTTTTACACAACCTCAGAAAAGCTCTGGCTCAGGGAAGAGTCCCTTCCCATTCCTGAAAGGCTGGGCAGCACATGGACCTCTGCTCCCAGTAGCCAGGCAGTTTGCAGGAAACCAAGCTCTGGTTACAAAGACTGGAATGTGTAATTCCATGAGTTTTTTTGGAAATGAAGTAGGGGGTGGATATCAGCCATAGTTAAAATTTCCAAACAGATGAGTTCTACAGGATTGAAGTGACTGCATGTATGAATCCAGCTTTGAATCATAAAGAAATGATGAGGGGATGGTCCAGCAATTGGAATGAAGCATAGGAGTCAGGGGATCCTAACTCTCTTTCCACTCTGCAGCTGACTCATCATCACTGGGGGTGTTCAGCATGGAGAATAGAAGGCTCCAGGGACACCTCACTGAGGCCTTCCAGTACTTAAAGTGGGCTTATAAAAAAAGGAGGGAGAGGCTTTCTATACAAGCAGACAGTGATAAGATAAGGGGGAATCTAAAAGAGGACAGATTTAGTTTAGATGTTAGGAAGAAATTCTTTACTCAGAGAGTGGTGAGGCACTGGAACAGGCTGCCCAGAGAAGTTATGGATACCATATTCCTGGAAGTGTTCAAGAGCAGGCTGAATGGGGCCAGAAGCAAGCTGGTGTAGTGGAAGGTGACCCTGCCCATGCCAAGGGGTTTGGAACAGAATGATCTTTAAGGCCCCTTCCAACCCAAATCATTCTGTGCTTCTATGATCTCAAACAAGTCTCCTCCAGACCCATGTTCTTCTGTCTGCTCAGTGGACCAAACACCAATTTATCTGAGCACAGACCTTCACTGAGCAGCATTCACAAGCTTTCGGAAGAAGTAATAAAAACAAGAAAACCCTCAAGTCCCCAGAGGGGCTTGAAAACTTCCAGCCTATCCAAGGGATATTTGTACCCAGCTAACCATGGCACACATAGCACTAACAGGCTGTCACGTCCACTGCACTGTTTAGCACTGGGACTTTCTCCTGATGGACGTGGCACCAATCAGATCAGTCATATCCCAGGGTCATTAGTAATAAAAGAGAGTAAACACAGGCAGTGTTTCTTTTGCTATTTAAATGTATTAATCTTCTAGATGCATTGATTTTGGGCAAGCCAGCAAGTTTCTCCCCCATAACAAATACACTCGCTTCCTCTTTCCTTTTTCAAGGATTTTAAACATACGAGAGAAACCATGGGAACATATTCCAATTAACGAGGATTTTATTACAGGAAAGTAGGAGGGTTAAATCCAAGCACTGTTGCAGTCAATTAAATACTATTATTAGTGATGCTTACACACTAAGTTCTTGAAAGGTTCAACTGTGTAAGGTACAGGGCAACAAAGTGAATCACACAGCATAGGGCAGCTTCCAAAACTTTGTCCATGAAGATCTGCAAATGGGTTAAGGAAAGCTGTATCCCCATTAGAATCACCACTGATTTTAATCAGCTGAGCACTCTAATAAGATTAGAGGTGATTGGGCTGAGTAGTGGGATTTAACCCATCCACTAATCCCCAGAATTTACTATTCACAGCTCAAACCCATTAGCCCTTCAGAGCAGAATGGGCTTCATCCTCCTCCTGAAAGATGCAACAGTCAGAAGCAGTATGAGATACTCAGCAAAGGAAAGTGATCTTTAACACTGTTAAATGAACACCGTTGATTCCTGCCTGCAGAGCCTGTGTCCAGCTGGGCTGTTCACTAGCAAACAGCCTCACCCTACCAGGAAACTGCCCAGAAGAACAGCGAAGTTTTGCCTCTGACCTGTCAAAACTAACCAGAACAGGTTGTTATTGAGAGGGAAAACCTTCCATAAAGGAACATTACAAAAGAGGACAGTGGTCAACAGCTCAGAGTCCCAATGGACATCAGTGGCAAGTGGTGTCTCTCAGGGGTCTGTACTGGTACCAGTGTTATTCAATGTCTTCATTAATGGCACAGATGAAGGGATCAAGTGCACCCTCAGCAAATCTGCAGATGACACCAAGCTGAGAGGTGTGGCTGACACACCTGAAGGACAGGATGCCATCCACAGGGACTGGACAAGCTTGAGAAGTGGGCCCATGGCAACCTCAGGAGGTTTAATTAGATCAACTACAAGGTGCTGCACCTGAGTCGGGGCAATCCCCGCATCAGTCCAGGCTGGGGGAGGAACAGATGGAGAGCAGCCCTGCCCAGAAGGACTTGGGGGTGCTGGTGGGTGACAGGTTGGACATGAGCCAGCCACATGCACTCACAGCCCAGAAACCAGCCGTGTCCTGGGCTGCATCCAAAGCACCATGGAGGGGATTGTGCCCCTCTTCTCCACCCTGGTGAGACCCCACCTGCACTGCTGCATCCAGCACTGGGGTCCCAACACAGGAAAGACACAACCCTGCTGAAGCAGGTCTAGAGGAGGCCACTGATGATCAGATGATGGCCACAGGATGATCAGAGAGATGAAGCATCTCTCCTAGGAGGAAAGGCTGAGAAAATTCGGATTGTTCAGCCTGGAAAAAAGAAGGTTTCAGGGTGACCTAATTGCAGCCTTCAGGTACTTGAAGGGAGCCCACAAGAAAGATGGAGAGGGACTATTTACAAGGGCCTGGGGTAACAGGACAAGGGGAAATGGCTTCAAACTCAAAGACAGTAGGTTTAGATATTAGGAAAATTAGATATTAGGAAAAAAGTCTTTACTGTGAGGGTGGTGGGACAGTGGGACAGATGGCCCAGGGGAGCTGTGGGTGCCCCATTCCTGGAAGTGTTCAAGGCCAGGCTGGACGGAGCTCTGAGCAACCTGGTATAGTGAAAAGTATCCCTGTCCATAACAGAGGGGCTGGAACTAGACAATCTTTAGGTCCCTTCCAACCCAGGGCATTCTATAATTCTATGAAAAGTTGTCAGGAAGACACATTTAAAGATTTCTTGAAAAAAAAAAAAGGGTAAAACAAAATAAAACCCCAGGAGAGCACTCACAAAAACTTGCTGCAGCCACTGAAGAATGAAATGAAAAAGTATAACTTAGAGCAGCAAGCTATGCAGAATAATTCTGTGTTATGGCATTGTAGTAGGCAGATAAGACAAACCCCAAAATGTGAAAAACAGTAAGACAGCATCAATGTAGGGATTTAGAAATATTTTACAGACATAGGAGTATGTTTGTGAGATGGGGAAGAAGAGTGAATGGTTACTTGATCAGTGAACCAGCAAAAAGTTATGAGCCAAAATAGCTACCAAGAACATCTGCAGGCTGTTCCTCCAGCCCTTATCAAAAATCCCTTCATTACTTCACTAAGCTCTATATGCCAACCTGTATCACTCCTCTGCCACCACCCCTTTCCTGAACAGGAAAGATTTAGCATCTTTTTGGATGCCACCCAAGCCCATAGTTCCTGCAGGCAACTGCCTGCTCTCCATTGCTCTCAAATGAACCACTAGTTATTAAACTGTGGATCCATTTCCACATTCATTTCATGTACTGAATATTCTTCAATTCTGCAATTATAAACATTCAGAGTATTTTCAGAGAGCCTCAGACTACCTGGAACAGAAGAATCATGCAGGATCCATCAAAATAGCTGTTACTATTTTTGCAATTAGACTGGCAGAGGAAAAAGAATTAAGTCTGAAGATTTACAAAGAAATAAAGCTGATTTTAAAAATTCCTACCTCTTTAACACAATCAAAAAGATCTCTTGAGAGACAGTTGCATATACCAGCAATCAGCATTGCCCAATTTCCTTAATTTTCTTGGAACACTGTGCTCCTTTTTTGGCCTGAATTTCAGAGTGCTGAGAAGACTAAGGAGACAGGCTACTAATGGAACAGGTATGAAACACATTTCCAAGAAACTCCTTGGTCTGCTGTTGACCTTTCGACAACAAAATCTTTTCACAATGCATTCAGTTTTCATTTGGCTACTGGATTGCGTGGGTGGCCACTGACCTAAGGGGCTTTCTAAGGACATCAACAGAGTTTGAAATCTCGGGAATTGGCCTCTCTGCATGAGTCACCAAGGCTGAAGGAGGCAGTCTGGGGCTGCTGCGTGCCCTGAACACTGGGAGAGCAGAGTCTCTGACATAGCCATTGCTGAGACATATCAGAAAATGCAATTAGAATGCAAACTTTTTCCCTTAAGTCAAGGTTTTATTTTAAGGCTTAAAGGAGCCTCCAATACTGCACTTACTGGAAGCTCTGAAAAATAACCACAATGAGTATAAGCATGTCTGACAGGGTCAAAACCCAGCTGCAGAGATTGTTCCCCATTTTCTGGATGTTTCCCATTTACCATTGCCTTAACTTCAGTCTGTAAAGCACAGACCAGGACAAAAAGGCTGATTACACAGCCTTTTCACATTACAGTTTTCAGGTTATAATTAGGGACAAGGTTCACGGACCTGAGGATGGCAGGACTGAAGTTCAAGTCTCTGCCTGAGCACCTCCTCCTGCAGCACACGCTTCTATTCCCCCTGACAGGGGTGTAAGCACCAGGTCATGCTGTTCCTCCAGAGGCCAGTCAGATCCAGCCCTGGGCACAACCAGAGAGCCCACTCAAACACTCACTCTGGCACATAGCAAGCCTAAGGAGTTTGGAATTATCATGTATGGTTACAGAGACTGTCACAGGACAGCCACTCAACACCACAGAGAAATGGAAACTGGTAACCTTAAAGTATAAGGTGCTGTTCACATCAAATATTTATTCCAGGGAGGTTCAAGATGGCAGTTTCATTAGAATATTTACCAGATCAAGCCTTCAATGCTCTCCACTTCACATCCATCCCATGCAATTGCCACTGATGGCCCTCTGTGCCTTTTTAGGACACTTCTAAGCACTCATTCAAATGCATATTGTAACAGCAAAATGTCAGTAAAACACACAAGCCCTCGCCTGTCCTTCCAGTGCATCTTTCCCCACATGCAGAATCACAGCTCCAGAGAGTGCAATGTCTCCTCTATAGGACAGAGAGTCCAGATTTGGCACCCAACATGCCAGAGTACAAGAGGATGACAGAGCAGTCAGATTGGATCACACGACTTCAGCAGGTCCTTCAGATATTCACCATTTTCACTCTCTGATCAGCAGTGTTCGGTCAGATGCACTAAGTCACTGGTGAGTGGGATTTCTATTTATTTATCTATCATGAAAACTTTTCAAATTGTATCTCTGTAACATTTAAAATTCAGCTAGTCCAAGACCTGACTTATGCCACCATCTGTGCTGTTTATCTCCTGTATTTCATTTAGACTGAACAGTGATTTGGTTTTTGCATGACAAAAACAAATGGCATTCGATAAAATAGAGGACTCGTGACAATGAGGATAAACCTAATTTTACAGTTTGGAAACTGCAGCACCAAAACCACTTAAGTAATTCCAGACCAAGATGCTCAGAGGAGGGAATCAGGAGTTTTTCTTCTAACCTTTCCCAGCTAACAACCATAATACTATAGAAAGCAATTAGCTGGAAACTAACAGACAACTGGCATTTAAAAACCCCCAAACTCTTTCTCTTAATGAAGTGACTCTGATGCTATTACTCATAGGCCAGTCTCCCTTCCCACAGGCAACAGGAAGGCAAGCTGGATAGGCACTGTTCAGGTTTGCATCCTCTGGGACACAGCAGCACTCCCAAGCCATGGGTACCCACTCACCATGGAAAGAAGCCGTCTCTTCTTTTGCTCCCCTCCTAAAGGGATTCAGCAGGTTGGGAACATTTGCATTTGGTGGCTTGTGGGTCCAGACAGCCACAAACCTTGAGGTGACAGGAAAGCACAGAATTTCTCTCCATGCCTCTTCCCTGTAACTCTGTTTTTACCTCTCTTCTAGCAGCCCCTCTCTGAAAGCTGTCCACTGATCAAACTGGAGCACGGACTGTGGTCTGCAGCCACCACTTACAGGTGATTAATACTGGAGCAAGGGAAAGAAGCATTTGGCCACTAGTTCTGTGTCAGCACCTACCTGTGTCACTGCAGCGGTCCCAGGCAGCAGGGAAGAGGTGTGAGCAGCCTCCCAAGACAGCTCTGCTGCTCTTGCCACACTTCCCCCATCTGCCAAGGTATCCTGTGCTCATAAGATCACTTACAGATAGCACAAACACTATTGGAGACTTTTCCCACTGAAAACCTGAGTGATTCAGGTGATTCAAACCAGTACAGAGCTTGCAGCAGGAGATGATCTTCCCTGAACACACACCAGGACTACTCCATGGAAAACAGCCGCTGTCAAATGGCGGTTCTCCACAAAAGCTAGAGGAACCACAAGCAATTACAGGCAAAATTACGTATTTCAGGGATTTCTAGTCATTATTGTTAAATTCTTGTGCTGTAGAACATACCTGTAGCCCCTAAACTGGAACTGTGATCCTTCTAAGATGTCCAGGTTTTACTCCTCCGCCAAACTAGATTTCTGTGCATTTGGCCACACAACAGCTGCCACAGGAACTCCTCCCTGCAGCATCACACAGCCGTGCTCACCCACTGGATCACAGCTGCACTGGGCAGAGAGGGTTGAAGGGGGTGTCATGGACCAGGATCATGGAGGGAGGGATAACCTGGCTGTTATGTTAGGAGAACCCGAGGTCTCAGCTTTTTAACCACCAAAGGTACAGCTCCAGAGCTGCGCTTTTCTGCCTGTCCCACTGTTATCAGCAGCACACAGCACAAAGGCACAGAGACACAGGCAGCAACATGCAGAAAGGAACAAGCTCACAAGGCAGAAATAAGGCACTGGCCAACTGAAAAAACACCAAACAGGAGTGTATAAAGGCAAGGGTTAGGGAACAGAAAATGCAAGGAAAAATGGAAGGTGTAGGAGGCAGGATAGAAATGGGAACAAGACCCTTGAAAGGGAAAAGCTGCAAAAAGCAATCTGATATTAACAGCAAAATGCAAGAAGTGCTGCTGCAGCTCCTGCAGGCAGGTTTCTGCTCAAGTTCATTAGCTTTCCTGAGCTTATTTGGCAGAAGCATGGCAGAGCCACAACCTCAGCACAGTTCTAGACAGAAAAGCAAATCCAGTTTCCTTCCAGAGGGTCACTAAATTTGCTATATTTTTTTTCCCTATGATGAGATAGCAATGAGGTCAGATGCTCCCCCCATGAAGTTAACAAGCTCCAGCAATCCCATGTCCTCCCCCTCAAACAGAGTTTCCCCCTGCAGAAGAGGGGAGAAACTGGACAAGGCACACATTCATCCCAGCCTACTTCTAACCTACTTCTGGAAATGGAATGACCAGAATGAGAAGTTTGGTCATAGTCCAGTCTGTATTTTTCTGCAAAAACAGTCACTAACGAGAGTCTGCTCCAGACATCATTCAGGCCTAGTATTCTCACCAAAAAATAATGCCTGCAATATCTGAGGCACAGTGATGCCAGGCTAGATGCTATGTCAGGTCCAGAGCCTAGCTGGGCTACACACATGACCCTTCATGCAAAATGAGATCAGATGCCTGCTGACACTGAAAAGTGTCCCTTGTACTGCACATTTAGCCCAGACAGGCCACACGCTCGGGTGTCCCCGCACTGGAGCACAGGAGGGAAGGAGGCTTGCTGTGCATCTCACTCCAGCTATCACTGGACTCTGAACGGGACAAGCGAGACCACCTAATGGCTCCATACAAGACATCAGGCTGTCCTGGCACCTTCTCTCCTCCCAGCCTCAAGAGATTGCAGACAGAAGCTAAATGGAGCCAGAAAGCAGCTGAGCAATTCAGACACCTTCACATGTTTTCTTCTATTTTAACTTCAGTGTCTTCATCTTTGCTTGTCTGCTCTCCTTTCTCACATGACCAATCTTCACGGCCCTCTATCACCCCTAATACTGAAAGCTATTGCTCCCAAAAAGCCTCATTGTAGCTATGGTGTCAAATATTACTGACCTCTCCCCAGACCACTGAGACTGCATCCTGAGGAGTCAGGGCAGGCCACTAGCCTGCATCCCATGCCTTTACAGCACAAGAGTTTATTCCAGGGTAACCAACCCTTGCTGCTGTAATAAACACAAAGGTGCCCTCACAGGTGGCTTGACTTTATCAATCCCTCCAGTGTGGCTCTCAGATGCCAGGTAGTGAACCCAGCAGCAGGAGAACAAGTACACACATCAAATCAGGGGAGCTCTCAATTGCCTGAAAACAACATGCACCTGGAAAGGCACTGTGGTCTGATGCTGCCTCAGAAATAGTTCAAGAGATAACAGAACTTATCCGGTCCAAGGCAAGTTTTCCTACTGAAACATAACCTGGTTTTAGGCAGAGGCCAAGCATCACCTTTCCCTTACATGCACCTGAGACCTCTCCTTTCTGCTTTCAGTGCCTGTGTGCCTCTGACACTAAAAGAAGTTTACATACTTAATGTTGCAGTAGCTGCCAGAGGATGAAATAACATCCTGACAGAGGAATTACTACAAAGAATACATTCAAAATCCACAGAGAAGGCAAAGGTTGCTCAGAGGTCAAAGTACCCTGGGATCGCCCATATCATTTAGGGACAACACTGGAGAAGGTGAGCAATAAAAGCACAAAGAGCACAGTATTTTTTTTTTTTTAATGCAGACACCCAGAATGGATAAGAATGAGTTTCTTCAGAAAACCTAGATAAAACAGTCAGTGTCAACTTTCATCAGAACAGTATTTCCAGATAGAAAGATGAGTAATCATTTGAGTTGCCCTGACTATAACGCACCTTGGGTAAAAAAACACAGTAAAAATGGTCAGCAAGAGCTTGCTCTGGTTTCAAAGTTACCAAGCATCACCCTGAAAAATGTAGAATGGTGCCAGGCAAAGTAAGAGACAAATACACTTGATAACATCCACAGAAAGTTTACTCTTAGCTCTACAGCACAGGAAGTAGAGGAGGGTCCTTTGGACACTGAAAACAACCATAAATTATTAAACTTGTCATTGCTTTGAAGTTCATCAGAAAACTACACTGAGACACAAAGTCACAGGAGAAAGAGACTAGGGGAAATTATCATCACCATCTGCTTCCAGCCAAGAGACAAGCCCTACAACACCATACTCCCAGCTGCAGATCCTAGCTAGGACTGGAAGCATCCATCAGGCACATGCAAAGAGCGTGTCTAAAGCAGAAAACAGGCTTCAGTGACAGCTCAACCCAGGACAGATCTGCAAGACCCTGCAGCTTGTTAGCCTAAGTAGAGCAGCAGATTAGCACAAGTAGACAGGATGTGCTAGCTTCAGGCCCATGGCAGTCAGGAAAATCTCTGCACAGGGATCTCCTGCATTTTGAGTTTTTAAGATTAGCCCAAGGAAAGTCAGCTCAGCTCTCTCTGTAACTGTTGGTATAAAAATAACCCGTCTTCTGTCAAATAGTACATAGCTAAACCTTGTTATAGGTTGTGTCATACTCCCTTCAACTATGGTCTTATGCCCCTGGTCTGCATTTTTGAAGACAAGTCACGAAGTCCTCAAGGAAGACAACGAAAAGACATGACTAAGCAGGGAGAAGAATTTTTAAATTAACACACACCATTAACTAACACTAATATTAAAAGACATGGGAAAAGGAGGGGAAGGAAATTAATAGAAAGGGAGATACCACCTTCTTTTCAGAAAAGAAATGGTCATTTAATAAGTGGGGAGGTGAGCAGGAATTCAGCCAGACAAGTCAAGGATGGTCACATAGCTACATGTGGACTGAATCAGTACAACAACGGTCATTATTTACCTAAGACACTGAAATTACCCACATTTGGATATTTGTTTAAAGCACAGTTTACAATTATTTCTAAAATAATATTTTCCCCACATTTGGTGGCAATAGAACAGATTAACAAGGTAATCTAGCTGGCCACTACAGAAGCCGAAAGAAGCAGGCACCGTACTAGCCGCAGGCTGAACCTGTCTTGAGCCAAGACAGCACTTTAGATTACCTTCAGATCCTGCCTTCCTAAATGCCTTTCCAAATGTACTCCTATTCCTCTCATGTTTTTAAAATAAAGCATGATAGCAAGGTCAAAACAATCAAGGAGGTGGGTAGCCACATGCACTAAAGCCATGGATGAGAATGTCTCGGGATACTGTGGAGATAAAGTTAAATGAGTTAAAAGAATAAATGGATTCAAGGATGGATTCAAGGAAAATAAGTCAGCTGAATGCTGCTAGATACAAAGATGCTGCTTCTGCTTCTGGGAAGCCTGCAGCCACAGGTGCCTGGAGGCAGAGAAGGCATGGTGGGATTGCTACTGTACACACAGTGTGACCTGGGAACACCTCAGCAAAGTGAAGATACCAGGATGTGACTTTGACTTCACCCAACTTTATCCAGCCACCCAGACTCACTAACCTGGCACTGGTGGTGGCAGAGGAGCCCATCACAGCTTTAAATGATTCTTTTCCTGTGCTTGTTATCTACACAGTTGGTAACCCTGACTCAGGTTTGGAACCAAAATCTGCGTATGATTCTAGTCCAAAGAGTATCCAAAGACATTCATTTGGTTACAGACCTAACAATTCACATGTGGATCACAGATCGAAGTAGAAATATCAGCAAAATTTGTCTACAATTTGAGAACAAACTCAGTTCTTACATTAGATAGCATTCAAAAATAACACACTGAGCTCTGATTATATCTTCCATACCCTGACTTCATGGTTACCAAACTGGTCCTGGATTAAAGAACTCTCCACAGTAGTTGTAATTATAATTTTTATTTATATATACTGTTGTTAGATATATACCACTGTTAGACACATATTATTCGTAGATATTTAGAATAGAGTCTCAACAAAGTAGAGGCCTTGTCAAGCCTCTAAAGGTGGGGAATGATGCCTTAGGTTTCAACTTTTGTATTTTTCAAATTCTGTACTGCTTAGTATGTAACTCTGAAACCTCATACAGCCTGTTAGCTACCATTCCCTCATTCTGGTTAGACATAACAAACCCTCTTTAGGTTTGTACTTCAAGGACACCTTGTTGTCCCAGGCCCCAAAATATGTAAACTAAAGCCTTTGACAGGGCGAGCAAAGTTAGGTAATTACATCCCTACCTGAAATAATAATTGGAGAATTAACCCTGATATGCAAATGGACCAAACTTATAACCTCGTGACCCAGGGTCTATTTTGGGTTGAGCCCCTCAGAGGCTTCTGACTGCCCAAGGTGCACCTTTGAAGGCCCTTCAGTAAATACCTGCTTTTATTCTCTTAATCTTGTGTAGCCTCTGTTTTCAGGTAGCCACTTCGAGGCCTCAGTTCTGCTTTAGTACAAATTTGCAATCACTTTCCCTGTGGCAGTGGCCCTGAACATTTAACAAAACATTTTGTACACTCAGCGAGCACCTTGAACACTATGTCCAGCCTGAAGTGTTTTATATTAAATGTTAATACACTTTTTGCCTCTGAACACTGAGCAGGGTAGGCTATGCATACAAAGCAAGCAGAGCAGTACATCAGAATTACTACAGGTTTAAATACTGAGTAAATAGAACCATATATTTTTCATTTGTAATTCCAGTTTCAGCTTGACCCACTCTGCCCGTGCAGCAGAAGCACAAGACTGCAAGCACCAAGTTATCCAAAAGGAGCATGTGCTGCTTATTTTGCTCTTAATTTTAAGCAGATTCTGACCCTGAACAGATTTTCAGAGAACATGAGTCACTTGCTTTGATCCTGCACAAAACAACAGTTTCTTGATGGAGCAATGGGAATGGGAACAAGCTCTATGCAAAGAGACTCAATTTAACTGGGAAGGTACCATGAGATCAACGAGCAGGCACGGCCACAGGAGCCCTGCAGGGTCTGCCACAGCTTTAGGAGCAAAGTGGGTGCACTTTTAATGACAATGACCCTTCCAATGGGCAGGGCTCCGGGTCGGGGTTAGGGATAGGGTTGGGTGTGGGGTTAGGGTTAGGGCTGGGTAAGGTTCAGGGTAAGGGTTGGGTGTGGGGTTAGGGTTGGGTAAGGGGTTTGTTAGGGTTAGGGTAAGGATTAGGGTTAGGGTTGCCTTTTGGGTTAGAGCTAGCACTAGGGTTAGGGTTAAGGTCAGTGTTACAGTTAGTGTTGGGTTAGGGTTAGGGTTTGGTCAGGGTTTGTTTTGGGTTAGCATGAGAGCTGTATTACAGTAAGGGAAGGATTAGCGTTAAGGTTGCGTTCGGTTTGGGGTAGGGTTAGGGCTAGGGGTAAGGTGAGGGTTAGGCTTAGGGCTAGGGTTAGGGCTAAGGTTACTGTTAGGGTTTGGCTAGGGCAAGGATAAGGGTTTTGGTTGGGTGAGGGTTAGGGTTTGGGCTGGCGTTAAGGTTACAATTAGGGTTAGGGTTACGGTAAAGTCTCGGGCTAGGCCCAGGGCTAAGGCTAGGTTATTCGGACTTGTATTGATAGTGCAGCAATTACAGTGCTTCTAAGATAGCAAACAAACAGCGGAGCTATGATGTTTCAGTCCCAGAACAAAGCTGGTACCGTGTGAAGTAAAATACACTCTTTCCATAAATATTAGTGGAAAAGTTGTAAGATGTGTTCAAGTGCTGCTTCACACAAAACTCTGCTTTTAAACTGAAAACTTCTCAGGTTACAGAATCATGAAGTTGCTCCAACGATAAAAAGGTGAATTTATTAATTTTAGGCCAGAGCTTTATGTTTCAATTAGTACACAATCCTAGCAAAAGAATTTCATTCTAACATCTTCGTGAGTTTTTAAAAGCATTTAATAATTAAGTGCTAGTTTAATAACTAGGCCTTTCCTCGTCCTAGCTTTTTATTTTTAAAAGCTTTGTACAAATAAAGACAATGTTTTCTTGCATTGAAATAGGCAGTATGGGAGTCCTCCAGAGAGCAAATACCAGCCCACATCAAATTTAGAGAACTGTAACTTTAGAGATAGGGAAAAAAATTATAATTAAATTATTCTTAATTCACTTAGGAAAAACTAACTTCCATATATCTGGATTGTACTTCCAGTTTCTAAACCAAGGATTATACTCTAGTTTATGGTGTAGGATCAGAAAGCTCCTTAAGTTTTGCAATTTTACCTAAATGCACTCTAGGTTACACATTAAAGGACTTTTTAGTTTGGAATTCAAGAATATTGTGGCTGGGAAAGAAAACTCAACGTTCATTAGTTTAATGACATCCTGGTGCCAAATTCACTGTCAGCTGTTATGTAATCTTCCCCTTTGATTTCCCAAGGCAAGATGACATGTGCAGCCTGCCAAAGACAAATTTCATATTATTTAACAGTTGGAATAATGTGTATGACAGAGATTGAAGGCAAAAGAGCAAATTAGCTTTTAAATGAAAAATAATAATGGGATAGAAGTTAACAATGGTCTGTGCCTGGCAGGGAAGTGTTGAGTTCTCCATGCTGAGTCACCAAAGGAAAGGTCAACAAGCAGAGCTCACTCTCAACCAACTGAACACCAAGGAATTCTTGCCTTAATTACATGTGAACTGAATCAACTTGAACAAATCTTTATAAGTGAGACCTTCCATAAAAAAAGGAAATGGAGAACTTGGTGCAAAACCAGACACTACTGAAAGGTTCCTTGACACATTCATATCGGAAAATATTACTGCTGCCTCAAGACATCAAATCAAATATGCCCTAATTTGTTTTACGGTAAATTTGGGAAAGACGGGACGCAAAGCTCTGTCAGCACACAAAAACATGACTCTGAAGTTGCTTAGAGACTGTCAGGCTCACCTGGCCAAGCAGACAACGCTAAGAAACACTTCTTGTCAACATTCGTAGTCTATTTCTAGGTATCTCAGTTGTAGAGTTTTACATATTTTGCTATTCATAGCAAAGACATCCTTGTAAACCAGCAGACCTTTAAAAGAACAGCCAAGGCAGAAGCGTGCATTTACCCAGGCAGCACTGTACCAAACCTTCTGAAAGTTCTTCTGGTTACTCTGTCACTATTGCACTCGGGTACCACACCTAACTGGAAACATTTTGCAGATTGGTTTCTTAGGCTGGGGGTGACTTAAGATTAAAGTGAGTAAACCCACTTAATTTCTTCAGAACACTAGAGACTCATTAACCAGTAGTGCAGTAATGAACATTTGTGCTGTAACTTGCTGCCTAGGCAACAAGGGACTGTATTTATCAAGCGTGAAATTAGCATTAGAAAGTAGCTCCTGTGGAAATTAAGTAGAAACTGTTGTAGCACTGCAGCTTCCCACTTAAATTTGAACAGTTCTGATGCCCTCCTGAAAGAACTCAAATATTTGGATGGGCTGGGGGGAAAGAATTTTTCCTCTGTTGCAGAGGTAACAGTAGCTGCCATTAAAGTACTTAAGAGTCACAGTGGTGTAAATTCAACTAGAGAATTAATTAGCAATTCTGTAATCACATACCATAATCCAAACAGTAAGTGAGTGCCAAACTGAAGGTCTGGAGAGCAAGAGGAGGAAGGGACTAAGTTTTTGGTATATTAGAACAATGTATCATATTTGCTTTATCTTCTTAATTTTTCCAAACACCTACTCCCCGCTGAAATTCAACATGTACTGTGCTTGAAGGCTTATGTGCAGGTAGTCTAGCAGGAGAATTAAAGTGCTTTGGTTAATTAGACAGAGACACTCTTAGCTCTTTTCCAACACACAAGTTTTGTGAACTTTCACAGCAAAAGCCTTCACAAGAGAACTATTTCTCCACCAAAACAGAAGAAAAGCTGAGCCTGTCCTGCTAAAGAATTTCATGGTTCATGGTTGGCCAACTCCAACAGACTCAGTGAAAAGCTCATATTGACTGTAAAATGAAAGACCTCTCAATTTCATCATCCCTTGAAAGTTAATGTCATATACTTAATTCAGGACACAGACACAAAAAAGCTCTATCTCCTTGTGAGCCTTCATAGAGGACCTCCTCCTAAAACCTTCAGCTTTTCCTAAGCCTTCTTGGTTTCAACCATGCCTTTCCTGATCCTAGATGACTCTGGGTCCTGCTATTCCACAATGGCTGATCTACTTCCCCATTCCCATTGGCACTGCAGCCTGGCCAAAGCCACAGTCAGACTACAGAAGGTGTAATGGAGTTCGTTAAGAGAAGGGAAAAAACATTAGTGACTTCAAAGCCTTGGCAGAATACTTATTTTTGCCAAACCAGAGCTGCTAGCTATGCCTGATGAGATTAAAGTACACTCCATGAACAAGATTCATTAGAACATACTAGCTCCACTGGGAAGGCTATTTCCTGGCCTCCTAAGTGTCTTCTCATCACTAACCTACTTGCAAAAAAACCCCAAAAACTACGCAAAAGCCTTGTGCCCCCAAAGATAGAAATTCCCATGCAAAACACTACACAGGAACATGGTCTGTAAAACTGGACAAAAAGGCCTTCAAAATACCAGAGATCTGACAATCATTTGAAAGCCTCCACACATGCAATCAGACATCACTGTGGATGAACACCACCACCAGGCCTGAACTGAAATAGCAGATAAACATCTGCATTAAGTATCTTTAGCCAAGTTATTTCAGGTTTCAGCAAGACTTACTATCCTAAGGTGAACGAGACAAAATTAGACCTACGGAATGCCTGAAATTCAGGTAGAAGTTTGCTTGCTTGACTAAGAGGGACTTCTCACATATAAACCAAAACATTATTGTTGGGCTACACTGTGTGTTGGAAGAGAGATTAGGCCTTGTTGGCTGCAGAAAGAGCCTCGTTCTTAGACCTAGAGGTGATCCTGGGATTACAGCCAGGTCACCGGGGATGGGCTGAGAGAGGATTGTAAGTTTCTGGACAGTGTCAGCTCTATGAGATGTGATAATTGCAGTTTGTGACTTTGTAAGGTATTGTTTACCTTTTACCATAATAGGCAATGTTTAGGAAATATTCCAGGTGATTGGAGAACACTGAGGTGAACTGTTTTCTTGTTTATATGAGGTTATTTCCTGTTTTTCCATTGGTATTTAAGGAAATTTCAGATACGCAATAAAACTTTTTTCTTCTTGCACCTTTACCATGATGTTGCAGAGTCCCTGCCCATGCATGAATACTACACATTATTACAACTGACTTTAAGTCACACCAAAATCTGTGTTTCTTGCAAACAAGTATGATCACGTAGATAGTCACATAAGCGGAATACTGGCGCAGACGTGATCCCAAAGATGGAAGAGTTGAGGAAGTTAGGATGCACACAACAGCGACAGAGCTGTGGTGACACAAGCAGTGAACTACAATCAGGGTAGGTGTGCGTTCACAGCTCATTAACTCCGCTGGGTAAGTGCCTATATGGAAACTCTTCCCTCGCAGTGAAGGAAGAGGCAGCCAGCTCCATTTCTGCCCAGGGGTCAAGCTCTGTTGCAATTAGCATGTTATTTATCCCCTCCAGGAGCTGCCTGCGTAGGCCTGCCACGCGAAACAAAAGCCAGTGCTGCTCATAACACCTCAGGGTAGCACACATTGTAACAGAAGCAAGATCAAACAACTTTCATTCTGTTCAACTGCTTGGCTTCAGTTAGAAATGTGCCAAACACCCCTTTTTTAAAGGAGGCCGCAACAAAACGAACACTTTTCCACAGAGCTCCTTGTTTAGGGAAATGCCAACAGACGAAGGAGTTGCAGCAAGACAGATGCCCACAGATGGCAGCGCCTGCAGAAGGACAGGAGAAGTGATGTGACAGACTATTCAGAACAGAGCACGGTGATTGCAATAGGCCAGAGATGCATCCTAAAGGACAGGAAGCAGCTAATACTGCTCCAGTTGTGCAATCTTCTCACGTTCTCCTTGAGAAAGGTAGCAATAATGAGCAAACCATCCCTCTCCTCCACCTGCACCGCCACCGCAGCCTTGTTTAACAGGCACATAGCATCACTTCTAAACCACAGTAACAGAGCAGAGTTATGCCCACAGTTTCAGCAGAGCTGAATGGGTTTTCTGTAGAAATAGCTACATAGAAAGAAGAAGCTACATACATAATAGCTAATAGAAAGAAGTGTGATCAAAGACTGCCCCAACCCAGAAACTCTTCTCTCCCCAGGGCCAACAGCAGATGTCAAGGGAACAGAAGCAGACAGCAAGCAGTCAGCAGCCTTCCAAAGGATGTTCCTCCATCCCCCAGCAATTCCGTTCATAGGCTAATGGTGATGTCTGGATATTAGCAGAAATTAGCCCACAGAATTTTTCCTGTTCTTTTTACAGTGTACTGTAAATGGTAAGAGCAAGTGCAGGTTCAAAACACATGTTGTTGGCTAGTCACTGACCAACTCAGATCAAACATTTCCATACAGCAATAGTGAAGCAAGGTTAAAAAAATTTAGTGAAAATTAGAAGTGTGACAGCAATTTCATTCAATAAAAGCAATGAGCACATCCATAAAGACTACCAAGAAGCATAATGACAAATACAAACAAGGACCACTCCCAAGATATTTCACCAGGATTTGCTCAGCAGGGCTGACAACTTCATTTTTTAATCAGAGCACACTGTTTTAGGATCTATTATCATAGACTCCTTTCTCTTAACCACAGTAATTATGCCTGTTTTATAACAGAAATGCTCCTTAGCTAGCCTGCACAGAGAAAGCTTGATTTGATTCTGAGATCCAATCCAGAATCTCACAAACTGAAAAGACAACACCAGTAAAACCTAACAAGTGTTACACAGATTTCAGTTTTGATCATTTCTTCCTCAGCAACAATATCCCTCTTAGAGATCAATACACTCATTACAGAAAACAATACAAATCCATGCTCTGCTGGGCTTGGGCTCCATCACATTGTGAAGAGCTATTAATCAACCGCCCGTGTTTAAGAATAGCAATAACCTTACCTTTATACTCTGGAAATGTTAACTTAGAAAGGAAACAAATCTTTAGGCCTAATTTAAAATTGTGGTTGACCCTCTATACCTAGATTAGGTGAGGCAGATACCTTCCACCACCACCAACTCTCCATCAATTTCCTTCCTGGTGCACGTGTACCTATCAAACCAGCCCCACTTCAACAAAACCCTTGCCATTCAAATAATAGCCAGGACTTAGATGTACTTAGACATCCAAGCATGCAGAGAGATTTGAAGCTGCAACACTGCTGAGAAGCGTGTGCTGATGGGCAAGGGAAGAGAAGGTAGGTACAAGTACTGCCTGACAGCAGGAGGAAATGCTAGAAGCAAAGCCACATTCCAAATATCAGGTAATCATTTTCCTTATTTAGGTCAGGGGAATAATCTCAGTCACATATTGTGAGCCTGCTATTTTTGTACAGACCAGCTTTCACACTGAGCAGAGACACTATGCTTCCTGGGTTTTGTTTTTTTAAAAATAATCCTTAAGAAGATGCTGATGCCAATTCCAACACTTAAAAGCCTTACACAGGTCAGGCCATCTGTTTCTTAACTTGGAACGGGAGGAGAGAAAGCTGGATAAAACCACCTTCCCCTAGCCTTTTACATAAATCTAAAGCACATAAATACTTTGCAATAAACCCCAAATTAGCTAGCATACATTGTCTGTGCTTCCTCTTAAACCCACTACGAAACATATTTAAGGAAAGGAAATGAACAGTAACGAAAACACCTCAAGAATCTACGCAAGAAAATTACTTCTCAAAAGCCAGTTTATGATTCAGTTTTTATTACCTCTACAGAATTTGTCAAGGTCAGATTTGTTTTAGTTTGGGGTTTTTTTCTTAGATAGGTACTGGGAGAGTTCTTAGTAAAAATTAAAAGATCAATTGGCAGGAGAAGGGAACCTGTTGGGAAAAAATGCAAGCCTACCACCACCTATTAGTCTTCTGGTGCTCCTCAAAACCTAAATCTAGTACAGACTTTCTCATGGATTGCACATGAAGTGGGGTCTAACAGAGGAAGATGCAGCTTTTCTCATGATGAAAGAACAGCTAGCAAAGGGCAGTACTGTTCTTTCCCAGACAGCAGCAGTATTGTCAGACATCAACAACTCAAACACGCATTGAAATAGTTCTTGCTTTCTCATAATTCATGACCAGAGACTTACAAAAAGCAGTTATCATGGCTTGGGTTGTTCGGGGTGCAGTGGAAATGGTCTCTGACCATGTGGGTCACATTTCCACTGCAGAAATGCAGGTATGTCTTCATCTCTACTACAACACTCACCCCAGTCCCTGGTACCCACTCCATCTTTCTCGATCTGACCACCCACAGGAACCTTCCAACACTCCTGGTATATATGGATCCTACCTCTTTGAGTGGTGAGCAAGTTCATCCCACATTAAAGAAGAGCAACTAAGCTCCACTGAATTAAAAGGGAGATTTGGTATCAAGTTTGATAGATAATTTAATTTGATTTCTTAGTCAAGAACTGCCTTCAGAAGATCAGGAAAACAACGCTGGAAATAAAGCCAGCATCAGTGACGCCAAGCTGGCAAGACTGTCAAGTGTAAACACTATTTTTTCCTCCCCTTCAGAAGATTAAAATCACATAATTTTTAAGTGTATTTATAAGAAGATCTTAAAGCAGGGCCTTTGGAGAAGTGGGCTCTCAAAGCCCTTGCTTCAACCCATTCAAACAAGCATATTTAAATCAGATTTCTTAGAAAACAAATGAGTGGGCCGTTTTTCCCACAGCTTTACAGACTGCTACGCAGGAATTCAATAGCATCTAGGAGGTTAAAAACATGTTTTCCATACACTTCTCTGCAACAACAATGAGGGCAGTGCAGAGCTAACCCAGGGCTGAACAGCAAAACAGTCATATCTGCAAACGTGCACATTCTTGGCTATAGTTGTTTACAGGTTTGTGATTCATAATTAATACCCCCACTGAAAACAACTACTCGTGTCCGAAAGCCCTAAAGCCACAACGAGCTAATTACTAATAAAAGCTCTACAGTCTCCGTTAAGCTATGGGAATGCAACCAGGCACAGCAAATAGTGCGATAATGGCAAAGCTCGAACACTCCGGCTACTTTTTCATAAACCAGTCTCAGTTCTGCCCCTTCCCCTTTCCTTTGCCCTCAAAAATAAAACATGTTGCCCCCCAATACAACACAAAGGAAGATGAAGAGACAAGACAGCCAAAGCAGGCAAAACAAAACAAAATACAAAAAAACCTGCACCCAGGTGTCTCATGGGACACTTGGGAGCTTCAGTGCAGCCATCACCTCTGGTCAGGCTGGCAGCAGCAGCAGGACACACTGAGATGTGCTGTGCAATATATATACTGGATCTAAATGTTGCTTTTTCCAGGAAGAACTAACAATCTGGTTTGAGAGCTACAGATTTATTCGTTTTTTAAGGACTGTTAAAGTTCATTTTCCAGGGGCAGAAAGGCCAGAAGCGGCTGCTGTGCCAGAAGTGTAACAACAACCTCCAGACATATTTTTCCTCAGTTTCTCTCACACATTTCATGTTTCTCACAGCCCCAGCAGATAGTACAAGTAAGTTTTCCACTGTTTGAAGCCTTTTAGGTTTAAAAATAGAAGTATGAACACAGCTCTTAAATCAGCAACCAGGCAGAACTTTGCCTAATTACCTGAGGCTTCTCCATAAGGGATCTGACAAAGTTAGAAACTGCATTACCCAGATATGTGGCACACATTTAGCTGCTGCCTGTACCCTAGGGAAGTCTACTCCCATCAGTCTGTGATTGGGATCAATAAGCCAAGCAGCTGTGTGGCATGCCTTGCTGGAAGCTCAGCACACATAACTAGAACATAATTTGGTTTATAAAGATCAGTATGGACAGAAGTTTCAACACACTGTTTGCAGATTGATAGCTGTTGTCCTTCTGTTACTAGGCAGTCAATCTACAAAGAGAAAATTCAACAGAGTCAGGATCATCTACCCCTTGGACTGTGCCTTTAAGCAATTTTGGTACCAAGAGAAGTGAAGTGCTCTTATCACCCACGAGCGGCTGTCAGTGGCGGGACACGCTCTGCTGAGCAGCACATCCCCGCGGTGCGCTCTGCTCACCCAGCCCCAATTAGCAGGGATGGTAGCAGAGATGTTCCAACCCATCATGAGACGATTATTACTGCTAGATCATACCAGCAGCAATTGTGTCAATTAACAGTGATGCTGACTAGAGGTATTTGTTCTGAAATTTGGGATTACAAGGTCAGGACAATGCTCTATTAGCATCAAATCTCAAAGGTCATCTTTATTTTCCGGCTGGCTTGCGTACGACTGCTGCCAAGCTGTAAAGCAGCAGCACTTTCTGAGGGGTCTGATCTGTACTTCGGTGCTGCTGCTGAGTGTTTGGTGGGTGAAAAAAAAGGAGTCAGGAAAAAAAAAGTCAGCCATAACTCTTGCAGAATTCAAGCAATTCACAAGAACAAGCTGCAGTGTTTGAGCATAGAACAGGGACAACAGACCAGATGTGAGTAGTGAATATTCATGGAGCTACTTCTGTTTAAAAATAGGTCCTTAAGCACAATGTAGGTTGACTGACTCTGATAAATCCCCCTGCTTTGAAAGAATAACCATTTCTGACATTTAAAAAGTTAATCTTGTTCACTGGTGCATTCACACTTTGTTTCTTTGTTTTCTTTTAATCAATAACCATTGCTTCATGAAGATGAACTGCTCTAAGTGTTTTGGAGGATTCACATGTAAGTGTTTTGTGAGTTGGGTGGTCAAAATGGCATAAGCTTGGACAGTCACAACAGAAATTGCCACCGCAGCACTTTGGTTATGACTAAAAGGCCTCCAAGCACTGTGACCAGATCTAATTCTCTACCAGAGGAGGAATTTGCGGGAATGGAGGGAAAAGAGCAGGTGGTAACTCTTGTGCAAGACACAGCATTGCTACGTTCCCCTCAGAGCAAGACTTAATATTTAGTATCCACACAAGTCTGTTGGTCATTATCCAACGAAAAAAGAAGTGTTGTTTCTACTTCTCAGGAGCATGAAAATTTTACAAGTGTAAAATGAACAACTCCTTTTCAGCAAGGCAACAGAGCATTCTAACACAGCTCCCACACCAGCTGCATTAGGAACCCACATGTCTGATGTGAAATCCGTCCAGAAGCATCAGGGTGGAGATGCATCAGCTCCTTTCCCTTGTGCACAGTCTTCAAACATTATCAGTATTGATCTTGCCTTCAAGTCAGACAAAAATTTGGACCATCTCCAGACTCTTAAGTAAGAAAGGCCAAAAGAGCCAGTCTTCCAGCTGCCAGAACACAACGCAACCTTGCTATGGGACAGGCTTCTGTCACAGCAGATTTTCAGCCCTGTTGAGAAAGGAGGCGAGGAGCTTTGCTGTACTTGTGTTCAGAAAGGCATGAAATATGCCTTCCTATTTGATGTGGGATATCAAAGCAGGGTTAATTTGCAAGTTGCCCCAACAGAGTATGACCATGAACATGACCCCAGCCCAGTTCTAAACATGACTACTTGCGCATGACTGACATAACTCCCTCCAAGTGATTTGAAAGAGCAGAAAACTGGAAGCGGAGAGAAGCTTCCCTTTTTCCAAAGGGCTTAGAACAGATGCAAATCTTAAAATGTTCATCAGCACTTTTCCTGTCCTCAGTACTGACCTTAAAGACAAGCTGTTAAATCATCTGGAGAATGTCTTAGAGAGTGGAAAACACCAGGTTTTCCCCTCCCTTACCTTCCCACACAACACAAGCCTGCAGGCAGTGTTTCACTGAGCAGTAAGTCCAGAGTGAAGCCACAAAGAAATCTTATAAGATAAAGAGCAGATAAATAGTTAAAGAGGGTCAGTTTTCCCTGCTTATTCCTTATCAATAGTCAAGCTGTAAGCTAAGGAGATGCATCCTTAACTTGCAGAGCTGACTGCCAGACCTTTTCCATTCTGAACTCTAATGTAACTATTACATGAACTCATTCATTAGCATCACAGATACGATGCCGAAGTCATCAGTTAAGACTGCTTTGCTTTTGAGTGACCTTGCACTCACTTCTTGCTCTGCTTGCAGGAGATCTTGTGAAGTAGATGATCAAGCCTGGCAAACTGGTGACATTGCTATGGATTTGATACTGTTCTGGTGTAACACAATGCAGATAAGACAAATCAACAAAAATCCCTTGTTATTCTTAAGTAGAATTCCAGTAGAATTCTTAACTCCAGTTAGAGGGGTTTTTTTCCTCAGCTTAGTTTCATTAGTCAACATATTTTATAAGAGGAAGAGTAAGTGGTAAAAGCTTGAAGGCTGCCTATGGAGTTCAGTGGTTTTGCGAAGGAAAAAAGTTTGTAACTGCTTGGCAGAGGCCTGATTTTAAACAATACTCATCACAAATTAAGACACGTGGTTACATGCTGTACAAGACAAAAGTTACGTGCCGCACTTTGTTTCCAGACAAAAGAGAAAAGGTGAGTTACTTACTCGCCATTTTTTTAAGATGAAGAGGGAGTTGACTGACTACAAAACCTAGAACAGTGAGATACTTCAGAAAGTTTTAGCTGAAGATTATGAAGTCTGCAGAGCAAGAGCACCTTTCTTATTCCTATGGGAGGCCTGACTGGCTGTGCAAGTCTGGGGGCAAGATTAAGGCCCATCATTTCCATGGATGGGTTTATTATTTGTACATGTAATTCCATGAAAACCCTTGAGCATATGATAGTTCCCTACCGCCCCAAATTCACTGCATGCCTTCATCACTGAATCAGTGCACACATCTTACAGCACCAAAGCTATATATTCTCACAGTAATTTTCCACCTTTCCAATAAGCAGATGTCTTCTAAGTAACCTCCAAGTTCCTGCAACTTGCCTTTTTTTTTCCCCTTCAATATTCCATCTTGTACCCAGGATTAAAGTCAATTTATACCTGCAATATTTATTAACATTTCTGTTTAGACTTACCCAGGATATTGGCAAAGCTCCAAGATAAGCAATTGGATTCAAACTCTGAATTCCTGTTTTAAGTAGAATGTATTTGTGTTTATTTATAGCCACCATATCAATTTTATCTGATGATTTATAGAAGTGAGGTCCGAGTCATCCCTGTGGAACTCAGTCAGCATCCACGTTATCAGCTTTGAACTCGCAGAATAAGGACAGTGGAGTCAGCAGGGTCAGTATTTGCAAAGCAGGGCTGCTGAGCTGCTTTCCAGAACAGTAACAATTTAATAGGTGTGCTTCTTCCTAACTCTAGCCATGACACCTGCAATGTTACACCATTTTACAGCTGCCAAAGATTTTCTAGCAATGACTACTCAGAGAATGGTTGCTCCAAAGGAACGGGATTTCGAGTATTGCCAGCACAGAGGGGCAAGTGGCTTTATCCACATCAGGAGCTTTTTGCTCAAGTTCAAAGTAATTTCTAAACACTTCCTACACACATCAATTGCTGTGAAAGAGGCAAGCTGTACTCTGAGCCTCCACTTTGCCACTTGGCTGTTTAAGTCATACAAGAAGCTACTTGCACTGTACAGGATGCAAATATGCAAAATGCACTTTCACCCTCACTTGAACCCTGCAGAGGTCAATTTCTGAGGAAGCAGTGTTAACTGACACTGTTATCACATAATTATACACAGAACACAATAAACTGAAGGTCTGGGAAAATTCCAAACACCAAGAGACCATCTTGCAAATAGGAAAAAAAAGAGGATTCCCCTCACAGCAAGGGACACTGCAGTACCATGATCACTTCAATGGACTGCTGCATGTCTTTTAAACAAAACACGCTTGTCTTGGCACCAGGTTTTGTCACTTCTGTCAACCAAACCCTGAGGCTTGACCTCCATTTTGCCACACGCTGGGGGGAAAAGGGACCATGGTAGAACTGTGCAGACATTGCTGCTGGGAAAGGGACAGCTGAATGCTGATAGCTCAGAGGAAAAGATAAAATGGTTTTCCCTGACAATAGGCTTTAAACCAATTTCCATCTTCTCTACATGCACAACTCACTTGATCTGTTTCCGAGTAAGACTCAGAGAAGGGCAGGACAGGAGAAGCACACTAAGCCTCCCCAGATGGCCAAGCAAACCAAGGAACACACCACATCTAACACAGAAGGAGTTTTCAGAGCTTAAGGAGGATGAATTTTAGAGCACACCTGTACAAAACAGAGCAGAGGGAACAGTTCAATGACAGGTCTAGTTTATGCACCTCTTTCAATTTCAGGTATTGACAGTACCATGGTGTCAGGCAGTCTCAGGGCAGAAGGGTTACTCAACACTGGTCTGTGAGGATCACCAAAGAGAAGAGGAAAGGTGTGTCAACACAACCTGACAGCTACAGAGACAGCTGACAAGAGCAAACAACACAAGAACAGACACTGGGTCTCCGTGGGCTGCCAGGAGAAGATAGTTACAGTCAGACTAACAGGCTCCAGCCTACACCCAGGTCACTGCTATCCAGCAGGAGCCAAGGAAGGTTCAGACATCAAGATAATCTCGCCACTGCCTTAAAAGGAATGGAATTAATGACCACCAGCATGAAGACCACAGCTTTGTGAAAGGTCAAACACATGCTTCCTGCCAAAAAAGAGACCCTGCCCTCTCAGTGACATCAACAGCATCCAATAAAGCTTCCCACTAGTCTTCCTCTGCTGTATAAGCTCCAGTTCCCATGGGGTTGTCAACTCAGAGACACAGAATTGTACACTAGGTGTCATCTCCCATCCACCTTGGCAGGCCAGCTAAACTTACACTAGCCACCAACATGAAATAAGAAGAGGACACTGCTCAAAGTGTTGCTGCTTGGCCCATAAAGCCTAGAAGGATTTCGTTCCTCCTCACCAGCAGGAGAAGGAATCATTGGTGTACTGTTTCTCTAATTCTCAAACATCTTCTGCACTACTGAGACCACACAGATAAAATAACAGCACAGACTCAGGACAGGAAAAGGCATTTTTTCACCTTAAATCACACTGTTGTTCTATGCTAGCCCAAGAAAAGTTTGGTTTGGGTTTTGTGCTTAGTTTTCCTGCCACATTATGGTGACCACTTGAATTCACTGCAGCTGCTGAATCTGTAGGCTCAGAGCTGTGAATGCATCCACCCAAAGAACATCCTTGACCTCCAGGACTGTTTGCCACAGCACAGTATCCTCTGCATCGTGGCTTTGGGTGCTTACTGGATATGTGCCTATTCAGAAAAACATTTTGCTTACTCAGAAAAGCACCTTTATGAAAGTATCCTGAAGAACAACAGAGTTGGATTTCTGCCTGAACCAGCAAGTGGTTCTGCAGGCCATGGTCCCCTCTGGCTGTGTCCCTGCACTGCGAGGAGCAGGGAGAGCAGACATGGATGTCTGTGACCACCAAATACCACAACGGATGCCCTTAGAAAGGACAGACTTAACGGCTATGAAAAGTAAAGTTTAATCAATGCTTACAAAAATGTACCAGCACAGCTAAACAAAGGTAAAGAGATGTCCCTGCTCATTGCAGAGGGGCTGGACTAGATAACCTTTAAAGGCCTCTTCCAACCCAAACTATTCTATGATACTGTGCCAGTTTCTGGGTTCCCTTATCTCATCTTAGCAAGAGCCACAGAAGTGAATTAGATGAGAATCTTACTCCAAGAGCCTCTTAATGCTGCTTAAAAACATTAGAGGAAATATAAGCAGAGACACTTTCAGGCATCTTGAAGAACTCCTATCTGATTCAAAGTCTTCCAGTAGGAATTACCCAACTGGACTGATCACACTTAACTTTCAACAGGGCTTAGCAGTCTGGCAGAAGCAGGCATTGTTGCAAGGGTGTACTGGGAGCTGCTGAGTGTTGGGCAGGTGGTGTGCTAGGGCAACAGAGATCAGGGTCTGCTTCTGCTCTGGTTAAGAAGCAGCAGTGAGACCATGACTGCTCAGGGTAATGGTTTGGTTGTTGGGGGACTATCCTCAATTCAAAGAAACCAGATCTTTCCTGGCTTCGCTTTTATATTTTTCATAGACATGAAGAATTGCTGTGAATTGCCCCAGGGACCAGAATTGGAAGAAGCACTAGGTTGAGGGTATCTCTGTGAAGAAACTAAAAGAGAATCAATATATAACCCATGCAAGTATCAAGCCTAGTTATTTTTCTTTAAAATCCACATCTACAGTAGCTGCACCCATTCTTTGGCCTGTAAAAACAGACGGCTGTCCAGGATAACAGGTTCTGTCTCTTTTAGATAATGTTTTATCAGACTAGATTGTGTCTGCATCCTCATAGGATATCCTCTGATCTCTCTCAGTCTAACCTGTCCAGAAGAATTCTGACACCCAGTAGTAAAAAACATCCTTCCAGACTGGTTGAACTCAGAAGTCCAGAGGCCCTGCACTGGTAAATACCTGAAGAAACAGAAAAATGTCTCTGCAGACCAGAGAGGCTGCAGGAAGAGAATACAGCCCAGAAATTCAGTGGCATTCATGGGGACACAGAAAGTAATTCCACACTTCTGCCTCAGTCCACTACAAATACTTTTCATCAACTAAATCCAGGGCACAACAGCAGCAGGCAGATGGTGGGAGAGCAGTCAGGGTTGAAAGCAGATGAACCACAGAGGAGCATAATGCCATGCAGAGTTTCCAAGCCTGAGTTTCCTATATTGTCCAGACAGACTGTCTACTTTCCCCTCCTATACAGCTATGAAGGGATGGAAAATATTGAATGCACCACTGTAATTAGAGAGCACATGATGGAGTTATCTTCACCATGACTGATCTGTGGACACACACAAAGCAGACCTTCAACACAAAGACTGCTACTCTCAGACAAGGCGTACCAGTGGGAAAGACACGCTCGATCCCTTCCTCACACACCAGAGAGCTCAGCAGAAGTCTTAGCACCTCAATAAGATGCAAACCATATTGCACTAATATATTAATCTCCTCCCTCACTCTTATGATTCTAAATTCTTTTGGTTTAGGAAAAGTCATTTGTAATAAATGGCAGAAGTCACTTAGAAACCCCAAGGCTCTAAGCACACAGTTACACCACCAGCCATTTGGAGGATTAAGGTATGCAAATACACAAAAGTATGAACTCTCAAAATGCCTGCAAGAGCCTCTGTTTACAAGCAATCAGAAACACAGCATCTAAATAATTTGTATAAATCCTCAGTCACTGTGTGAACAGACCCAGTTTGAGTTTCAGCTGTGTGCTCTACTTGGCTATAAAGCAGCAGTGTTTCTGTATTCAGGATGCCTGAATTATGAAGAAGAATGAATCAACCTTGAAACAAAGTCTGTTTCTTTCATCAGTTTCTAATTAATGGCTACAGATAAAACAAATGGAGACCAGCTTTTATCCTCATGCTCTGTTGGTGCCCCGCTGGTGAAGGCAACATGAAAAGATTACATTGATAAGCTAACTGAACAGACAGGGCACTGGGAACCACACTAGGATCTCTTTCCACCAGGAATCTTCCATCTGGGTTAGAAGAACAAAGCACCACAAAGGACAACCAGAACACCATCAGCCTGACTGGACAATACACGTGCACGCATTGCCTTCACTTTGGACCAATTAGTCCATAGCCCATTCCAGCGGTTTTGCTGGCTTCAGATGTCTCAAAACAGACACTTGGCAATAACCTGGGAAAGTGGACGTTTTTTAAGTAGGCTTCATGTTGAGACGAAACACTTGACTGATGTATCAGTTTTTCAGTTTTGTGGAGGTAGCAGAGATTGTCCTTTGCTGCACCACTGACTGTTGCTATTTTGGCCACAAAGGCATCACTAAAAAGATGTCACATTCTGTAACATCTTTCTATCTCATGTTCAGGCATGTTTTCATTTTTATCTGAAAAGAGTCTGTATGAAACCCGATACACCAAGAAAACCAAGTGACGCCTCCCCCCTTACCTCAGTCTAGGAAAAACAGTGTGCGACTGAAATGCTGTCATTTAACACATTTAGCACGTCAACCATCTAAAGACTAACAAGATAGTGTTCAAGAGACATTTTTTTACTAAGACATTTCAAACTCCGACTTCTGCACGATTCCCTTTGCCCCTTTTCAGCAGATCTAACAATACCACAATATGCAGCATCATTACAACACACCAGATTCTAGTCCTTGAAGTTCAGTTGGTTTTAATTTCTTTTTAAGCATGCATCATTCAGGCTGAAGCCTTCACAGAACCTCTGAGCTTTCTTTGAAATTCAGCTTCCTCAGAGAGCCAAAAGCATCCTGCAGCCTACCAGGCCCAGAGAGGCAGCACAGATTGAACGTAGCTTAACCACCAGTCTGTTTTGTGCTTGCAGCTCACTAGTGGCCTTGCCTTCAGCTGCAGAGTGGTTACAAACACACATCAAAACCCAGAGTGACTGACACATCAAAAAGGATGCCTTTGTCCATCATCTCCTATGCACCATTTTCACTTTCAGTTGTGCAAAAACGTCTCACAGAGGAATCCAAGACAAAGCCTTGAACGTGTTACTTTAAGGCACCAACATCTGTGACACACCTGGTTCTAATTTCATTATTACAATTCTGATATCTGCAGTAACTTTTCTAGATGGCATTTTTGCCACCTAGAAAAGTTACTGCTAAATAGGAGCTTTTATGAGTAGTTCTATGACAGTTCCTCAAACTGTCTGCTTTTAGGTTCTAACTTCTCATAACTCAAAGTTTTATTCAATAATATTCCTGATCATGCTTTTTTTTTCCCTGAGAATTTCAGGACATTTCCCTAAATTTGTGCTGCAGTCAAACTGTTGTCTACCACAGGAAAAGTAAGAAGTTGTTCATGAAGAAGATTTATTATTTCATCCTTTTTCAACAGCAGAAGCAGGGCTATTTTAGGAAGGGAAGAAAAAAACCCAAAATAAAACAAAAACACAACACCCAAAACTCCAGCCAACCAGAGTTACACAGGCAGGTAGCTGTACCACTGGCCAAGTTAACTTTTTGGATTCCAAGAACATCCTTTCTCATCCTATGGCTCACATTTTTCAGGCGCTATCTTGGTTGTTCAAACCAATCCCTCACAGAGAGCCACTCAACCCTTCCTGAAAACCTCATACCTTTCCTGGACTACAGAGAAAACCAAACAGCATCACTTGTAGGAACGCTGCTCTGCATATCCCTGCACAGCCACAAAGCCCAGTACATTTCCCGGTTTCTTTGATGTGCACTGACAGCTTCCATACTCGAATTACCTCTGTTTGCAACTCAGGGCGACTCCTGTGAGATTGCACTGCCCTTTCTACAGTGCAAAATCCGACAGACTGAAATGATCTGCATCTCATTTCTCTCTCCTTGAGGAATGGTATGTTTGCCAGTTCACCACAACACTTTTAATAATCCCTATCACAGTATAATCCTGTAATGTTAGAAAATGAGGAAGACATTCTTTATAGACAGAACACACACAGCTGTGCCAAACCTTCTCCACAACAACCTTAAACCTTCTAGAACAGCCACACTTACTATTTGACTCCCAAATTTAAAAAAAAAAACATTTGAGATGACCGGAGAAAAAAGCCAATAAAAATCTTTTAGTGAAGCAGTAAACCCACAACACATTTTTAGGATATCTGAAATCTTATGCTAAGACTTCCAAAGGCAAAATTATTTAAGCCATTATTGGAGGAGAGGAAAAAAAATAGAAAGGGAAAAAACCCACTAACTTCAGTGAACAATTTGTCTATCCCTGAACACTCATAGTACAGGGTACTGACTATTTTGGCATGTTATCTCCCAAGAGGAAAAGCAATGGGAGGAAAATTGATTTGCTCTGTCATGCACAATGAAGCAACTGCTCATCTCAGGCAGTCACATTTTATTATGCTCTATCAAAGTGTAACACAGCATTTTCAGCATGAAGAAAACCTTCATGCTCTACTTTAAAGAGCCCGAAGACTCAATCTTTGGCAGTCATATGTTTAAATGTTCAATTTAAGCCAGAAAATGACAATATGGAAGGCAATTAAAGCATTTTTGAAATAGAAAAGCATCTCCTCTCTGATGTAAGGCAGATTAAAGTAATGTCTCAGGGTCAGACTATGATGTCTAACAGTGTCTGCATCTGAAGAAGGCAAAGGAAGGATAATCCAGTCCTCAGAGGAATACTCTTCTGTGGCTATGTACAAGATCAGGACCTGGGCTAACACTGCTCCACAAAAACGTCTTAGTACCAAACCCACTTTAGGATGCACTGCTCCTTTCAAAATCCATGGGAAATGGGTACCTAAAGATTTGTAGCACTTGGAGCCAAGTCACATTTCAAAAAGCTTCCTTCCTCTCTCCCCATCTTTACTCATTCTCTGGCAGAGTGTCTGTCGTTTGCTCTTTTTACACTGACCTAAATGCTTCACCATAGGCAGCAGACAGGTATCTCAGGCCCTCCCCTGGGCAACACAGAGCTCAGTACAGTATAATTCAGCGTATAATGTCAGCCATTACAAAGCACAGCAGGACCAACATCAGGTATCACTTTTGGCATGAGAAAGAGATCAAAGAATTGTCTCAAGCCTTCCTAACATGCCATATGCACAAAGAAAGGAAAGTACCACTACCAGACACACAAGATCAAGTCCACTGAGACCTTAAAAGTGACTGAACCTTAAGTTTATGGTGGATGAAGACAATCCACCACAACAGGTTACACTATGAAGCATTGTAGAATAATACTGATTTTTAATATTTGGTTGACTCAATCTTCGAAGCAATTTGCCTGTTGGAAGAATAGAAGCATTATGCCATGAGCAGTTACTTCAGAGACAGGATTTCTTTGCTTTCCTTTCAGAATTCACCTATCTGAGGTGATATCTGCTGAAAAGGGAGGGAAGATTTAAAAAAAAAAAAAAAGAGTAATAAAATATTTAGACTTTCTCCAATGATTTAACCAAGGCTAAAGACAAATCTTTGCATTCTCTTTGGCTATCTACTTGTTGAAAGGCTATGCTGACCTCTGTCCCCCTACATGAAATTATATGCATCTTCTTGACAGCTAAAAAACCAAAGTTCTAAAGGACTATTTAAATGCAACTTCTCTATTTATTTACAAAAGGACTTTTCACTACACGCAACTCTCCTGTGCCTCTACTGAGTTTCAGAATATAATTCACTCTGGAGAAAATATAAACAATGTTAGTATGGCAGATGTTATGTGGCTGAAGGCAAGAGGAAGAGCATTTCAGACTGAGGCAGGAAAACCAAGTAAATCTTCCGAGAATAGTGTTAGCTACTGAAAAGAGATACAGTTTTCCAGGTACTGTGGAGGTTCAACTCTAAAATCAGTGGAATGGCAGTAATATGACTCTAGAGAAAGAACTGAACTTTTTTTTCTCCAAATAGGACCTTAAAAATTCTTCCTAAGAAGTAATCTTCCTCAAGGCTTCCTAGCTTAGTCACCCGGGAAACAGAAGTGGTTTCCACTTTGCAAGGTCTCTATTTCTCATACTCTTGCCTGGCTTAAAAATGGGAAGCCCAGACTGCTCCAGCCTAATGTCTATATCTTTGCAAGCCACCACTGTCTCAATGCTAATTTGGGAGGTGCAAGCATATTGCCAAATGCATTCATTGCTGATTCAGTCTGTGGCTTCCTGGCTCCTTCTGGGATGCATCCACCATCCAGTCCAATGGGAGCTGATGTATTTCCCCAAAACTACAAGGGCAGGACCCGAGCTCCAGTGCCTAAAGCCTTTGCTGCTGCTGAAATGCCATACAAAGAGAATTCCCACAAGCTGCAGAGTAACCTTACAGCTGGAGCCAAGTGCCAGAGCAGGGATGTTCATCCCTATCACAGCAACACAAACGCAGCAGCCCTGCTTCCAACAAACCTCAGCCCAGCAGAGTAATGCTTCCCTTCATTTTAGGCAAAGTGAATTTAAAAAAAGCATGCCATTTAAGAAAAAAAAATATATCTCTTTCCTTCAGCAAAGCCTGGAGAAAACATTTCGGTTCCTACTTGTTCAAATACACAGTGCATGCAGCACTAGCAGTGGTATACATGGCTCCAGGAGAGCAGAGAAAAGCAAGGGAATGTGCAGAAACCTTCCCAAACCCAACCATTAGGAAAGGTTTGCTGACACAGGCACAGTGCTGACACACTCTACACCCTCAGCTCAGCGACAGACGTGCTGCAGCACCCTGAACATGCCACAGGCACATGTGTACCAACAGGCGAGAGCTTTGCCAAGAGCTAAAGCGGGGGAAGGAAGACAGGAGAAGATGGTAAGCTGGCAACGGTCCCTGACACCCTCTGAGGGCTGCAACAAAAGCACCAATTCCCCTGCAATATGGAGCACTCTTGAAAATTTAAGCCTTGAAACAACTGGCAGTGTTACCCCACTGCAGCACCTTTGGTTATCTGCAAAGGAAAACCTGAGCTGAGAGCTGCCGTGGGAGCAGCGGAGCCCTGCTGAGGTGAGCTACCCCTGCAGCAGCCTGGCAGGGGGAGCTAGGGCCCAACCACCCCCAGAATTAGCTCCAGACCACTGGATTCATCCATCCTGGAAGTCCAGATTAACAGAGAGACATAATGGCAAAGAGCAGGTATAGCCTTGCTGCTGATGTAAAGAGCACCCTGCCATGCTCACCTGATTTTCACATTTTGGGACCCTCACCAGGCCTCTGCTCTGCCTAAATCCTCTGTCTGCAAGTTCTCAATACCCTAAAGTGAAGCAGCCTGCCTGGAGTTAACAAATCCTTTGACCAGCTTAGAGACAGTCTTGGCTGTTACATCTCCTCATTCCAGAATATTTCCATGACATGATTCAGTTATTTCTGTTCCTAACCATGAAAATAAATATGGGGCTGATCTCATTAAAATCTCCCAGAGCCTTTGATGTAATTTTAATATATTACCACACTTCTGTTCTTACAGTTCTCTTGGGCTGAAGTGACACAGTTTTCCAACTGCTCTACCCAAAGCAGGCTGTAACACAGGTTGGTGTGAGTCAGCTCTCCCTGCACACAGCAAAGCAAGGCAATCTTTTTTTACTGCTGTAATTCTCAAGACAGTCTTCTCTGCTTAATAGTCATTATTTCCTCTGCTAGGGAATAAGACCTGCAGGCGCTTTACCCAATAGGCAGCTGTGCAGGAGACCCCTGCTGCTGAACAGCTCTTTGTCAGCTTCCTACAGTGCCCTTTTTCTGCACACCTTCTCATATCCCTGAAAATCTAAGAAGCAGCACAGTCACTCCATTCCCATGGCGGGGAAACACAGGATGACAGCAAAGTAAGATCAGCCAAGCTATCAACCATCTAAGGGCAACTCTTCGGGGACTAACCCTCTCCACTCACTTTGGCTGGAGTCAAATATGATGCAGAATGAACACCACAGCTCCCAGGCATCTGTATTCAGTCCCCTTTTGCATTCATTCTGCTTTGAATGCTCCGAAACACAACATGGTAATACTCCACAGCTGTTTCTTAAAAAAAAAAGGCAAAAAACCCCAAACAAAACAAACTTCTGCCAAAAGAAAACAATTAAAAACACCATTGGGATTTAACTGCTCTGAAAATGCAATTTTCACTTGCCTCTTGCAAGAGACAAGTCCTTAAAATAGGATCTTTTTTACAAGTAAAGACACCCTACAGGGCATCCCATCTCCCAACAGGATTTTAAGGTGAAAACATACCCAAGGCTAACACACAAAATATGGAGCTTGGATATCAAAGAATAATTAAGAAAAATACTATTAGGAAAACAACACTGGGGAGGGAAGCAAAACACACAAGAAACCTGACTTGCAGGCAAGCCAGCAAGGTCATCCATTGCAGTGCCACCCAGAAAGTGAGGTTGGGGGCAGGGGGAGAGGCAAATTTACAAAACTAGTTTGTTTGACAGACTGAAAACATCAGAACACGTTTTCAACTCCAGTTGCAAGGACAAAAAGCGAGAAATGTTATGCATGTTCACTTTACTCGATGTCACATCTTGCCAGTCAGTTCAGTGGCTGTCACCATGGGACATCACATCCCTTAATTTTTATTCTGCAGTGAGGCAGTGGTCTGTTCTTTAGCTACGCTGCAGCAAGGAGACTCTGCAGTAACACATTACCTCAATTTCCTTTTCCGCAAGGAAAGCAATCAATATTTTATGACGAAAATTCCTGGCTCACAGTCCTATAGCTTTGTACAGCTGATCTTTGCAGCAGTTCACATACTGATGCTGCTTCTGATCCCCAGTCCATGTGAAGGGCAGTTAAGCGTTAACTATTCCACATTTTTCAAAGAACTGAGGATTATTTACTTGTGTTTCCATTCTGTGATGGGAAGCCATAAAGCCCCCAAATTGTCCAGACAGAAAACAACTCTAGCCCTGAGGAAAAGTTAACCACATCCTCCTTTTGAGAGTTCTGTGAACAAATACTCAGCAAAAAGCTGAGTTTAGGTAGAACAGTTTCATAGATGAGAGTATTAGAACAACCACTACAGGACATGAAGCAAACAGTGGAAAGCCAATGTCCTGGGACAGACTAGAGATTCCCAGCATGAAAGGGGGTCACAAGTACAATCCCCAGCAGTCATAAAAACCACTCTTCCGTATGCAAGGATTTCACATTCTGATCTGAAGACCTTCTTGCCCTACGGAAGTGATTGACTGTCACAGCCATAGAAAAGAGCTGATGACACATGTGGAAGAGGAATCATTTAGCCAACAGATATTTATATATCTGCTAAATATCCCTGAGCCTTATCTATCGACACAGCCACATCCATACTACCCAGGGCACTGCAGTGTAGCTCAGTACACGCCAGACTCTAAGCAAAATCAAGGATGCTTTGATCCACAACTATTCCGAGAGCAATACTTTCCTGGTGCTGTTTTAGGGCATTGCTTCAGTTCAAGTCACCTGTGGCTTCTGTACACACCACACGTATGTACCTGGGGCTCCCAAAGGAACATGCAATTTGTATCAGTAAAATCATTCTTTTGCTGGCCAGACTCAATGCAGCTCTCTAAATGGAGAAAACTGAAGCATTATGAAAACATTGCCCATCTAACTGCATTTATACCAGCACAGACAAATATGATCCCTGACTAATTTCCCATCCTGACATGAAACATTAACAAGTGGCTAATGTCAACCAAGCTTAAAAGGCCAGCAGTTACTTGCTCAGCATTTCAAAGGATCTCAAATTTTTCACCAAATATTGCTGTGTCTTCTCCAGGCCAGTAATGCAGTGAATTTAGCCCTGACACAAGATTTCAGAAGCTTTTCTGTTGCTCTTGCTGTTGTTTTTAAGCAAAGGGTTCTCCAAACAGACATCATGCAACCTGAAGAAAATTATCAGCCAACACAGTGTCTTCTCAAAGTCAAAACACTTTTCACTCTCACTTCTGAATCAAGTCCTTTAGCTAAACCTCCAGGCTCTTAAAAAGGGCCTTAGAATTGCGACAGAGTGTTTTCCTCACAATTTTAAATAAAAAAATTATGGAAAAGTAATTTGTGCAAACAGCATTACTCAAATACAGTACTGCTTGCAGTTTTCAGCCTTTTCGGCCAGCTCAAAAAGATTCAGCAGGCTTCCCCTGGTGCCACGCTCCCAAAGCTTTCTCAGCATTTAGCTTCTTTTCCTGCCTTACCTCTCTGCTGCTTTTCTGCTCAGAAAAATACTCACAAAAATAACCAATGAAACCTCTGCATGTTGCAAGCTGGGGCATGAAGCCATGGAGAGGTATCTGGTCACCATCAGGCAACTGTTTCCAGAAAAGAAACTGTATTCTTACATTTTTATTCAAGAACAAACTGTATTAACTTCTATCATTGCCCACCATCCCAACTGTTATCAGGCAGGTCTGTGTACAAAACTTTGTGAGCAAAAAGTATTCTTCGGCAGCCCCACAAAGAAAGAACTGCAAACAAGTCACATTTTGCGAGGCTGGGCTCTCTGCTCTTGGTAGGGCGAGAAGCATCTGCAGATCAGTGAAACTGGGACACAAAAGCTGAACTGAGGAGAAGTTGAGCAGAGTTAGACTGAACCCTTGGACTGGAGGGCAAGCGCTCATTAACAAGGGGAACAACTTGGGAACAACTCATTACTTCCTACCTGCCTTATTCCAAATCTCCCACGCCCAAAGAACTGATTAACTCTCACTTGGAAAGGCAAAAATCCCCGCAAGGCAGGGAATGTGCTGGGGGAGGCACAAGTGAGGGGGAAAAAACCCCGGATGGCTGGGGCCTAGTGGCCTACATGCGGCTGAGATGAAGGTAGAAGTTTTAATTTTACTTCCATGGATTTTAACAGCAGTAAGAGCCAGGGCTTACTCAACTGGGATTCCTAAAAATAGCACTTGCCTAAGTAACCACACAGGACCACATGGGGCTCTATTTTCCTTAACTAGCTTTTGATCTAATGGAATTCTTCAGTTAAGTAAAAGAAGAAACGGGGTCTTTGTGGTGAAAGCACATGACCAGGAGTTAGGAAAACTGGCTTCTCCTCCACACTGCTACAGATTTGTTGTTTAGTCTTTCATGCAAAACAATGTAGCTCTTAAAGTACCTTTCCACCTCAGACCAAAACCTGTGACTGCATTTAAAAGCTGAAACATCCGTGCCAGCTTTCGTCCTTCCAGCCAGCCATGCAGCCAGAGCTCAGTGCGAGACCCAGGCTCTATCCATGAGCCAGACAAGGATTCAAACAATTAGCCTGGTTGCACCCCACACCTCAAAGCTACACTGGCTGCAATAGGGCTGAGGTAAGAAAAGTTTTGGCATGTCTCTATGCACCGCATTTTTCTTTCTGCACTGTGCTGTTGTGCTGTCCTCTGCACTTCACTTGCCTCACACGGGAATTGAAAATTAACCTTCTTGTAGATGCAAGCACAATGCATTAAGCACTGGTAGGATGTTTGTCTAGCACCCAAAGATGCTTAAATCTCACAGCAAACCGAGGCAGCTGATGCACCCAACGCAAGGAGGCAGAGCTGCAGTTCAGCGAGGCTGGGAAGCACAAGAGCAGAGCGGAAGCGACACATGCTGGTATTTCAAACAGTCAACAAGCAGCAAGTAACCTGGTAAGACCTCTGAGACCTTGACCAGGATAGGCAAGCTCTGCCCTGCCAGAACCGGCTGCTTTCCTAAGTTTGCAGGACCCTACCTGCTTCCCACACCCAGGAGAGGGCTGCAAAGGGCTCACAGCTGAGATGCATCCTCCCACCCTGTAACCCGCCAGCTGAGCTGAACACTTTTCCCAAATGGTCCCTCCCACCCTCCTCAGCCAACATGTGAGCTGCTACAGCTGAGGGCTCTGGAGATGGGATTCCCCACAGGAGCAGGTTTAGGGAGAAGAGACTGGACAGAAAGAGACAAGCTGGAGTGGACTGTAACAGCAAATTAACCCCTTCTCTGGCTGCTGAGAAAGTGAGCCAAGCCTAGCACAAAAAGAGGAGACATTTCAGCAGCCACACTGCAGAGAAAGGACATAATACACCTGACAACACATTTAAACAATGCAAAACATCCTTCCCAATGCCTGCAGCAAGTCAGCTCCTATCCTAAAGATCTAACACACTTGGGCCCACAAGCGCTTGCCAAGTTGTCAACATGGCCTTTGATATCAGAAAGCTTTGAAACCCCTGCCTTAAAGGCCAACACTTGCTTCTCCACCCATATTTGAAATGCAAGATGCCTGAAAGCTATAGAACTATTTTAACGCTGAACATGCAGGAGTCTACACCGCAGAGCGGACACGTTCGCTGGGAACTGCACTTGGAAAACTAACAAGTCCCCTACTGCTACAATAACCGTAGCTGCGTAACGGAAGACATGCCAGGGATCGCAGGAAGCTCAAGCCTTCCAGCGCTTTCTGAAATCTCCATGGGGAGATCAGGCCAAGGAGCACCTTGTTTAAACCCATGCTAAATGCCAGGATAGGAAGGAATGTGGGGCAGGGAGGATAAATTGCCACCGTTTTCCTTAAAAAAAAAAAAAAAAACCAAACAAAAAACCAAACGAAAACAACCCTGCTTAAATCAAGTTTTGCACCAAACTGAGGCGTTATGAATGTTTGTTTTCGCTCGGGGGGGGCAAAAAGGATAGTCAGTAAAATGTTATTTCCCCAGATGTCAACAGAAAACCCATGCATCCCACCCTGCAACTCAAACAGCTTCATGCTTTTTTCATCTAGATGTAATCCATTCTCTATTTTACTTCTATTTCTTTTCCAGGGGGTATTGATGTAATTGTGATCTTCCAAAGTCACAGGACATCTTCTTTGACCCCTTCCTTTCTGAGTTCCCCACCCTGACTTCACAGCTGAACCCACTACAACCCTGGCCATTCTTCAGACCCAAGAGGACTCCACAGCACACGAGATGCTGAGACCATATCATGTGCCACAATCCACTGGCTCTGACCATGATGGAGCCCCAAGGCCCCAGCCCTCAAATCTACAGTCACTCCAAACTCATTATTTCACTCATACACAGCAGAGCCATCCACCAACTGTTTGAAGCACGCTTCTCCCCAGACACGAACAAAACAGGGCAGCACGTGTTTCACTAGGAGCTGAGTCTTCCTACTTTGGCACAGCAATTTAGGAGCTGTAAGACAAGCACTAAGGCTGGTCTGATCCAGCCTTTTACAAGCTTTACATTTCACACTGATGTTATCAGCAAGTAAATCAAACACATTGCAAGCAAAAGAATTTTTCATATGTTTTTCCTATATGCGTTCCTCTCAACTGAGTGTTCCGGATACATTAATTGTTTTCTGTCAGTCATCTTTCCAATTAAGATCTGCTCCTTCCTTCCTAATTTTGCCAGTATGTTACACAAAATTTAGTTGCTGACATGTTCCAACAGGGACAAGAGGAATGATCAGTAGAGATTAAAGCATGCCATGCATCAGCCAACTTTTCAAACAACTGACAAAAGAAACGCAAAACATCTTGAAAGGAGAGGTTTACAGAGATGGCAGCTCTCTTATGATGGTTGGCCCCAAGATCATCACCATTTCTGTCAGTTGTCAAAAATGTTTTGTGTTGCATTTAAAAGAATGGCAATTAAATCCCCAAACACACACAAGAGGAGAGCCCACAAATGTTATCTCCATATTTTATTAATTCAAATCCAAGCAAGACCATATAGGGTCATCTCTAATATGTACTAAATAGCACCACAGGAGCTCTGTTCCAGGTTACACACAGGCAGGATCATTGATAAAACTAAGATGAAGATGATCGTGCCCTTATGGATTACTTCCATTAACATGAACATCCAAGTTCTGCAGTCCTTAGGCACAGGCACTTGTCAAGAGCTTCAATTCAAGAGCTTGTCTGGACATAAACATCTTGGTATAGAGTGAGCTATTTCAAGAGACCAGCACCTATGGCTCAACTCCAGATGAGCAGTAAATGAACCATCCACTCAATCCACAAACAGAGTAGCTAGTGGCAGGTTTTGTTTTCAAATAAAGATGCTACTGATTATACATCAGCAAGAAGTCAAGTTGCAAGGCATTAACTAGTATGCTCTCATCTCATTTTCCCACCAGCAACAGGATTCTCAGATCCAAGTTTTATTGCTCAATAGCCACAGCTTCTGCCAAAAATCACAAGGGAGCCGGGGGAGGGGATGGCAAATATGAAATGGGACAACAGCTGTCAAGGTAACTTGATAGCAGCAATGGCTTCTTGAACCAGTGGACACTCTTGAGAATGTGAGCCAAGGCCTCCAGGCATCCACAGAAAAGCCAAGTAAGATAAAGAGCTCGGTGAGAGAGCAGATACAGATGTCTGAGACAGAGGAAAGAACAAAGAAAGCCAAGGCCATCTAACTTCTAAGAACTTCAGTTTTCCAAACAAAAAAAAAAAATTCAGAGCAAGTGTCCAAATGAACCCTCCCAGCCATGAAGACAAACCATCTTTTGTTTGAAAAATGTTTGCAAGTTTTCCCAGTACTCTTTCCAAAAACATCTCAAAACTACAACATCCAAACAGAGAAGAGGAGTGAAGAATGAGCTGACAGATTAAAAGATCAAGTCAATAACCCTCTACAGGTTCAAATCTAGCTCAACTTCCACTAACAAGTAGCCACCTGCATTATGATATTCACATACATTAAACTTAGCACAAGTCGATTCCTAACAGACCAATACCCACAGTCAAATGTTGCATCCATAACAGAGAAAATATCCAAAGGGAAGAGTTATTAGTGGAAACCCTGAAAACTTCCATACTTTCAGTTTAGTTGCTCTGCTAAATGAACCATCTCTTCAGCAATGAGTCATACCCTTTGGTGGAACAGTAAGAAGAAAGCTCTTTTGCTTGTGTCTCTGTGGCACCTGTTTTGGTAACATTAAATGGATCGCAGAGAAGCGCCAAAAACACAGACGAGCACACACAGCAAGGCAGGAACGTGTTAGCTGTGACAAGTGCAGCAGAGGGAGGTCAGACACTTTAATGATTACTCTCATTAGTAGGTTTTACTCTTCTTTTTAGGATAGTTTTAATTTTCTGTATTTTATGCTTTAAACTTCTCCCATGCACTGAACAATTGCAGTTTTCTTACTTTCCCTCTCTTCCCAGAGCTTCTGGATTCTTCTCAACCACCCCTATACACAGGCTTGTCTCAGCAGTCTCACAGGAGTTTGCAATAGCTGGGAGAAAAAAAGAAAAGCAAACAGAAATGCTCACAGCTTTGTTCAGTATTATTGCCACCTGCAACAGACATGTGACATACCAAAAAACACGTACCCACAGATGCATTTTGGCAGTAATCATGATGCAGATCAATTGTTTCTTCATGCTGAAGTTAACATTTTGACTGACACTAATGCAGCTAGCCATTTATGTTAAAAACAGCTTATTCTGATAGGGAAAAAAAACCAGATGACAACTGGCGACCAGAATTTAGCATGAAATTTAAAATCAAACTGTAAACCTAGTTTAACATTCAGTTTCTCTAGTTAGATCTTCAAGCATCGTGCTTGAGCACAGCAGTCCCTGGCTTGTCTAACTGAGGCTGCAGATCTCCCCGCAAGCATTGCAGCTCCCTCACCTGACCCCGGAGGGACGATCTACTGCTATTTTTGAAAGCACTTACTAAAAAAGCCCTCACCCAACACAGGAGCTTTTGCCTTAAGTGCTGGTCCTGCAGAGCAGATATCAGACATGGAAGAGGAGGGTGGCCTCTGCAGGCCCCCTGACCCTCACAGGGGCAGATAAAGAGAATCCACAGAATGACTGCCTCGAAGCCAAACAGGTTTAACAGCCCTGCACCACCTCTCAGGCAAAAGGCAATTTGCTTGGTATGTCACAGATAAAACGTGCCTGTGTTGAGGCGAGGGTAATGAGACATCTACCCCATGCCACTTCAAAAGGTTAACAACTCAAAGGTTGCAACACTCCCATCTCCTTGCCTGCAAAGGCTGCCCTACCTAGTCCCACCATCACTCCCTTCAGCTCCCTGTTCCAACACAAAGGGATTAAAAATTAAGGAAAAATGATTTTATTAAAACTAGAAATCTACTGCTGTTACTTTCAGTAGCAACTTTTTCAATGAGACTTCCGAATTCACACTTTACTGAAGGGTACCATTCACTCACCTCTTCATTTAGTGAGTCAAAGGAAGAATGAACCGGTCCCTGTCCCCACCTGCCCTGCACAAGCCAAAGTCCCGGGACAGGGATGAGAAAAACGGATCATGCCTTCACTGTCCCAGTCACATCCATTTTCTGAATGGGACAAGCAGGAAAATTCTCAGCTCCTCCCTCCTGTTCCTATCTCCTATGTCAAAGAAAACAATAAAGAGCCAGGTCACTATGATCACAAGCTGAGCACATCTCTCCACGCCAGCAAAAATGGTGCCCTGGATTACGAGTCAACACCGAGCTTCTGCACTAACAGACACTTTAATCAGACATCAGTCATTAACGGAAGCATAAAGAGACATAGTGATAATGGTATCATCAGGACACAGATCCTTTCAATTCTGTGTCACAGAGGCAAGTCTACCCTAGGGAACAACCACCAGAGCAGTGACAGAACCCAGTTTCTGTCAATACCCTCAGAAAAAGCAGGACACACTGACTGGCATATGGAACAGGCTGCCTGCACCACCCTAGAGCAGGGTTGGACCATCACAAGGACAAGTCTTGCACACCCCCTTAACTGCTGAAAAATTCCTGGTGGGCTGTGCTTTCCCCACATCACCGCACATGGAATAAGGGAAGAGTCCAACTAAGCCATTTTTTTTATCCCAAATGAATAGGATTCACCAGCACTGAGAACAGACTTGGATCTGTGTCACTGCACCCCTCTTAGCCAGCTTGCTCAAGATTCCTTGGAACAGGTCACAGTGAGGAACAGCACAGTGTTACCCTCTGGTATAACTGACCTGTCCATGGTGCAAGAACAACTTTCCAGTGCCACCAGGAATAAGAGCTCAAAACTTTCTGGTTCATGAGGGAGCCAACATATTTAATCATACTTGGATTACCACCTTGTCACCAACAAGAAAAAAGGACAGTCATCTGCATATCCCTCCATACAGAGAATTTAAGCACTAACAGGTTTGCCATTTAAAGACTTGACTACTAGGTTTTCAGGCCAGACAAACAGAAAAATATTCAGTACATAATTAATCCTAAATTGGACATTAGGTTAAAACGGTCTGAAAGCAAAAGCCAAGCAGCACAGCATAAAAGGATAAATGGCATCTCTGACACAGTAAAGAAGAAACAACAGATCAAACCCCCTCTGTGTCAGTAAGAGGTAAGAAAGCACCCAACAATGAACTCTACAGCACCAATTTTAGTAGCCAGAAAGCTGCACAGAACAGAGCACTAACCATGGGACATTCACCTTAACTGTGTCCACACATTTGCCTCACTTGAGTGGATGGCCTCATCTCATCTGTTGCCTAGTCTCCTTCTGTTTTTCCTCACCTACTGCCAACAAATAGTGCCAGGAGAACTACACATTGGTCTGAAAAAGGAGAGTGAAAACACTGAAGACATTGACAGCCAAGGAACTCAGGGCAAGAGAAATAAAATCTGAATCACTGGAGGGGCTGTCAGCCTAAAGAAAGTTGCAATCATCATGCAATGAAGCTATTACATGAACATTAAACCAAACTCCTATTATAGAACCTAAATTACAGTAGACAAGCTGAAACATACTGGCTCCCACAAAACCAATTCAGCTGATATAAGGGAAAGGGATAAAAATGAGTCCTCATTCTACAGCAAAGTAATTGAAGCACAAGGAGAAGGCATCACAGCCAACTACAACTTTGGACAGTGCTAGGAAATCCAAAAGATAAAACTCACCACTTTATCCTTGCCCAGCTCTCAACTCACTTGAAGCAGTTATGCCCTTGATTTCCTTGGGTCATTTTTCCATTTTGAAGGAAAAAATGCAGGAAAAGGAAAATTAAGTCTCAGTTTTACTAGGATTAAAAACAAACCCAAAACAAGTTTGTTCCTATTTGTAAGAACTTTTGCATCTGGTCATATCTTGAGGGTTTTTTTAATGTCCCAATCATCCTCAAAGTCAGAGAAAACACTGAGATGAGAATTCCGTTTGTTAGGTGAATTGTTCACAGTCATTACCACAGCAAGAGTTCTTCCTCCCAGGAACTACATGCTGCCTCTAACCGTGAGAGTACATGTTTAATCACAGTACACACTCATTCCTTGTCACAACTAACTGCAGCACTGGAGAGGATGGTTAAAATAACCTCATTTCTTAAAAGAATCTTTGGAGTTTAAAGCACTTCATTCCCTCCTAAATGCTCACTCTAAAAACTGGCAGGACACTGCTGGCCCAGTGCTTTTCAAAGGAAATAGACCCAGACACCACTGAAATCCCCAAGCCTACCAGCTTCTTCATGGTGGCTCTTTGCTCAGAATCTTCCTTTAAACCTTTCAAGCACTGCTCAAGGCTTGAAACTCCTTCTATTGATCAGGAGGTGGATTCAAGTAGAAAATAGGGTACCTAGAAACAGCCTACAATACTTTCAAGTGTGTTTCCAGGTAGAGATTAATCAGATGGTGGGAACAATGGCAAACTACAGAGCATCATCAATACAAACTTGGTAAGATATTTCTTAATTTCTCCAGCCCATGCTTGGATTAAGATAGTCCACACAGTTATTAGTTCCAGAATGGCTGCGTGTCTGTCTGAAAAAAAACATGTACTGATCTCTCTGCAAAGCCAAATAGTTTAAATACAAAACCATCAGGAATTACAGCTAGACAGCTTCCCCCTTTCTGAATATTTTCCTTGGAACTTTTTGGTTGGAGCCTGTGCATTGCATAGGGCTGAGACGGCTATTACTCTTGGAAGCTATACTCCCAAATTCTTTCCTTTACTGGAAGATGTGAGGCTGATGATTTGCAAAGAAGAAACGTATTAAAGCCTCTTACCACTGGACCATGTTCAAACAGCAGGCAAGCAACAAGTTTAAACCCAGTTTCCAGGCCAGGAATCAGAAACGAAAATGCCCTCAACACTAAAATGTATGCGTGTCTTCACTCTACCCCACACACTTCCGCAGTGTCTCTCTCATAATAAAATAAAGCTTGTTCAAAGATTACAGCAAAGACTGGAAAATTCAAAACAGCTGCTCTGGAAAGAAAAAAAAAAAAACATTTACAGAATAGAGCCATTGACATCAGAGCTCTCCTGCTAGACCTCTCATCCCATACACACCAAGTGTTCCCATGCCTAGAGGAAGAGGAGAGACTGGGATTCCCGTCCGTGGTGCATCACACAGCACAGGAAAACCTTCATCCCCACCCTTAACCCCCGGGGCATTGAAGAAAGCATGGGAAAAAAGCTACTCTATTTGCTTGCTTGTTGACTGCACACATTACAACTGCACTCACAGGTTCAACTCTATGATTGGCACCAAGCAACAGATTGCTGTAGTTCTTGGAGCCTGCATCCAGTAGGTAATTAAGTTTTTTCACTGCCTCAGCTGCCTTCCTCAAGCTCTAACCTCAGGGGATTCCCACGCTGAGAAGCTTCACCCCCCACCAAGACTGCCTACAGGGGGAACTGTGCAACTTCTCCATTTCCAGGTTCTCCTTGGGAGCCTTCAGACAACACAACACAAGCTGAATTAACCTAGCACACTACTGGTAAAGCAGTTTCACATTAGTGATCGCAAATCCCCTCTGGGCCTCTGTCAAACAAACAGAAAGACCTAGAAAACTGTCAGTCCTGATTATGATGGAGAGGCTGGGTCCTTCACGCGGGATCAGAGTTTTAAGCAGGCTGTGATCCCTGTAAGGGTCACAGGAAAACACAAACACTAGTACAGAAGGATCAGAAGCTGGCTTTCCTCTACACGAGATACAAGAAAGTCTCCTATTTCTCTTGCAAGTGAGCACTAAAACCTTTAGTAGCTAACATTGAGTCTGAAGTACACTGTACAGCATTTTTATTAAGAGAGATATAGACAATGATTTGGACAAGGATCTTGATTTCTCTAGGAGAAATCCCATCCACATAGCATAAGCAATTCTTCAGCACTAAGAGAAGGAAAAAAAAATACTCCCTGTGAGCAGTGTGAAGTTCTTGAAACTCACTGTTTTGAAATTAGTGTTTTCAAACCTAACCACTCCAAAAGGCTCCAGGCAAATTAGAACATCAACAAGAAGATAAAAGTTATTCCCCATGAGGGTAGGGAACCAGCACACAACAAGACCAGATAGCATCTGAAAAACAGCATAAATCCCATACCTCTACAACCATGTAGTCCATATGGTGAGCTACTCACAGTCCACTGCCCCAGCTTCCAGTGAGGAATCCCTTACTCCTCTACTCTGCGGGAGGAAAAGGAAGGCCTAATGCACTGAGTCTTCAAGGTACTTTGAGAGATTCTTTCTCACCCAATCCCCACACATTGCATCAAGACATTTAAATAAAAGCTGAAAGTCAAAAAGCCAAAAAGCTTTATCTGTACACATACCTCAGTTACACAGCAAGGGAAGAAAAACCCCACACAAATTCACAGAGCAAAATATATCAAACTAATTTATCCACATAGAATCAAAAACGCAGTGACACCACTTGGAGTTCAAGTTACAGCTACTGAATAACTCTAATTGACAATTCTGGCCTACTTTAACTAGTAAAAAATTGAACTGAAGCCTCTTCACTGGATGCCATGTAATATCAACTGAAGGTCCCTGTCTGCACTTGCTGTGTATGGGAATTGTAACTGTAAGAGCTGTTCTTGCTTCTAATGGAAAGATGTCCCAGGCAAGATAGGAAGAACTAAGCCTGCAGCTTGCCTAAACCCCACAGCCACACCTACTTTCAATGCCAGATTGTAAATTTTTATCAAGAACAAGTTCACACCGGCAGATTTTCTTCCTATTTGTAGGAATCTAGAAATTGCTGACAGGCAATTCACAAGCAATAAAAGCAGGCAACTGATCGTCCTTGTCCTCACATAACTGCTGCATGGAAAGGGGTCCCGCAGGCTGCACTTTGAACCCCCCAGTGCAAAGGGTAGGCAGGACAATCTTCTGAAAGCCGGAGGTGGAGTCCTGGAAGAAAACCAGAAATGGCAAGATCCTTCTTAAAATTGTTTGTTGGCAGCAGAGTATCCAACCAAGGCAGAATCAGTATTTTTGCTGCCCTCATTACCCCCAGACAAATGGGGAAAATAAAGCCTTGTTCACCTCCACAAAGATCAGCTGTCACAAAACGCTCTGTCACATCCCTATAAGAGATTATAGCACCATAAAAAAACTCACTGTAAAGAAAACCCCAACTTTCATTCACACTTGCTGTGGCGAAGAACCTGAAGGAAATAGGAGCCCAGTCTCCAGGGCAGGGTTCACCCTGCAGAGAGCAATGTTACCACACGGCTGTCATTTGAAGAGCGGCTCCTTTTGGGACTGCCAAGCAAAAGAATGGTGCAATCCCAACAGAAAGCATTACAGAAAACTATACAGATCTTCTGTGCTGAATGTATGCATTCATCTCCCTGCCGCAGTGCCTTTGGCTGGAGCAAAGCTCTTGCCTGGTTAATTAGTAACTGCAGCAGAGTCCTGTTAACTTGTAAAGTCTGGCAGCCTCCACAATCCTCAGGTTTCAGCTCCCAGATTGACAGGCATCACACTTACTCTGTCCTTCAAAATACAATTCCTTGATGAGAAGGGCTGTTGTTTCATAAACACTGAAATCATTATACCAAACAATTCACAAGTGAAATGCTTCAATATAAAGAGACACAAGTAAGTTCCAACCACACAAGCTTTCTTTGCTTTGAGGTTTCTGTTTAATCTAGGGCTTGGGTATTTTAAGACAAGTTGGTTACAAGACAAGTTGTTTTTCTAGTATTCTTTCACTAGTCCTTTCAAGCAGATATAATCACCAGTAGGTGAAGAGCAACTTTGAGTCATGTTTTTAAACCACAAAAATAACCACAAACACCCATGTAAGAACCCCAATTTCAACATGCCAGCCAAACCAGACAAAGAAACATCTCTGGCATTACAGGTTGTGTACTACAACAACCCAATACTCAAAGGCAAACAACCTATTATGGTGCCCCATAGAAAGCATGGAAGTGTGGCAAATCCTGGAAGTGATTCTTCACTTCAGTGAAATCTGTCTGTCTACCAAAAACACTGCAAGGCTCCCAGACGATTTTAACAGAAAACACGGCAACAATGGCTCAAAGATTCCCAAGGGCCCCTACCTATGACCCTTCAGAGCGGAAAGCTACTACAGACAAAGCCACAAACAGGGAAGAGAGCACTTCTGAGTAAAGGAGGACAAAAAAAAGGAAAGAGTTAACAGAGGCAATTTTTAAAGAATTGAAGTTTCTTTATTATTGAGAACCAAGAATGCAAAGATAAGCTGACCTGGCCACTGCATTAAGATCATTTGGTACATGCAACTCCAGCAGCAAGTCAAAAGAACATTCAGTTCCTCTCCAAGCATGATGGATCTCACTGCCATCTCTCCTTCTGCTACTGCAACTTTGTGTTTCAAGCTGGAGTGCCCAACGGGGACAAAGCCCACTTTGTGAAAGACACTATATATGGCTTGATGTCTTGGAGTCATAACATTAGAGAGGGTTTCAGTGGGTTTCTTGTAGGTGTTCAGTTTTGGGTTTGGAGGTTTCTTTAAGAAGCTATGGGAAAACTTCAGTTCCTTTGCCTCAACTCATAACAATATGTTTTGCAGAATCAGAACTTTATTACTCCATGTTGTACAAAAAGCTATTTAGAACACTATAGGAACACCTCACCTGTTCCAAGCCATCCCCTTCTCTTCCCTACATCTACCTCTCTCTAAGACCACCTACACTGAGGTGATGTCATCTCTTCCCCTTGTAGTTCTTTAACCAGTCTTTCTTTTCATGCCCTTCTCACAGATGCTTTGTAAACCATCACACTTAGCTCTAGTTTATTCCCAGCATAGCTTCTTCTACCAAATACTGGGCCATGCAGATTTCTTGGCCAAGGGAAAGGATGCATTCCTCCAGAAGAAGGTCAATGACAGATTTATCCGTCTCATTTTCTGTGATTATAAATTGGTGAAAAGTGAAACAAAACCCCATCGCTTGATAGTCCTGAAATGACTCAGTGACCTTGGCAGCAGCCAGGCTGGATCAGCCACCTGGTATGGACTGTTAGCCATGTGCTGTGGGCAGTTGCTCATTAGCACCAAGTATTTACACTCCTATTTGTAGCTGGTAGGCTGTAATTCAGGACCTTGTCAAATTAACGAGAGTGCCAGGTCGCACTCACTGGGGTATGGTTCAGAGTACTCTGTGTTGAGGGCTAGTTTTACAAGCTCCATTAGTGAAATTGGAAGGGACTCAACAGTAGAAGTGCAACTGGCTTACCTAGACTGGCAATTGCACCACAGCTCTGTAGAGGCACATAAGCAAATGCAAAAGTGAACTCTCGCTAAGTATTAATGAAAAAACCACAGCTGGGTAGTGTATAGACTCACTCAACACTGCTTGGCCACTGCTTTCACTCTCATCCTACTCGATCCTGACTAAGCTGCTGTAAGACTGACTTAGGACTCTTAATATAGAGCAGACATTAAATGTTTAGAAGAGGTGAAGCAGTGAGACCTTGAATCCTCCAGGTCTTAATTCCTGTGCACTTGGATGTGTGTCCTCCAAGTGAGCAAGACAAAATCTGACACCAGACAACACCAGGAAGATGAGTAGATCTTGTCACAGTCTAATGGCATTGATGCTCCAACTTAAGCGGCCTAATAACGCCCCCAATACTTCTCCTCACTATAATGATTCCTTCAATAACACAGGGAGGGGACTCAGGCTCATTACACCCCTGAAGTGTGAGGTGGCTCACACTCTCATTTCCTAAATTACCAGCTAGAGTGATACTATAGCCTGACAAAACAAAACCTGCCTTTGGATGGCTTCACACAGAACTGACCATCAGAAACATACTTCTAGACCCACCTCTCTCTGCCACCAGCACTACACAGCTACAGACACAAGATGTTTGTTTCTGCACAAGAGCTGACAAAGGTCCAGTGTTGATTAGACATGCTCACAGAGAGAAATAAGCATCTAGGGCTATTTAATAAAGACAGTATCTTTAGTCCCAGAACTTCATGAATCACAGCCTGATGAGATCAGTAAGCTTCCACAGGGAACAAAATACATTGGCTCTTTTCTAATACTTACTCTAAGCAGCCCTAGCCATTGTCAGAAATTACCTGCTGCAGAGGATTCGCTATTATTGTTCTTATGTCCTCAGAGTCAACTGAAGTTCACTGAGAAAATGTTCTGCTCCCCAGAACCTCATGTCAGCAGAGAAAAAAATGAAACTAAAAAAAAAAAAAAATCTCAGACCTGGAAGGACACTGCAATGGTTAAACTACCTGATCAGTTTGCTACACTAATGAATTTGCTCCGAAGTTGACGTTCTGCCTCTTTGGTCTATCCTGCTCCAAAACTGGCTGTGAAATGCTGTTGGCTGCACAGACTGACCTGAAGTTTACATCTGTGCCTATTACAGATAACCTTTACAGACACAGAGAAAGCAGAGAGGAGCATGGTTCACTTGTGGTGGAGTACACTCCCATCAGCTTCAGCACAGGAAAGCATTTGCTAACTGAGCAAACAGCTGAGGGGAGGAAAAGGCAACTTCTTGTGTTTGTCGAATGACAAGAGTTGCAAACAATCGGTTAAAAAGCAATCAAAGAACCATATCCAACACGGGCATCAAACTCAAGCCTCTACTGCTCAAGCCATTTAATTCACTCTCTCCTCTCCCTGCCAGCCACCTGAAACACATGTTTCTTTCCTACTCTCAGCAGCAGAAGGAGTCCTCAGCTGGGCTCCTCACCAAGGCTGCTCTCCTAGTAGCATCTCTTCTCCTGGTCCTCATAAAATGTTCCCAGTCGGGAGCCCAGGAAGAACTGGAGCTGTTCCCTGATGCATTCCCCTCGGCGCCTCTCCCTCAGCATACCAGCAGGAGGGCTGCCTGCAGTAACCCACATCCGCTGCTCTCCAGTGGAACGAGCACGCATCCCCCAGGAGCTCTGCAAGGCCAGCAAAGCTCTTGGCAGTGCAATACCTGCGGGTGCTGCGCTGTCAGACAGCCAAGGAACAGTTTGTCACGAGGCAAACCCCACCCCCACATGCAATTTTTGTTCAGGGAATAAATCTACAGGCATAGCATGCTAAGACTTCTGTTTCTTGGTGGCAAATTCCTTCCCACCTACCGCTCCCCTACTCTCTTCACACAGAAAAGTCTCCACATTGGACCTCCTCAACACCCTCTCTGTTATATGAATTTCCCCAAGAGGATCAGAGGAGGTGCCTTTTATTAGCTAAGCAGCCTTGAAAACGATATTGTTTTCCAAGAAGTTTTACGTGCCTTTCAAAATCCCAGAAAGGATTTATGTAGTTTCTTCCACTTTCTCATAATGCTGCAGTCACAGGGTTACATGGAAAAAGTGCCCAGGAGACAGTCAACCTGCTAGATAAACTAGAAAGTGAGCATTCAGACCTACTAAATCAAAGTTACTCAAGGGAAGACTGGACTCAGATTCAGCAGGTCATAAAACTTGAAAGGAATCAGGAAAGAAGCCACCTACAAACCTGGATTAGAGTTGCACCAGAAAGATAAGTGACCTAAAAACAAAAAAAGCTCCTCAGACCAAGTGACCTAATAACAGAAAAAAACCCCTAAGACCAACAAGAGTAATGCAGAACTTTGGATTCCTGGGCTATGAGTTACTTGCTACCCTACCTGTTTCCAAAAAGAGGATCTATATGCTGAAAAGAGAAGTAGACCTAGGTATTCTTCTCTGCACTCAAAAGTCAGAAGTTTATGTCTCAGGCTGCTGGGGCTTGGTTTTCTTTCAAGGGGGAAGAGGAACAAGAAAATAAATGGACAACATTTTTCCCCAACATCCACTCTAAATACAGCCACCAAACACACATGCTACTAAAACCAGACAACACAAGAAAAACAGAGCCTGAAGAAAGTATCAATCAAGCTAAATCCAACGTTTTTAGCAAAGAAGGATCTTTTAAGGTCCAGTTGGCAATGATTTTAATAAGGAATCTAGGAGTTTTCTCAAGGCTGCCATGTGATTCAGAAACAAGAGCTCAGAACTGCTGCACAGTTATTGTGGCTTCTTTGCAACAAGTTAGTAAGCTCTGATCTGTAGTATAAAATAGTAGTGGAAACAGATATAAATAAGATCAAAACATATGACTCAAAGTCCCCAGATAAGGAGAACTCCAGCAGAGAAACTGCTACCCTCCAAAGCCATCCAGGCCACCAGGAACACAGCTGTACAATAGCTTGCAGAAAGTGGGCCAATCTTGAAATATAAGTACTACAACATGAAGCTTTTCAAGCTTAATTTTTGTAGCTCCAGCAGACAGGGAGCTAGAAATAGAAAGCTTTGGATTTAGGATCATACATGCAGATATCTGCCTGTGAAAAACATCAAGAACAAGTGCCAGAGAGCATTTAAGCAGAGACCTAGGAAGACTGTCAAAAAGGAACAGAAAACAACAACAACAAAAAAAAGCAGGTCCACACACATGTCGACAAGAAAAAGGTGATCAGTGGAGACAGTTCACCAGCTTCTTTCCAAAAATGGCTCTGTGGCTCTTTCACTCTTTGCTGCAGATTAAGGAGCTACGACACAAATCAGTCCTGGAACAGGTAACGCCTTGCTCCCCTTTACAGGAACAGCCAACATCAGATTAGCTGGGAGTGAACTCATTTCAAATGAGATACCTCTGCTCTGAGGAAAGTCAGGCAGGTCCTTTCCTAGGCCTGTAGAAAAGGTACCTTAGACTCCCTTGCATTAAATTTGAATGATTGAATTCAAGTTAAGCACTCAGCCTGCTCAACCTGTAGGCAAGTGGATTTGACAGCTCTGGTAGAGGTTTAAGGTCTGTTTTCAGAACAGAAAAATTGCACCTATTTCAAAAGCTATTTATTTATTTGCAAGTAAACCATGCTTTTTTAGAGGAGAAGCTTGTTTGTGGACTGCTTCAGGCATCATGTTTATTCACACTTTAGGAGATTTGAGCGGCAAGGGAGTGGGAATGTGCTGAAGCTCTCTTAAAATTAAGTTTCTTGCCTGGCAGCATGGAAGTGAAACAGATACTTATTTTGCAATTGTGGTCAAAGAATGTTAACAATAGGCCCACCACCAAATCCTCCAGCTGTTCAGCCTAAGCACTAGAACAACTACAGAACTACCCATTTCATCTTCTGCAACAGCATAAGGATGTATATCCTGCCATGTTTGGCTTTTAATCTCCTCCTTGCAAGCCTCCATTCCATATTTAGGTTAAGAATTCTTGCTTCTGCCCAAAATGCGAGTTTCAAAACCCCACCTACCCAGCTAATTACCAAAAAAGAAACCATCCTCTCTCCTCAAACCAATTAAAGTATTAACTGACAGCACTGTCACATGAGCTGCCTGTTGCACCCAATAGTGGTAGCAGGGGCCTGAGTATCAAAAAAGGACACATTTGTGAGTTTCGAAGCAAGCTGGCTGTGGCAGAAGATCAGTGACGGGAAGGGAATGATTAAAAACTGTAAGCTTATTTATTTCCAACACTCTACTGGAGAGTAACATGCAATTTGATTCTCACCCTTAATTTGTACATTCTCATGGGAATTTGGCAAGGTTACTCTGAAGAAGAAAGTTGGAAGAGCTCTTGCAAAAGACACCGCGCTATGCCAGATCAAGCCAGCTATCAGTTATTTACATTCATTTCAAAGGACACAAAGGAAGCCACTTATTTCCACTATATCTGCACTTTTTAAAGAGAAACCAGTTAGGACAGAGCTGATTCTAATACAGGGCTTGCCCATACAGACCAACCAGCATAGTGACTCTGGAGTAAACATTTAAGTATGCTCAAACGAGCCTGAATTAATTCCCAACTACAGAGACTCTTCCAGGACTCAGCTATCTCAGGAGGGAACACACGTGTTAAGAAGTGATCCTGAACTTGTGCTACTGGGATGTTTCCCAGCGCAGACAAGTGAAGCCCTCTGGCTACCAGGGAAAGTGATCTCCAGTCTGCACCTTCCAAGCCACCCAGGAGAATTTTTAAGAAGCCTATTTTAAGCACCAGTTTCAGGAACTGTAAGGAGGCATTTGGCTTAGCCACACTCATAGGATTAAAGCGCACACCTAATTCTCCCAGCCATTAAATAAAAGGACTGCTATGCTAACACACAGGAGTGCATTCCATCCTTCCAGACCAGGGAAATAAACTACCAACGTAACATCCATTTCTTCTGACACATTGCTGCGTACAGAATTAGAAAACACCCACAAGTCTCACTACAGGCTAAGAACCCTGTTGTGCTATCTGGAGTCTGAACAACAGGGACTGAGGGGAAGAAGAACCACCCTCTACTTGCACATGCAGCAAAATCTACCTTAACCAGCCAATAGTTAAGTGACATCACCGAGTTTCCCACATCAAAGCTACAGATCCTGCAGAGTAGAAACCGCAGCTGAGGGAGGCTTGCCCTTATCTCTCCTTCAATACCTCCAAAACCAAGTAAGACTTCTCCATGTCTACACAAAGACTGAAAGAGAGAAAGATAACCACTGCTGCACCAGTCAGTAAAAAGCAGGAGTATATTCACCTTCTATCCACAAAGATGAAATAAAGATGAGGCAACCCTCCAAATCCCCAAAACTGAGTTAAGCAGGGTGAAGAAGATCAAATGCCATGACACCAGAGCTTAGCATGTGGACAAAACAGCACCTGAAACTTAAGTTGTAATTTAAACTTATCGAGAAAGAACATTCACCAATTCATGAAGTTTTTTTCAAGGTAACTTTTGCAGTTAATAAAAGGTGAACTCAAATATTCCCCACCAGATTTCCCCTCTCAAGCAAATCACCTCCCAGGAACTGAGCTGCTCCGTGGTACTTTGATCAGATCTCCCTGGGTCCAAACAGTCTGGTGGCACTCCAAATGACCTTTCTTTTTCCAGCACAGGAGTCCACACATCCAAACTGTCCGAAATTTTACTTAACAACGACTTTGAAAGCTCCCTCCTGCACAGACCACAGAGCATTATTATTTGGCTCGCAGAGAAGAACAGATATTAAAAGGAAAACAAAAACAGATTTTCCCTTTCTCATAAGCAAGAGCTTCTAACAAGAATTAAGATGTATTTGTCAAGTCAGCACCACCTACAATTAAGACAAAGGCGGAAAGCCTCAGTCCTGTTCTAATGCAACTAATACACAAGCTACACCAAAAAGGTAGAAAGGGTCACGTCTCTGCTGAGCCTGTGGTCCTGAGGCAAAGGGAAGCCTGGGGAAAAAGAGTTGTAACTCTAAAGTGCAGCACCAACAGGTGCTTTGGAATATATATTTTCAGACACTGAAATGATTTATGAGTTACAAGATCAAAGTGTCAATCAAAGTAACTGGAACATGAGCAGAGAGCTGAGGTCGGCTGGCTAAGCCTATGAATGGAGCTAAAATGCCTTGTTTATCTCAGCACGTGTGTGCACTGAGCCTGAAAGGCACCCGAGCAGCCCACCCACCCGAGGAGCCCAACCTCCCCGTCAGGCCAGCTGAAAAAGCACAGAGGAGACACAGCCAAGGAACAGGCACGGATTCCCGTCAGTGGTTCTCACTATAACGGACAGACGAGTGGAAAAAGCAAGAACGAAAACAACCTTGCTTGGCACCATGCCCACACACACATCCCAGTGCAGTGGGGGAAAAAAGGCTGGGGGCACATCCCAGCTGTGGATCAGCTTTCTGGCCCAGGGAATGAGCAGACCTGGCAGATGCCTAAATACTGGTCACTCACTGTCCAGGATGCATCTTCCCACACCCCTCAGTGAGCAGAAACCCCAGAGGCCCGCCTGCAGAGCTCCCCTGCTGCAAATAAGTAGATGCTGACTGCCACCGAGCAGCACCCCCCACCGCCCCCCCGCCACAGGCACGAGCCCACCTTTCTTGAACTCCTCCAGCATGGCATCGAGCTTGGTGTCATTGAAGACAAAATGCAGCGGGTGGTTGTAGAAGCGGGTGATGGTCTTGAGTGGCGTGCAGTCATCGGGGTCCACAAAAGCCAGGTCCTTAACGAAGAGCAAGTCCACGATGTTGGAGCGGTCACCCTCGAAAACAGGGATGCGGGTGTAACCGCTCTCCATGATCTCGGACATAGTGTTGAAGTCGAGCACAGCCTCGGCGGCGATCATAAAGCAGTCTCGGAGGGGAGTCATCACATCCTCCACAGTCTTGGTGCGCAGTTCCAGGGCTCCTTGGATAATGTTGAGCTCCTCCTTGACTAGATCATTATAAGGGTCGGTGACCCGCAGCATCTCCAGCAACTTCTCACGGTTATAGACCGTGCCGATCTCCTGGCCCAGGACACAGTCCAGCAACTTGCTGACGGGGTAGGAGGCCGGGAAGGTCATCATCATGAAAAACTTGGTGAGGAAGATGGTGTTGGCGCCCACGGCCAGGCCGTGCCGAGAGCAAATAGCCTGCGGCACGATCTCGCCGAAGATGACGATACCGATGGTGGAGACCACCACGGCCACCAGCCCAGAGCCGGCAATGTCGTCCAGCAGGATGGTAAGCGTAGTGTTGACCAGGACATTGCCCAGCAGGAGGGAGCACAGCAGGTAGTTGCCCTGACGCCGCACAGGCTCGATGCGCTTGGCATAGTTCTTCTCTTTGTCCGTGCCACAGTTCTGCACGATGCGCAGCTCCATGGGGTCCAGGGCCATCAGGCCCAGGTTGAGGCCACTGAACATGCCCGAGAGGCACAAGAGGAGCGAGATGAAGATGACCTGCAGCCAGAAGGGCAGCAGGAACTTCTTCTCCTCGCCCACAATCATCTTGGTGTCCTCGCCGTCATGGTAGATCCAAGTAGTCTCCCCCCAGGGCGGGGGTCCCGCCGGCCCGTCGGCGCCCGCCAG
>VXBT01009500.1:422233-500353 GCA_013400235.1 Oriolus oriolus | reverse complement strand
CGCGCCGCCTCCGTCACCAGTCGCGCAGCGCCCCCTGGCGGCCCCGCTGCCCCTTCGCAGGCCCGGCCCGACGGGGCGCATCCCGGTGCCTCCTGCCGCGATCTTCTGCGGCGGGGCGGCTCTCTCAGCCGTGCCCGTTGCCCGGTCGGCCCCAAGCCGTACCGTGCAGTACCGTGCGACGTTCAGAAATCGAGCTGTCGCACTGCGGCCCCCGGGCGCCCTCCGCCCCGACATCTCCTCGGTTGTGTCGCGCCTGAGAGCGGAATTAACCATTAAATACTGAACACGGACGGGCCGCGCTCCTCCCTCACCTCTGCTCTGCTCCGCCGCCCCGTGCCGGGGCGTGGGGTGAGCGGGGCCGGGGATTGGAGCTCCCTTCGAGGACGTCCAAAGCCGCCCTGGTTGTCCCGCTCCACTCCGTCCTCAGTGCATGGGTGCACGGAGGGCGGACAGCCCCGATTCAGGAAAGCACCTGCAAACTACCCTGTGCCGTGTCCCACCGCCCTGAGAGCCAGGCTGTGCCCAAGACCGCGGCACACCCGCTCATCATCGCTCCATGTCCATCAGTCCTGAAGGAGCCAGGAAACGGTTCAGCATCCTGGAGAGCCAGAGACGAACAGCCATGGGAACGGCCAGTGTGGCTTTTGGTGGCTGACACCCTTTAGAGGAGGTAAAACAACCTCCCTTCTGTTTAAGTGCTTGGAAAATGGAAGAATAAGTTGTGCAGGACAACCCAGTAAGGTGTGGAGCAGAGCACGGTGCTCTGGGGGCAGTAGTCATAAATCTCTGACTCTCATTCATCTCACCCTGAGGGAGTTCTGCAGGCCTGGTCCCCCAGGGAGGTGACCACAGTGAACAGGGACTCAGGAATCCCTTCCCTTTCCCCTCGGGGTGAATCAGACCATCACAACTTCTGGCTGCTGCCATCACAACACCCTGCCTGCCTGCCGAGGGAGGACACCAATGCTGCAGAGCTTCACACTGGGAGAACAGGATTTGGGCCATCTCTACAATCACCAAAATACACAGACTGGGGTGTTGGACAGATTATATGTTGGGGTTCCTCACATGGGATGGGGCTGCAGGACTCCTCTTTTCCTACATTTGGGGGCTGAAAACCCCAAGGCTGTGCATGCACAAGCAAAGCCAGGCAGGGAGGACACCACTGCATCCACAGCCTGGTGAGGACCTCTAATGCTTCACATCAAAGTCAAGTTCTCTTAGCTGCTTCCTCCCTGACATGCTGAGAATTTGGGAAAAACATAGTGCTATGCAAATGCAGTGGCATTTAAGCTGTGGCCTTTTTGTGTATGCACAGAGCGGGGATCTCGCTGTGGGTGCAGCTCTTCCCAGGCAAGTTGAAAGGCCACGCCAGGGACTCATATCTTTTTAATGAAGGGATTTGCAGGTAGGAACCCCCCGCCCCACCTGCTCTTCCATTCCCACTGGGAAGGCTGTCTTTGATAGCAGGAGCTAATTGGTCCAAACCTCCCAGGATGAGCTGTCTGGGGACTTGGATGAAGTCTTTGTAAGTAATCTACGAAGAGGGCTGGGGGTGGGGTGGGGTGCATGTATTAAACAGCTTCTTCTTCCCAAGGTCTCATCAGTGAGGTCATTTCACACAATTTCACAACAATTTCAGGTGTCCTGAACACCTGGATCTTCCTCAGCCACTGCTACTGCTACTGCAGAGCATCCTTGGCATTGACCCATGTTTCTTTCTGAACTCAAATTTTACTGGGTTTTGCTTCTTAACTTCCCCCATGCTGCAGCAAGACGATGTTTAAATGGCAGAGACAGGAAATTTGGTCCCTCCTGGAAAATCACCATGTGAGGAGGGGTGGAAATAGTCCCTCATTTCTAAGTTTAGCTGTTCAGCAGACCCCAGCCTTTCCCAAACACCTTTTGAGGGCCACATTGTATGGGATTCATTCTGGGCAGCAGGAATGCAGCCCATCACCTCCCACCACAGCTTCAAAGCCCTTGCACCTTGCTCTTTGCCTGCTGTGGGATGCAGCTGGACGCATTTCTGCTTTTCCAGAATTGCTGTATTTCCCTGCAAAACTCCGCAGGTGCGATGCCTGCAGGGTACTCGGGGCTTTCCAACTGGATGGAGTCTGGGGGGAAAAACAGAAACCTCAGTGGCGCTGCACAGGGACAGAGAGAGCAACCCCCATCTCCTGGAACAGGCTGCAGGGCTGCAAGTGAGACACAGACTGTCCCTGCCTGTGTGCCCAAGCCACACAGCCACTGCCAGCCCCACAGTGAGGGGACCCACAGGACGGGTCCTCACTGCAACCAGGCACAACCTGCCCCACCAGCCCTGCCAGGGAAGCACAGCACCCCCCAGCCCTGTGGCAGCCACAAGCACACAGCCTTTGAGCTCAGACATGTATTTGCTCTCAGGTGGAAGATGTCACTGGGGCCAAGTCCTCTCGCCCCCCTGGCTTCCAATGGTGTGGAGGCATCACATGCCACTCAGCAGCACCCTGGGGGACCACAGGTGCCACCAGGACAGCAGGCAGGACCTGGGGCCGTCAGCTGCTCCAGCAGCTGGAAGGGATCACAGACCTTCTCCTGGAGGGCAGAGAAAAACCCAGGGCAGGATCAGGCCAGTGGGAAGCAAGAGGCACCTGAGAAAGTGGCATTTGCCCCTGGCTCAATCCCTGCCAGTAGGGCAACCCAAGCAGACCCTCCTTAGCTATCATGGGGAGCAGCTCCTGGGTCACCCCAGCTGCCTTTCCTCATGGCAAGGAAGAAGCCAAGAGCTTGTCTGGGACTTTGGCTCTGCTTTTATCTGAGAAATGCCTCCTTGGACAGAGGCCTGAGAAAATCTCCCCTTCCTAAGTACAAGGCTGTATTTCAGGGATACACAGCTGCAGGGTGTTATCTCCCTTGCCTCTCCTGGCCCATGTACAGGCTGGAGGGACCACCAGGGAGAAGGGAGAGGCTTCCAGCAGATAGAATGCTTTGTGCTGCAGGGTCAGGGTTGGTGGCCAGGACCAACTTGCTCTTCAACCAGCAGCCGAGAGAGCAATGGGCAAGAGGAAACTGCAGGGATGGGCCATCACCTCCCTGGGGCAGGCTGTGCACAGCCATCCCCTCAGTGGAGGGATGACTCCCCTTGGGAGACCTCAGGGAAGTCCAGCTGTCAGCCTCACCAGTCCCCATGGACATGCTGGGGTGGTTACAGCAGACCCCGCTTTGGAGGGTTCCATCTTGTGTAGGGGTACGCTTTGTCTCGACTCAGGCACCAGGCACCACTCTTGGTGTCCCATGAGCTCCTGCCCAGCCCAGAAGGACTCAGGTGTCTCGGTATCATGCCACAGCCCCTCTGATACCCCAGGGCAACTCTGATGGCATGGGACACCCATGTCCCAGTTCCTTAACCCAGCCATGGAGCTGCCTTCTACCAACCTTCACTCCCTTGTGACAGCAGCCCTGCAGTGCTGCGGCGTTGGCCCCGCCAGCTCGGATCAGGAACCCCTCCGCAAACCTGGAGCTCCGCAAGATCGCAGCCATCTCAGCATCCACGTCCACCACCTCTCCTTCCTGGGAAATGGTCTGGATGGCCTGGAGTCCTGGATGTGTCCCAGGGGACTCCAGCCACCCAGCCAGATGATGGGAAGAGTGAAAACAACACCCACAAAACCCAAGCATCAGGTTTCAAGCCATTCTGGGAAAGCCACCATGGATGTCCTGCTTCTACCTTTACCACAATGCAGTGCATGGATATGTCTCCCTTTCCTGCCCAATTGAACTCCCCTGGGTTTACACAGCCCCTCTGCTCCCACCTACCACCCCCTCCACCAAAGCTTGCCCCCCAGATCACAGAGGATGCTGCTGAGTAGCAGCTCCATCAGCTTTAACCCTTCCCTGCAGAGGCCCAGCACGCTTCCCCGCACCTTGAAGGTGAAGTTGGCATCAAACACCAGCTCTCGCTCGTGCCCCACGATCCCGCCGTTGTAGATGACCTGCCCTGGCCCGGCCCGGCTGCCAGCTGGCACCTTGAACAGGCGGAAAGTTGCGGAAACAAAGCGGCAGTCGCCTACAAGGGAGAGGGTGGTGGGCTGGGCTCTGAGCACCTGGGCTGGGATCCCAGCAGAGCTCCCCACAGCTGCCCAGAGCTGAAACTGCCTGGCTGGACCCTCACCGACGATGCCCTCCAGCTCCTTGTTGCCAATGGTGATGGGGCTGGCGGTGACCAGACGCGGGGGGCTGAACCCCACCTTCTCAGCAACGCTGTACAGGTCTCTCCAGTACAGGGCTCCTGCCAGGCATTCTCCTGGCACGAGACCACAGACACGGGGGATGGAGGCAAAGGTCCAGTCCCCCCATGCCATGTCACCCCCATCCCAGAGCCCTACGCACCCCACAGCACCCGGTGCTTCCGGACGGTCTCGCTCAGGCGCTGGCTGGCATAGATGTCACTGAAGTACATCTCTCCCCCAGGCTGGAGGGCAGCAAGGAGTGAAAGGAGACATCAAGAAGCAAAGGGACAAAAGAGGCAGGGAGAATTGGGAACCCCCTAATCCCACCCTGCTTGGGATCCTCTGCAGAGATGCCCTTCCCTGACCCCATCCTGCCTCCTCGCCTTGCTGGATCCCATTTGCCGCTTCTCAGTGGCACCTCAACCACAGGGCCGCCCCAAGCCTGCTCTGCTGCCACGAGCACCAGCCCACCATCACCTTCAACACACGGAAGGCCTCCCGCAGCACAGCCGTCTTGTCAGGGGCAAGGTTGATCACGCAGTTGGAGCTGTGGAGGAGGAGACCGAGGCTTATTTGCACCTTCTTGCACGCTTAGCAACACCAGCTGCTGCACATCCACCAGCTGCTGTGTGTCCCATCACTTCACACAGGATTTGGAAACACCAATTTGACCACAAAAAGTGCAGTTTATATTCTCAGGCTCTAGCCCAGACTCTAGCTTGGGATTTCCCCTAACACGTGCTTCTGAAGCAGGTGCCCCATTGGGATGCAGACCCAGCCCACAGCCCCGGGAAGCAGCAAAAGTGGGGGCGACTGTGCCCTGCATGGCACCTACATGACAATATCGTAGCTCTCGTCAGCCAGCCCAGCATCACCCAGCTTCTCCATGTAACCATGGAAGAACTCCACGTTCGGCTTTCGGTAGCCAAACTTATCCATGTGGTAGGCAATGTGCTTCTTCGCCACCTCAACCTGGCAGGAGGAAGGGAACGATGTGGGGGGGCTGCTGGGAGGGTGAGGGGGAGCCCCAGATCAGTGCCGTACTTGGCCCTCGGTCATATCTATCCCGGTGACGTGGCCCTGCTCCCCAACCAGCTGGCTCAGCAGGTAGCAGTCCCTGCCGCTGCCGCTGCCCAGGTCCAGGATCCGGCACGACGACAGGCACTCAGGGATCACCAGACCACAGCCGTAGTACCTGGGTGGATGCTGTGCTGAGCTGGGTGGAGGTGCCCCATGGCACGACCATCAACAGCTGCAGCTCATGGGGATGCGGCAACGGAGGACAGACCCTGGGGTTTACCTGGCCACCACCTCCTCGTGGACGCGCTCCAGAGCATCTCTCACCACCTTGGGAAGGGGCCTGGCTGATGTGATGCACGTGTTGGTTTTGAGGTCCTCTGAATTCTGCAGCTCTTTGCCATAGTAATCCTGAGATGGGAAGGACAGAGGCCACAAAACTGTGACAAGTTGTGCCCTGGGAGCTCCCCATGCTCCAAAACGTGGGGGCCATGCCTGCACTCGGCCGGTACATGCCTGCATGTCCTCTGGCACTGGCACTCTCATTTCCACCCAGCCAAAATCTACACCAAGATCAGGCATCCCCTTGCCCCCAACCTCCCCAGCTCCTTTAGCTCACACGCACAGATGTGCTTGTGCATGAGGGAATTTAATTCCCATTTGCAGTAACTTTGCAGGCTGCAGCCACCATTTGCTTGGCCGAGAAGGGTGCAGGGAACAAGGGCAGGGAAACGCCGGGGTGCTCAGCCCCCCATCCCTGTGTGCAACAGGAGCAGAGCTGCCAACTGCACCTGACATTTTCATCTGGGCCTCAAAACAAGCTTTATCCCCTAATGGCAGCAGGAACCCTGGCACAGCCCAGGCACACACCCCCTGCCCAGCTGCCCCATCCCTCCGGCCGTCCCCATCCATGCCCCTCACCTGCACCTCCTGGTGGATCTGCTCTCTGCAGGGAGTCGCCACTGCAACGGGAATGTGGGGCTGGTGCCTGACACCACAGAGATGGGCACCACACCAGATCCTCCCAAGGGCTCTGAATCCCCCTCTGCCCCCAGATACCAGAGCACTTTTTGCTCCCCCACAGCAGAACCCTGAGACCCCCTCCAAACTTGCAGTCTAGCAGGATGCTCCAGGGGACACCTGACAACATCCCCCCCACCCCCAAAAAAATCCCAGTCCCAGCTGCCCTGGAGAGATGAGCCCGCAAAACATCCCCGTAGGGTAAATCCCCCCTCCCCTGCTTTGCAGAGAGCCCTTGGCCCCGAGGGCAGCCCCAGCACCCCCGGCAGAGGCCCTGGGCTGCCTTACTGCCTCCAGCCGCCGCGCCTCAGCCGGACTCTGCCCGGCCCGGGCCTCGCTCCTCCCCGATGCCCTGCGCTGTCCCGGCATCCCGCGCTGCCCGGGCCTGCCTTCCGCCCTGGCTCCGGCTCCCGCCTGCCCAGGCCCTGGCTCACGGCCCCACCGGGGCACAGGCACGGCAAGGGCTGCTGGCCCCGCTCCCGTGATGGGCACACTGCCATCATCCATGGTTCTTGCTGCACCCACACCCCGCAAACCCACCCTGCTGCCTGTTCCCCAACAGCTCTGCACCACTCCACGGTGCAGCCCTGTCCCTGCTTGCCCCAAAGGGTCAGGTTTAATGCCGCAGGTTTAGTGCCACAGGACTGCTGTAGCCTCTGTGGAGGACAGGACCTTGGAAGGGACGAGCCACCTGCAAGAAGGTCACGCTGCCTCTGCAAAGCCCTCCGAGCTGAAGCGCAGTGGGGGACCCTGGGGGGCAGAGACCCACCATCCCAAGGAGTCTCCCAGATGCACAGGGACCACCAGCAATGGAATCCAGGGACAGCTTTTATTTCCAGCAAGAAAGTCGCAAGGAAAACTCATTCCCAAAGTGCACCTGCAAAGCTGGGGTCAGAATGTCACCCAAGGCAACAATACTGGCAGAGATGGTGAAATCTAGCCCAGGAGAAGGCTCTGCAGCACAGGAGCCAGACTCCAGCAGCATTCCAACAGGAATGTGGCAGGCCAATGTCAGCTCTCAGCCTGCCTGCTCCTATCAGCTGCTGAAAAGCACACTCAGGGAAACAAGTGCTTCCCGTGCACTCCAAGTGCTCCAGATAAGTGACTTACCAAAAACAAGACCCAGTATTTATAGTTGGGCCTGGATGTGAACAGGTCACTGGTCTTCAACAGAGCAGTGCAGAACTGAGCACACCAGCTCATGATGCTCTCCTGCCTGCTTCCTGGACGGGCCTCTGGATACTTCCCAACCAGATAGGAACACACACGACAGCCAAGGCTGCTTCATCAAAAGCTGGAGCAGCAGCCCAGGAAAAGGAATGCAGTTGAAGGCCGAATGCAGCACACATGGGCTGGCAAAGCGACAATGTTCCAAACTCTGGCAGAGAGGAAATTAAGATAACCTCTGAGGAGGCTGATGGCCAAACCACATCCAGCTAGGCCACTGGCAGATGTGTGTGCCCAGATTCCAGGTTTCAGAAATTCTGTGCTGGGACTGGCACCTCAGCCTACCCTGAAGCACCTCTCACCCATCCAGGCACTTGCAGCTCACACTGATTAAAATGCCCTAAATAAACTGCACTCTGTGCCACCTCTGTGGCTAAATACAGAGCAGTGGCAAACTGCAGGCACCTGCATTTAAATGCCATGCCTCAGCTCTGCATTTCTTGCCAGGGGTGCTGGTGTGGGCTGAGCACCTCACGCTACAGGGGAAGTAAGCGGACACAGGAATTGTTGGGAGGAGCAAAGTTTCAGGGAAGTTTGTTCCAGCCAGCTGCAGGTGTGCGGGTGAGCGTTCCGGAGCAGAGGTGTGGATGCAGGCACACGAGAGGGGGCCACGTGCCCACAAACAGAGACTCTGCACGCATGCCAGCTGACATACAGCATCACCCAGACACAATTCTGAGCCCCGGCGGCTGGAGGGGAGAGGACGCTTCACTCCCTCAGTGCCAGTCGAGATGTCCTCGTGCCTTCGGCTCCCCTTCATTTCAACAGGTGACTCAGCTGGTCCTGCAGGTTTGACGAGCGCTCCACGCTGGGCACCAAGCAAGAGGAGATTCACGGTGAGATCTGCTCCCAGACTGTGCTGTGCTGCCTGTGCCCAAGGGACCAGAGCAGCTCTAGTGCTGGCACTACAGCAAAGAGAAACCCTGGAGTCCCCCCCCTACCCCCTCTGTGTCCCCACAAGGCAAACCTCACTTTGTGCACCCTACTGTACACAGCTCTGCTCCCACCACTCTCATCTCCTCCCACAAGCAGCCTCACAGGTTCTATCACATCAGTGAAACAAAAGGAAGTTTCGGTACCAATCCCATCCCTTCACTCAAATCCCCATCTCACTACTGAAGCGTTATCCTGCTGGGCCAGCACCTGCCTCAAAGGCAGTTGCAAAAACCTTCCCACTCTGCTTTCCCCCATCCAACTCCATCACCTTCCCCTTTCCACCCCCACACGCGTGTCCCCCAGGTCCTCCTAGAACTCACTTCTTTTGAATTGCTTCTTGCCTAGATGAGAAAAGGAGAGACAAAAAGAGCATTAGAAAAACAAAATCTCTGTCACAGTTTATGTTATGTCGAACAAGGGCTCAAGAGGCCAAAACTCCAGGGTGTTTCTGGATTAAGTCCTGGGGGACAGAAGCAGCACTGGCCTCCCTCTTAGTCCCAGGTACGTCATACACACTCATGGGAGACACAGTGCATGGCAAACAGGAGGCAAAAATCTCAGCTCCCACTCCAAAGCAGCCTGAAGAGGGCTGGAAAATTCCAGCTCCAGAGCCTGCTCAGCTTTGAGGAACTGAAAAAGAGGGATCAGTCTAAGCCAGCTTCATGCAAAGTCTTTAAGGAGAATAGAGAAGGACTGAGGGATCCACTCAACCCCCAGGAGCGAATGCCTACTTACTGGTGTCCCCTACTTACTGGTACTGTAGATGAGTAGTTATTATGGCCATTTTTCTTAAACTCTGTGGAGAATGAAACAAAGAATGAATGCCTACAGAAATCACAGTGCAAGCTGTCCTAATGTCCCAGGGAGTTCCTCCGGCACAGCCATCGCTGTATTGCTGCACTGCCTCCAAAACACCCCCACTGGTATCTGTCAGCAGGGGCACACTTCCCTCTCCTTTCCAGTGACAGGCAGAGACACAAATGCTTTGTTTCAGCCCACAGTCCCTCGAGCTTTCTGTCGGAGAGGGCACAGCTTGAGGGCTGGCCAAGCTGCAGGACATTGGGAGTCCAGCAGCACTGGGTGTGAGGAAGCACTAAATTATTCTGGTCACCAGCGCCGCTGCTTGAAGTAACGTATGTCATTCCAGGGCTCCGGTAGCACGGCTGCAAACTGTTCTTACCACCCTCCTCTCCTCCTGCCCCTAGAAACACTGCTGCTCGAGCAGAAGAACACAGCTTACATCTTCCGAGTGCAAGATGGCATCTTCTTGCATCACCATGTTTCTTGCAGCTTGACCCAGGAGCTAAAACACAAACGCACAGACGAGGCTGAGACGCTGCAGCTTTGTGTTTCCCGAGGACCCCGTGACTTCTGGCAGGGTGACACTCGGGGTGACACCTTGCGGGGATCACCGCGGTGCCATGAGAGCACATCCATCGGGATCCGCTCCCACCTGTCAGCCCGGAGAGCTGGCAGCCACCCTCCCGCCTGCCACCGCCGGAGTCCCGAGGCGCTGGACAGCCGTGCCCGCATCCCGGTCCCTCTGTCCCCGTCCCTGCCCAGACACCAAGATGTGTCCCCTCCTCGGACTACAGCTCCCAGCATGCATTGCACCGCCCTCCCCGCTCCCAGCGCCCCGCTCCGCTCCGACCCCGTAACCGGCCGCCCCGCCGGCACCCGCCGCTCACCTCGGCGCTACGGGAGCCCTTCAGCACCTGCTTGGTGAGAGCGATCACGTCGGTGCCGCAGCTCGTCACCTTCTCGGTCAGGAGCCCCTTCANGAGGCCGCGGTGGTTGGGTACACTGCCGGGAGTGGCTTCTGTTCCCAAAAGACTCCCCCAGGACACCTCATCACCTCGGGCACGGACACTCACAGGCTGCCCAGCGCTGACCAGCGCTGACAAGCACACACCAAGGCTGACCAGCGCTTCCCAGGGTTTCTCAGCACTGCCCAGGGCTGACCAGCACTGACCAGCGCTGACCAGGATTTCTCAGCCCTGGCCAGCTCTTTTCCTGTACTGCCCAGGGCTGACCAGTGGTACGAGGGGCTGACCAGCGCTTACCAGCATTGCCGAGGGCTGCCCAGCAGTGTCAAGTGCTACCCGTGTCTCCCCAGCACTGACAAGAGCTGATGATCAGGGATGCTCAGGGCTTCTCAGCATTTCTAATGCTGCCCATTCCCTCCCGGGTCTGTCGAGGCGCTCCCAGGCTCGGGATGGCTTCCAGCGCCCCAGCAGACCCCCCAGCTGTGCTCACGCCACCCAGGACAGACCTCCAAGGCTCAGCTGTCCGCACACCCCTGGCCCACCACAGGGCCCTGGGGACGGAACCCCAAGGACAGATCCGACCGTGGGCATCCCCTGGCCCCCAGCGCGCTGGAAGGAGCTCCCCCATGGCCACCCAGGGTGGCCGTGGCCCCGCCGCCCTCGCCCCCCGCCATGTGCCCACAGCTGCAGAGCTGGCCACGGGCCCAGCGCCCGGCTCCCCCCTCCTTGTCCCCCCGATAAGGAGCCGAGCCCGCCTCAGAGTCAAGGAGACGACCCCGCAGCCGCTATAAGGGCCCCCCGCGCGGCGCAGCCCCGCAGCCGGCCCCGCCATGCCGCTGCTGGGTGCCCTGCTGCTGGCCCTGGCCCTGCTCTGCACCTGGGGGCTGGCGCGCCGGCGGGACACCCTGGGAACGGCCGCGGGGCCCGGCTTGGGGCGCCCGCGGAGCCTGCCGGCCCTGCCGCTGGTGGGGAGCCTGCTGCAGCTGGCCGGGCACCCTCAGCTCCACCTGCGGCTGTGGCGCCTGCAGGGACACTACGGCAGCCTCTACGCCCTCTGGATGGGCTCCCACTACGTGGTGGTGGTCAACAGCTATCGGCACGCCAGGGAGGTGCTGCTCAAGAAAGGCAAAGACTTCGCCGGAAGGCCCCGCACCGTGAGTCGGCAGCAGGTTTTGGGGACCCCTTCCCACTGCGGCGTGGGGTGAGGCGGGGGACGCTCCCAAGGAAGACACTGGCACGCAGCAGGGTCCCCGTCCCCTCCCCGTCCTGCCCGCGGCAGCCCCTCCACACTCTGTTCCCCAGGGCGAGCCCTGTCATCCTCCATCCCAAGGGTGCCTGTTTGTCTTGCAGCTGGCTGCATCCCTGGGCACGGGGATGTGGGTTCAGGTACTACCAGGCTCCCTGCAGCCCTTAAATTCCCTGGGCATCCTAGAGCCCCTAACCTTCGCATCTGTCCCCAAACCTCTTCATCAGTCCTTGGCAGGGGGAAAGCAAAGCTCATGTGCTGTGCTTTGCCTGCCTGCGCTAAGCCCCAGCCCCACGGACCATCCCTGGGATGGGGTGAGATGATCATCCATCCCCTGCGGGGCTGCCCTGCAGTGGGGTGACCCTGGGACTGCCTGTCCCTCAGGTGACCACGGACCTGCTGTCCCGGGGGGGCAAGGACATCGCCTTTGCCAGCTACGGGCCCCTCTGGAAGTTCCAGCGCAAGCTGGTGCACACTGCCCTCTCCATGTTCGGGGAGGGCTCGCTCGCCCTGGAGAGGATCAGTAAGTGCCTCCCACCAGCCTCAGGCTCCCTCCCAGCCCTGGTTCCCTCCCAAGCTGGACTTTTTCTTCTTAAGTGCCCTGATTCCCTGGGAACCCAAGGGAAGACTCTGGCTCAGCCCGTGCCCCACGGTATCCCCTCAGCTTTCCAGGCAGGGGCTCTGTTCCTCTCCTTCTATCCCCTGTACTTTACCAACACTTCTCCATGTTTCTTCCACCCTGAACTTCAGTTCCCCTCACTCACAGATGGGGAAACTGAGGCATGGAGCCAGCTCCCTGCTCCACCCAGGAGGACATCCTTGCACATCTCCATCCTCTCTGCTCCTCCACCCAGCATTGTCCCTTCTGCCCATCCCAGCCCCTCAGGGCCCAGCCCTGTCTGGGGGGTGCCCTCTGCAGGCTGCGTACCCTGAATGATCAGGGGACCCCTCCTTCCACCCTCCAGCTGCCCCTTTCACCCCCTTGGCTTAATCATCACTCCCTCATCACCCCCTGGCTGCCTCTCCCCCGCCCCAGTCTGCCGGGAGGCTGCATCCCTGTGCGAGACACTCAGCGCTGCGCAGGACACGGCCCTGGACATGGCCCCCGAGCTCACACGGGCCGTCACCAACGTGGTCTGCTCCCTCTGCTTCAACTCCTCGTACCGGCGTGGGGACCCCGAGTTCGAGGCCATGCTGGAGTACAGCCAGGGTATCGTGGACACCGTGGCCAAGGAGAGCTTGGTGGACATCTTCCCCTGGCTCCAGGTGAGCAGGGACATGGGCACTGCCCGTTCCTCTCCCCTCAGACAGAGGAAGGAGCTGGGATTTGTCCTGTAGGAGCCCTCCTGAGTTAGGAGGGTCCCTGCCCTGGTTACCCACAAGAGCCAGTAAGTACACTGGTAGGCACAGAGTGACTGCCTGGGGGCCTGCAGGGGCTGGGCGGGGCTGAGCTGTAGCCTGCTGTAATGTGGCTTTTCTCCCTCAGATATTTCCCAACAAGGACCTGGCCCTTCTAAAGAAATGCCTCCAGGTCCGGGACCAGCTGCTCCAGCAGAAATTCACAGAACACAAGGTGCCAGCAAGGCCAGGACAGGGAGATGCTGGAGCTGGGGTGGTGAGCACTGTGCCCAGGACAGCCTGGCTCATGCATGTCCCTCGGCAGGAAACTTTCTGCGGAGACACCGTGAAGGACCTCATGGATGCACTCCTGCAAGTGAGGCTCAGTGCTGAGAGCAGCAGCCCCTCGGAGCCAGGGCTGGAGCTGACTGACGACCACCTCCTCATGACAGTGGGGGACATCTTTGGGGCCGGTGTGGAGACCACCACGACTGTACTCAAATGGGCTGTGCTCTACCTGCTGCACTACCCTGAGGTAGGGCCTGCACCCCACAGCGGGGGGCCTGGGTTCCCTTCAGCACCAGGGATGTCAGGGGGAGCTTTGGGGAAGGCAGGTTCCAAAAGAGAAATCAGACTCTGCAGATAAGCAAGATCAGGCTGTGGGAACTTTACTTCTGCCCCACACAACATGACAGGACTGCTGATGATGCTGGGTGTACCCCACTGTGCACAGGGCACCCTCCTCCCTGGGCTCCCACACTGGTCTTTGCTCACCTCCCAGGTCCAGAGGAAGATCCAAGAGGAAATGGACCACAAGATCGGCCTGGTGCGTCACCCCCACCTCAGCGACCGCCCGCTGCTGCCCTACCTGGAGGCCACCATCAGTGAAGTGCTGCGCATCCGGCCCGTGTCCCCCCTGCTCATCCCGCACGTGTCCCTTGCCGACACCAGGTGAGACCCCCGGGGGCACATTCAGGTCGTGGGCAGAGACTGCGGGGAGGGAGTGACTGCCTCACTCTGTGTCCGCTTTGCAGCATTGGGGAATACTCCATCCCCAAGGGTGCCAGGGTCATCATCAACCTCTGGTCTGTGCACCACGATGAGAAGGAGTGGGACAAGCCTGAGGAGTTTAATCCTGGTGGGTTGTGTGATCCCCGTCCTCTCCTGGCCAGGGGATGGCAGGGTGGGTGAGTAGCAGAGGCTGAGCCCTGGGGGAGGCTTGCTGCTGGGAGGTTGGATCCTGCTCCCGCCTGTCCCGGGCATTTGCACCCCTCTGCTTCTGCAGCTCCCACAAGGGACACATGTGTGATGAACTCGGGCAGGTCTCAGGCAGAAGGGATCAATCCCTGCTGATGCCAGAGGTGCCCCTTGCCCTTGCAGGCCGCTTCCTGGATGAGCGGGGCCAGCACATCCATTCACCCTCACCCAGCTACCTCCCCTTCGGAGCCGGGATCCGTGTCTGCCTGGGAAAAGTCCTGGCCAAGATGGAGCTCTTCCTTTTCCTGGCCTGGGTGCTGCAGAGGTTCACACTCGAGTGCCCTGAGGACCAGCCCCTGCCCTCACTGGAGGGCAAGTTTGGTGTCGTGCTGCAGGTGCAGAAGTTTCAGGTGAAGGCCAGGCTGAGGGAGGCCTGGAGAGCGGCCTCATGATGGGGAGGAGCCCTGGATCCCAGGCAGGGGGGTGGGACCACAGAGACTGCCCCATGGATGGGGGGTTATCCAGATAAAGCTATTCCCAACACAGCGTGGCTCTGGCTATTTTTTGGGCAGGAGATGGCAGGCAGGGCTAGGTGTGAGATGTACGGTGGCCCCACAACTCGCTGTGAGCACTGGGCTGAGTCGGGAGGCTGTGGCCTCTCTGCAGCAGCGTGGCAGCTCCTGCCTGCTCACTGTCCTGAGCAGTCACTGGCTGGCTGGATTTTGGCCATCGCTCCAGCAGCAGCACAACCTTCCCGTAACGCAAGGGGCCGTATTTGCTTTGCTTTCGCCAAAAACTACCGTGCCATGGAGGGCAGCGTGTAATTAGGTTTCTGGTTCTCTATTACTTGACCTCTTAATATTTAACTAAATAGCTGCACAGCTATGGCTCAGGGCCCCTGGAGGGAAAGCAGCCAAGGCAGAGGGGAAAGCCCCACAGAGCCCCAGCACAATATGACACCCCAGCCCTGCACACCCCCTCATTTTCCCCCTGCTCTCTCTCTTGCTAGCAGGCAGGAAAACAGGCATAAACTTCCCCACCACTGAACTTCCTGCTCAGTGTGTATGAGTTCTTTCGAACCCCCAGAACTTGGCTTTCACACAGCCCCTTCAACACTGGCATCCAATGCCAAATGGGTCCTGTCAGCCTGTGACATGAGGATGGTGATGAAGGCAACGTATTTGCAGCCTGGCACAGCACAGGGAGCATCCTCCCTCCTCCCAGTCCATTTTCCTGGGGGCTCAGCGTGGTAGGGAGGAGCTGGAGAAAGAACTGCCATGCACATGCGTGCCCCAAGGGCAATCCTCGGGCTGATTGGAGCAGCTGGCCCATCAGAAGCAGGGCAGAAGGAGCACAGAAGGAGCCCAGCCCCACCACTGCTGCATGGAGTCTCTGATGGCTCCTAAGGGCTGAGCCCCACACACCTTCCTGCTTCCTTTCACCACACCAGGGGTGCGACTGGGTTTCCAATCCCTCCACTTGTGCTAGGACACACTGAAGCTGGATGGGTGAAGGGGGACGGGACTCAGAACGGGCTTTGGGTAAACTTGGCTTAACATGATGCTCTGGGCTTCCCTGGGGATTGGCACCTCCATGCCAGCCTGGTTCTTCCCCTGCTCCAGATCCTGTCACTGGCAGCACACGCTGGCAGGGAGGCTCCATTCCAGTCTCCTGCAGCACTGTGATGCCTCCAGGAGCATCAACAGGACCTCCAGCACATTTGTGCCCCTTTGCCAAGGCATTTGATTTTGCTCTTGGTATGGGATGGGATTCCCTGCCAGAATCAACACAGGGCCAACACCTTGCTGTTTGCTGAGGCACTCACACAAGTGCTAAAAGGCAGTGTCCACCTCGGGGCAGAAATGGAGACCTTTGAACCACGGATGTTTCTGACTTGGGGAATGCTTCCAACCACAGCTGCTTGCACTCCACCTTCCCCATTTGCCTGTCCTAGGCCGGGAGACCAGCACATGCTGCAAATCCCAGCACCCCAAGCTCGGTGCTGCTGGGGAAATTCAGCACCCAGAACCAGCTGCCTGGCACTTTGTGAGCTGGTAAACAGCCCCCGGCACGGCTGCTCCCCGCTCTGGGAGTGGGCAGAGGCACTGCTGAATCACCCGGCTGGTATTTCTATCCTAACAGCTGCTCCGGGGCTGTGCTGCTGTGCCCGAACCCCTGGCTCCACCAGAAAGCTTCACCTGGGCCACGGGCTCCAGCTCCCTGAGGCAAAGGGGGTCTGCAAGGGAGGAATTGGTGACGATGGAAAGAATGAAGCTTTTCCATTCATGGCTGCTCCCACACTGTTTCTTGGGTACACCATGAAGCAGATGTGCAGCTTGCTGAGGGCACTGGGCAGAGCAAGCCTGAGCCTTTCCCTCGCACAAACTCATTTTGGGGGGCATGGCCACCCCCCCAGCACTTGGCTGACCCAGCTGTGCCGCAGGGTTCAGCTCAGAAGCCCTCCAAGTTTGAGCGGCTTCTCTTTGCACCAGGCACCGGCTGACCCTGGACTGTGCCGGAGAGTGACGGCCAGCCCAGGAGGAGCAGGAGACGCTTGGAATACCTGCGGGCTCTGCAGCGGGCATGGTGCCAGGAGAGCTGAGTAAGCACAGACCTCAGGACACAGCTGTTCGCCGGCTGTAAACAAATCGAGAAAGAAGCCGGCAGCCTGTGACCCCCCCCGGCACAGACTGCAGCGCTTGCACCACCGTCGCGACAGCCCCGCTGCGGGCACCCGTCCCATCTGATAAAAACAGATCTGTGCTGCAAGGATGGGGGGAACCAGCTCTGACGAAGAGGCAACTCATCCTGGCCTTCCCAGGCTGCCCATTGCGTGATGGCTTGCCTGAGCCAGGGGCTGCCTGTCTGTCCCCCCTCCCGGCCTGGTCCAGGCTTTTCCTATATAAACCAAAGAAGAAAAAATAAATCAGGGGCAAAAGCTTCCCTGGGATGTGTTGCACAGCTGGTGGTGGGGGGACAGGAAGCAGCAGCCTTCGGGGAGAACCGCTCATTCAGGACAGCGAAGGAATTTGTGCACCGGAGCTGGACTGTGCCTCAGCTCCCTGCCAAACTCTGCCGGGAGCAGATCAGGCTGGGATGAGCCCAGCCAGGGCATGCAGAGAACCAGAGGAGATACGGCTGTGGAGCCCGAGCCGTGCAGAGCAGGAAGCGAGCACAGCCCAGGCTCTCACCCCTGACCCACGTCCCCGAGTGGTGAGGGGTGCCCCAGGAGCCCAAAGCTCCCATCGCCCAGTGGAACAGCCTCATGCTGGCAGTGGAGCCCGCTCATTTTGCTTCTCTCCAGGCTTCCTGCCCCAGGAAGCTTTCGATGACTGTGTAACACAGAGGCTTAACTGCACCTCGGCTTTCCTTAGCCTCCAGTTAGGCAGGCAAAGCTCTGAGAGCAGGCTGCCAGCAAGCATCAAGGCACAATTCCCTCCTCCTCCACCTTCAGCCAACACCCATCCACAGGGTTGTATAAACATGCAATGATATGTGGCAGGAAGATCACACCAGTGCTCCCAGACGAGCAGTTTACATCATCGGAGAGCTGAAGAGTCCCTTGGGAACACCAAGGAGATGCTGCAGTACCCACCGATCCCAGGAGCTCCTGTTGTGCCCACTGGACACTCTCGCTGAACCACCACACTGTGCTCCTCACCTGTCCCCAGGCAACACAACCCCACACCACCAGGACACCTGCTGGGTCCTTTGCCCCCAGAGCCAGCTTCAGTGGCTGGAAACATTCCGTGTAAGCAGCTCCGTGCTGCCAAGGTCTCCAGCAAAAACAGACTGCAAGGAGTACTGGCAGCCACACCTAGAGCACATCGTAAAGCACAACACCCAGCAGCAGACTGACACTAATTTGCTGTCAAACCTGGTGCATTATTGCAAGTCAGTTTTGAAACTATGTATTCATGACTCCCAAAAATCACCCCTTATAGCTGGGAATGGGGGGGTTCAGGCGCTCCAGTGTTGGAGATGCACATCTGCCCGTGTCCTCACGCCTCCAGCATTTTACAATGTGCATTTGGAGAAGAGCTCTCTTGGGGCCGTGTTGGCTTCCTACACCGGGATACATGTGAGGATGGAGCACCCTTCTAAAGCTCCATGGATGATGGAGCTTTGGGAGTCCTCTGCCTGCCTGAAGAGGCAGCAGCCGGGGTATGTCCAAGGAGCTCACCTGCCCCATGTCCTGCCCTGCACCACTCCTTCTCCCCATACCAGCTGCTCCTTGGCTGCAGGTCTAAAATCCTAAAGCACTGAAAGCCATTAACAGTCCTGCTCCTCAGGCACTTGTGAGCTGAAGAGACATGGTCTGTGCCTCATTTATTTCTTTATGGTCTCTAAATGCCCAAAAAACCTCCAGGAGTCATAAAAGAGACACACGGCTGCTTCTTCTTGACTTTTTAAAATTAGAAACATCAGCTCAGCTTACTGGTACTTACCTCCATGTCCAGAGGATTCCCCTGCCCTCAGTGGGATGGCTGGAAAGCAAACATGGAGATTGGTGTCTTATGCCAACAGAAACGTTGGGAAAGGGTCTCCCACTGCCACAGGGCCATCCCCAGGATTTACAGCAGTAAAACCCATTCCTTACAGACTGATGTGATTTTTTTAGCTTCCTCTATGGTGCGAGGAACAAAACCAGGTGCCAATATGTACAGAATTCCTGGGGGTGGCACTGGGGATCTTTAATTCTCTTCTCAAAAGATCCATGTGGTCAGTGTACACAGCTAGAAGTGACCAGTCCCCAGGCAGCCAGGCTCTGGGGCACACACAGCCTCTCTGTTACCACTCATCCAGGTATCCAGGCTGCAGACATCCAGGAATAATGTCTCTTGAATCCAAATCAAAGTCCTTCATTGTTAAGAGCACCCTAAACTGAAGAGCTGTCTTTATCAGCTGTTCTGAGGGTAGACAAAGGCTGTGATGGGCAAAGGAGTGAGATTCTTCTAAATGTTGTAAGGTAAAAGCGCTCCACTCAAACGTGCAGGTAAAACACTGGCGTTAGCACCACTTCCCTTGCTCTGCAGCCAGCACAGTGCCAACACATCTCCAGGTAGAACAACAAAACAAATCCACAAACTAAAGACAAATCCTGTTTTTAGCTCACAAAAGGATACACATACACATGGACAAGTTATCAGAAAAGGCATTATATTTTGGTTTCCACCATATTTAAAACTGATTTTGGTTTTCAATTAATCAGATCTGAGTATGTCCAAGTTCAGGTTTCAATGTTTTTTTCCCCATAACAGTAATGATCTGGACGACCATAATTATAAAAGGGACGGGGAGAAATCCCGAGAACAAGTTACACAGTCTGAACTGTGCTCTCTTCCACACGAGCACTCTAGGGAATGTTAGTTTCAGCTCTTCCTTTTTTTTTTTTTCTTTTTTTTCTTCCTTCAGGTTGTTACTAACAAAAATCTCTACTGTTTATTAAAGCAAAGCTACAGTAAATTTTCTTGCAGTCTTACAGCAGGTTTTCGTATTACCAGTAGGACTCGCATGCATGGATTGCAGTCACACACACACGCTCACAGACATTATACAGTAGCCAGTTGCCACCATCAAAAAAAAAAACCCGAAAAGAAAGAGAAAGGAAACAGACATTCGTTTCTTTAAGTGGTCATTACTAGAATCGCACCAAACTTTGGGATTAAAAAAAAAAATACTGCACAGGTCTTCCACATGTACATGGTAAATCATCCCTTTCGCAATGGACGGAGCTCTCGTCTCCATTTGTTCAACATGCATCGCTGAAGCTTGAAGGCACGCTGGCCAAGGAGAGCCCTGTTCTTTTGTCATCTGAACTCCAGTGTGCTGCTATCGGGGTGCAAAAAAAGGACAAAAATAAAGCCAAAGCCCTTTTGCAGCACACCAGGAAAAGGTCATTCGGAGACCACAGTACTTGGAAGGCAGCCCAGCTGCCCGGATTCTACTGCTAACTGTGCTCTTGGAGGCATTGAAGGAACACACTTGTCTTTAAAAATGACACATAAAGGCAAATTTCTGCAAACCTTTTCTTTTCAAACTGCCTAAGGTAGACTAACATTCCTTCTAGAAGAAACTGGTCCTTCAGTCACCAGCTTCAAGTGGGAAATTTCCTACCTGCTGTCTTAAATACTGAAGCACCAGAGATTATAGGGCTGATGTATTTGGGCATTCATCAGTTTCAGGGAAACTAAACATCAGGAAAGAAAAAGAAAAAACAAAAAAAAACAAAGGAAAAAAGATGAAAAGAAATCCCCAATGCCTCAAGAGCACTATATCAAACCAGAACTCTTGGGCTACTGACTGCCGGCACTGTCAGAAGCTGCTCGCTTCTGGGAAGACACCTGGAGGTTGAAGCCTTATGGTGATCTGGTATCCTCCCAGGGTGAGATTTGCTGAGTTTTACTGATTGCAAGACAAAGCAGTGTTTCGGAAAACTAAAACCAACAAACTCATAATAACCATCACCAAAATCACCATTGGAAAAATTCCATTTTTTAGAAGGTCTCATTGAGAAACATCAGTCCCTACTCCATGGAGCAGGGCAGATACGATTAACAAAACCCAGAGTGACCCGTCCCCCACAAGCCGGGCCTTCGAGGACTAGTCCCCATGTTATATTGGAGGGGAGAAAGAAAAATAAACAAAAAAAAAAAAGGTTGTATCACCTTTTCCTCCTGTTAAAGTTTCAATCCTCTTATTCCATTTTTATTTGTTTTTTTCCCCCGATTCTCCTTTCCATTATGCCGCCTTAGCTAGGGGAGTTATTGGTACAAGAGTTTGGAGAGTCCTGCTCATTTATTGTGTTCAAGAGTACACACACCGGCTGCCGGGGCAGGTGGTGGTGGCTGTGTTCGCGGTGCTGCTCCTCCGCGGCACTGAAAAGCCCTTCCTCCTCGTCCCCGTGGGGACGGCCGCTGCAGCTGTCGCAGAAGTCCAGGGGCCCGTCCAGAGCATCATCGATGAGCCCGTCGAACTCCTTGAGGTCGTCGTCATGATGACCCCGGTTGCATACGCAGACTTCTATGCCCGAGTCGCCTGTGAAACGGCGCTGCCTGCCCGGCGTCTTGTCCTTGGCGTCGGGAATGGCGCTGCTCTGCTCTAAGCTCTCAGAGCTGTAACCTTTCAGCAGTTCCTCCTTGCACTCCGTATCCTTATCGAGACCGGCCCTCTCCACTAGCTCGGCTCCCGTGCTGGTACTGCCGGGCTCGACGCTTTGCATTTTGGCGATGCCTCTCTCGCCCAGCACGGTGGTGGAGGGCTCGGGGTCCCCGCGGCCGGGTGCCCCCGTGCTGTCAGTACTGCTGTTATTGCTGCTGGGTGCTGCAGAGCTGCTCTGTGCTGGCTGCAGGGTCCTGGGCGTGTCCGGGATTGTGCTACTGCTGCCTGCTGGGACGCACTGCTGATGTAAGGCACTGTACGGGGGCGGGGGGGTCGGCGGTCGGTTCACCACTTCCTCATAGGGAGGTAGCAAATAGTTTGGCAAAAACCCTAGAAGTGGGAGGCAAGGAGGAGAAGTTATTTCAGGAGCGGCTTATCTCAGGAAACGAGTCACAAATACAGGTCGGTATGGCATCTGTCACCTACCAGCACCTTCCCACTGAACAGCACAACAGGGCCTACAAAGGGGTGCCAGAACCTGACCCAAGTGTGGCATGTCATGCTTTAGAGAAGCAGCAAACATGGCACAGGAGGGCACCATTACCGGAGGACATGGACACAACTGGGAACAGCAGCCTGATCTCCTGGCTCTCTCCATGCCTACCAGGCAAACCTCCCTGGACCATGTACCCCAATACAGCCCCATAAACCACACCGGGGGTGGCCTGTGTTGGCTGGAAGGAACAACTCTCCAGCCCTCTCCAACACTGCCTTCTCAGCCAAATTTCCACTTTCAAGAGCAAAGATTTCATCTCACAAAGCATTGTGCAAATATGAACAGACATAAGCAGTTACAAGGAACTTGGAGATCCTGGCTTTTGGTTGCTGTTTTAATGCTGGATTCAATTCTTCTGGTGCAGTCAGAATAAATTGGCAGTACTGGCAAAAGAGTTTGGCTTATTGTACTTACAGCCTTTCAAATCCATGAAAAATTTTGTTTATTTCTTAAGAGGCAACGAAATAGTCTATATAGACAGAATGTACTTAAACACTGGAAACATTTAAGGATAGCACTGCAATTTTCCATGTGCAATTGCATATCCCTGGGGCTGGGGAGGAAAAGGCTGCTGGGGATGATTTCTGAGGTGACTGCCAGAGTTTAACAAGAAAAGCAAGTTCATACATGCAATTCAACAGTCTGTCAGAGGAAACTCAGCTGTGGTACCTCCAGTCAGAAGGAGACTTCCTGTTCTAGCACAGCATAGCAGAACACAAGGAGAGCACAAAGTGATTGTACTTTCCCTGAGTTGTGGGCAACAGCTCCTTCACACAAAGTCCTAGGGCTGCTCACCAGCAGTGTGGCCTGGGAACCACAGCACAGGGTGGGAGCCAGCAGTGTCTCTGCTGAGATTCCACTTACTCCCTGTCTGTGTGACCTAATTTCATGAAGCCACTTCCCACATCTCAGTCCCACCAGCAGCAAGTCCAGGCTGGAAAGGAGGAACATCCACAAAGTCCTGAATGAGGTATTTTAAGAACCTTTGCACAAAAACACCCAGGGAATCACCACACTCTCAGGGGTGGGTGTGAAGGTACTGTAGTTGGTGTGGTTCAACTCCAGACTCAAGGGGGTTCAAATGCATCCAACACCACCTCCTCTCTACATGCCACGGTTAGGTAGCAAAGCTGCCCACAGCCTCTTGCTGAGTCCAACTACTGCTCCCTCCTTCCACCCAACCCAGGAAACCCGCTGCTGCTCCCCATGGTCTCCAGGCAAAGCAGAGTGAGGTACGTACGGAAATAAAAGGGCAGGGCTGAGTAGTTATGGGCCTCCCGGTAAGCGATCAGGTTGATCTCGTGCTGCCGCTGCTGGGCCTGGAGGCGGTGCTTGGTGCGGCGGTGATGGCAAACACAACAGCAGCTGAGGATGATGATGATGGTCCACACCAGCCAAAACCCTGCAGAGGGGGAGAGCAAGTGTTAACCATTGTGTGAGAGCCACATCCAAACCCAGGAAACCCCAAGAAGCCAATGGAGAAGATAATCTGAAAGCCTGGATCTGAACCTGCACTGGTCTAAAGGCAGAAATATGTGCTGGGCCAGGAGGCTTCAACACAGACCTTCCTGCCTGTGTGGGACACTGCTACTCCAACAGCCTTGGCAGAATTGGATAACTCTGAACACACTTCGGTACAATGTGGATCATGTTCAATAGGTACAACTCTGGAGAAGAACAAAATATGGAGACAGGGCTCCCCCCTCCATTGCTCCTACTCTTTGGTTACCATTTCTTCCAGCCAAAATGAGCAGAGCTGTGAATAGCACTGAACTTGCCTCCCACAGCCACTTTGGTTTGAAAATAACAATCAAGACACAAAAGACACTCTGCAGATTGACCACAGAAGAAGAGAAAAACCCCAAGCACTATGTTTTGCTTTTGTTTGCACTGCTCTTTAATTTCCAGCCCAAATCCTTCATTGTTATGTTTAACAAAAACATACTCTTTTTTCATAAATGTCTCAAAATATTTTTAAAACTTATTTTTGTAGTCAATGTCTTAAATTATCCAAAATTAAATTAAACTAGCCTCCCTCTCTGAATCCTCAAGAAACCTAACTTCTGCTCTGTTTGTGGTGGTGGCTGGTTTCTGTGCACTGCTGTACCGTATGTACACTGCTCCTTAAAAGGGAATTTTAAAAGACCATTTCCTGAATTTTACCCATGCCCTCCAATATGTGGAATAACTCTCCCTTTCCGTGAATTTCTCACTTGCAGGCACTACAAAATGTTTCCGAGACACACTTCAAAAAGCTGGAACATTCACTCCAGATTAGGCTTTTCTCTCCTGCAACTGCAGCCCACAGCTTGACCTGCCCCAGTGTCTGTAAGCTCGATCTCTTTTAAGCTCAGTTTTTGCATCTAAAGATACTAGGAGCTCTTCCTTTAGAAACACATAGGCTTGGCAGCCACTCCTCACTAGAGATCACAACACTGTTTTTCTTTTTGTAACACCTCTGCCACTCTTCACTATTCCCAAACAGTCAAAATGGAGATTCCTAATGCTACAGCCCATTTTCAGGAAGGCCAGTCTATCCTGTGGTATCAAACTTCTCTCCTCTCCCCACTAAAAACCTCTAGTCACACCTTTACAACACCTTGATGTTTCCAGCATCCCCTGCTGTGTTTGCAATGTTTTCTCTGCTAAGAGCTAGGTGGGGAAAGGCGAACAGTTTAAGAATTTCAAGAATGAAAGGAGTATTGCTCAGGACAAAGTGCAATGGATCCATATCACCCATCTCACAGACCTGCACTGGGCTGTTTGTAGGTGAACTAGATTATGCCATATTGTGTCTCTGAGCATTTTGAGTGAGGACTTTTACCTCCTTGTGTTGTAACCCAAATTCTTCATGTATTTTGGCACAGCAAACTGAAATCTCTCTCCTGCCTTGTGCAATCAATTTCCCTAATCAACTAGAACCTGCCTTACCACCAAACTTATCAAAACCTGCCATCAAATGAAGGTGCTACATATTCCCCCCCCCCTTTTTTTTTTCTTGGCTGGAAATGAAGGTTCCTGGGTAGTTTCTCTTGCCAGTCCACTCAGCTGTACCAAGACGACCAGAGAGGAGACCGTGATCTTCACTCCAGAGAAGCAAAGGACAAAGTACTCAAGATGCTCTCTGCACTTCCCACACCAAAATGAGAATGTGGCCACTGTCCTCCAAACGCCTTCCTGTTTCTAAGAAAAGCCTTTTTATATAAACTAAAAGGATTGGTCCAGTCCACCCTTCACTCCAAAGCCAAACATTTGAAACTATTTCTATAGTCTCTACCAGTACCAAAATCTTGGTACACAAATAGAATACTTCAACTGTCTCACAGTTTGAAGACTCCCACCAATAAATACACTTTATTTGTTGCTAAGAGAAGGTCCCTTGGCTCTTGCTTGCTGAGGAAGCAAGAATACACTCATCAAAACCAGGTCATTGGCACAGCATGCCACCATGCACTGAGGCAGGCCTGCAGTGCCTCTTCTAAGTACTACTTATTTTCGAAGAGCAGTCCATGATCATGAGTTCAATAACAATGGAAAATTACACCCAGCTATCCAGGGATTTTAGCTACAGTTATGAAAACAGATGCTTTTTAACACATTTGATCATGTCCTTTCCCAAGGAGTCTAGATACAATGGTAGCAAGCAGCACTTAGTTAGTTAAGATGTCCTGGAGAACTGCCACTGTTAAGCAATCTCAGCTGTAGCAGCCAAATATTTCTGCAGGGAATAACTGCTCCCACCCAAGCCTGCATCCAGAAGATTAAAAAAGTATTTCTTTAGAAAACTTCTCTACCCATTCCAAAAGAAAATCCCAAAGTGCTTTGCACACAAACCGATGCACAAGCTCAGAGTAGGGGTCAGAGTAAGCTCAGCCATTCCTGGGAAGAGGTGTGGCAACTCTGCTAACAACATGCAGTAACAACACACAACAGCTTAGGATAATAAATTAATGTTGGATCCTACTGAAACCGCAGGTGGCATTTAAGTAAACACACCATAATTTAGTGGATTGCAATTTGGCCCCGGTGCCAGGAACAACACCTTCATTCTCGTGCAAAGGGTCTGTGCACGCTCGCGAACGCGAGCGGATGAGATCTGTTGTTTTTCATGAGAACTTCCAGAAAAAGAACCCACTAATACCACATTATTGCCTGGTTTCATTAACCGCTGACACTTCCTAGAGCTTCTAGGAATTACTCAACCCCTGACTCAGCATAAGCCTGGAGGACTTGCCTGGATGATCGCAGGAGATCAGCAGCATGTGCCCACCACAGTCATTTGCTGGCCTGGCTTCTGGCGTCCTCTTTAATGGCTGTGTCCCCACCTTGTCACCCAACAGCACAACTGCACCACAGGGCTGGAAGGCCTCCAGTGCATCGGAAGCAAAGGATGGGACACCCATGGGAACTGAGGCACACAAGGGGCTCCCTGGTTGTCACTTGGGCAGAGGTGCCAGTGCTGGGAGAAGGACTGGGTGCTGCTCTGGTTGCAAGCCCAGCACGGTGCTGGGAGTTAAAGGCCTCCATAAAAGGCTCTACAACACTCCCTTGCCAGGAGTTTGGGCACAGCTGCAGTTTTGGCTTCAGAACAGAAAAACTGCAAAAGCCTAGCAAATATACAGTATGGTCATTTATTTGGAATAAAGCTATGCTCCAAGGCCAAGTGCAATTGTAAATATTATGTCTAAAAGTATGGAGTGAACAGTGAAGATGTTCATGGCTGAGCTGTGCATTTGTACACCTGGTGAGGCTTGGCTTCAAGCCAGCAGCAGGGAGGTGAGCCGAGCAGACCACTGGCCTGTGCAGCCAGCAGCTCATTTGGCAGGAGGGGAATTGCAAATTCACCCAAAGACAACACTACACGAGCAGGAATCGCAGGGGCCAAGCACAGCAGCAGCACATGCTAATACCTCCTTCAGGGTAAAAACAGGTACCAAATCTGCCTCGTGCTGAAAATGGGTAACATGTACAGAGGCAACTGATGTTTGGCATTAAAAAGCCTCTAAAAGCCAAGTACAACTGAGCTTCTGGTTGTCTTCAATGTCCCCAAAAGCCTTCACTGTTGCCAAAAGCCTTCCTCACATTCTTCAAGATGTACCTTCTTCCCAAATGGATATGAGCTGCTTTTCAGCAGCATTGTGTTGAGCTACTGCTGCAGTCACTGGAAAAGGAAAAAAGATTGGGAGACACATCCTGAGCCAAATTTGCCATTAAATGTCTGATTTGAGAGTATTTTCCACAGCCACCTGGCAGTGACCACTGGGAACAAAAGCTTGGGGCAACCTGAGGACAACATGACAGATAAAAAACAAACAGTGACTTTGGAAATACAACTTCTGATGGATTTTTTTGTTTGCTGTCTTGAGAGCCTCTGGAATCACTTAATGACTCCAAAGGCATGGAGAGACACAAGGATGGATGTCAGGAGATCTGGACTGAGCAGAAGCAAAGTACCAGTCTGGAGCAAAACAGGCACCAGGAGACCACTAGACTTGAAGGCAGTTTCAGTCTTGCTCTTGGTTTATGGAAGAATCAGAAGTTGCAACACTCTCCAGCCCAAAAACGACTGAGTCCTGAGAAACACTGCTATATTTTTTGTTAAATTCACTGGTGATGCCTATGGGTGGATAATGATGCAAGCAAAGGTGAAACACACAGCCAAGGAGTTGATTATTGCCAAGAGATTTCCCTGCCAGAGCACCAAAACCTTTCATCCTTTTTCTTTCATAAAAGAAGCAGAACTAATCTCTTACCCAGCATCTGACAGGCTCAGAGCTGTAAGCCTGACACGAGCACAAAGCTCAGGAAGTCAGAATGGGAGCTGCAGAAACACCTGGGAATGGAATTAGCTCCTGTGAAAGCCATCTCTCACAACCAGAGGAAATACTGAAGAAAGAGAAGGCTGTTACATTAACAGCATTCCTGGGAAAGGGAGCCCCATCACATGGTCATGCACCAGAGATGTTTCCTACCAGCTGTGAAAGAACATCCTTAAAGCTTCAAGAAAACCCTTTCTAGGACACTAACCATAGTTTTGCTCAAACTTCAAAATAAGTAAGAATAAAACAGTTTAAGAATTAAGAAAACAGAATACTCCTTCCTCATGAAAAAGGAGGGAGCAATGTTTGCTTTGATGCCGTACTGTATTTGCTGCCTGGGATGTTGCCATCAACAACGCCGTTGAGGGAAGCTCCTTTTATCCTGTGCAAAATGGAAAATGTTTTCTGGAGCGTTCCAAGTGTATGAACAGAGAAATTTGCCCCCAAGTTCATGGTAAACTTGGGCAAATGCCACGGCTCTGTTGGCAGGAAGTCCCCTAAAAGCAAGCCAAACATACTGCAAAGTGCCTTTGTGTCTGCCTGACAAGCATCTGGGTAATAGCTTTGGCTCCATGAGAGCTGGTTCTAAACAGAAGGAGAAGTGGGACACTTTCACTGACTAAGAAGTGTCCCAAATGGTGGCCTCACAGTCACTCATGGCTGGAAAAAAACTGTCTTTCACAGGACCAACACTATAATCAAAAAGGGAAGAGAAATTTCCTTGGTACCACAACCTGGATGCCCTTGGGTTTAATGGTGTCCTTTGGCAGACAGGTCACATTGTCTCCTGCCACTGCAGGCACGAGCCTGTACAAGCCAACACTGCTGCTCAAGAATGCCAGATGAAGGATCCAGGCCATGGGCCCATAAACATTTTAAGAAGGAATAAAAGAAGCCGCTGAATGACGCGATCCTCTCCTGCCTGTCTCAACCATACCTCCTGCTGCTTCCTCCACCTCTTCTTGTGCCGGCACAAAGTTGTGCGCAACTGTGGTTTGAACTGGTTTGAAGGAACCAGAGCAGGTTGAAACTCGTTTGGCAAACACAGCAGCAGCAGCAGCAAGAGAAAGACTGACTTTCAGTGACAGTTTTATGTTAGTTTAAGTCATTGGAACTGCAGTCCCAGCCTGACCTCACCGCAGGAAAAAGTTACTGAATATTTGCAGAGTACAATGGCAAAAGAAAAAAGCTGTAGACATCTCCAACTCCTGCTTGCTTGCTTGCTCTCAGACTGGTAACAAAAGGAGACGCAAAAGTCAACTGCAACTGGCTTCTGGTTTTCAGAACAGTGTCCACTATATATGGCACACCCACTGCAATGAGGTAAAAACACAAGTTTCAGAAAAATCCTTTGCCTATCTTGCAGTGAGAGCCAACTTGAGGCAGTAAATCTGCAGACACTTTTTATGCCTCTCTCCTCGGGAGGGAGCCTTGCAAGGGTAATTACTCCCATGCTCCAGATGAGACATTTGTAAGTCCACTCCCTCCCAAGAGATCTATGCTGGTAACACGCATGTTAAACAATAGTCTAACAGAGACCAGAGTGGAACATCCAGCTGAGAACATGTCCTGAACGTCTGGGAACAACAGATCTGGGTACCTGGTGAGGAGCTGGGCTAGAGGTATGTAGGGCAGGGGGTGAAATAGCACCAGGAAGTTCTTGTGCCTTTCCATGCTGTTTAACATAGCTCAGGTAGAAGCAGCCACACAGGGCAAAAGTCAGTATCTGCACAGCCAAGCTATGCCAGACAGCTTGCCTTCTGCTTTGGATCTGGGAATTTTACTGAGCCAGACCAAAACAAACTTAAGGTGATTTGGCTGTCTGGATTAGGCTAGAAGAAGTCCAACGAAATCAGGAAATAACTCCCTCAGTGACCCTGTTCATTAGGAGTTGCTGTATGGGTGTGACATCTGTTGTTTGCCCCTATACTGTCGGGGAGGCTTTGTCACGGCGGGGTTATCGCTGCAGCACAGCAGAGGAGGAACAGCCGAAGGGGAAGTTTGAGACACCCAGGAAAGAGAAGCAAGTACAACCACGCAGAAGGCTGGGTGAAAGGCAAGGAACAGCAATAATCTCTCTTTGAGAAAGGATGTGGGATAACACAACACGGGGTAAGGACGAAAACATGGGACTGGTGCATTGTTTGACTGAGTGTTTTGGAGACTGCAGCAAAGTCTTGGATATGAATTCCTATTATAAAGCTGACCTCCTGGAATATGTACGTGGTACAGCAGTTGCTTTAGTTTTAGCAACTAACCGGATCATTGCCAGAATTTTCTGGCAGCATGCTTTTTGGGAAAAGAGCTGTCTAGCGATTCCAAGGGGAAGCGTGCAGAGATGAGCAGAATGTTCAAAATCAGCAAAAACATTGACTGTGCTGCTTGCAAACAGAACATTTTTTCCTGTACAACCCTTCCACTAGGACCTAAACAGTCAAGATCTTTTTTCTTTTCTTTCCTTCAGAAAGAGGAACTCAGTATCACTGCTAAAAAAGACAGTGAAACGAAACAGGCACAAGCAATATAAGAACACTCACTCATTGCCAGTGCTGGGTTGCTATGCAGTTCCTAAATGACCCAAGACCAGCTGAGCCCTCGAACTTCAAAATCCTGCAACTCTTTGCAAGCACTGAGCAGCTGCCTGTTTCCAAGCTCCATGATTCCTGAGGCACAGTGTACTATTTTTCCAACCACACAATGAAATATACTTTCTACAGCTTTGTTTGCTGTCTTGAGAGCCTCTGGAATCACTTAATGACTCCAAAGGCATGGAGAGACACAAGGATGGATGTCAGGAGATCTGGATTTAGTTTTCAGTCCACATTATACCCTTAAACCTGGGAAAATCCAGAACCTCTGAGCCTTACTTCTTAACCTGCAAAACATAGGAACTGCATTCCCCAATTACCTTCTCTCCTGTATTTTGAAAAGTGGTATTTTGGAATGTTTAAGCAATAAGACACCTGTCAGGCCTGGAAAAAGGCCAACATTTGAAAACTCCAGCAAATCACAATCACATCATAGAGACTAAAATAAATAAAAACTGCTAGGAAGCAAAATCCAGGGGCTGCTGCCATTCTCCCCCTTGGGGACCAGGAGTTCTCTGGGGAGCCCAAGTAAATTGTTCAATTAAAATGCTGACCCAGCTCATCCACCATCCAAACATCTTTCCCTATGTGAGGAAATGCAACAATAAAGTAAATTTTTCCATTTTGTTTTTTATTATTATGTTCCAAGAAAATGAAAAGACATAATGCAGCTTTCCCCCTACCGTGTTACCAGCTACCAAGCTTCAGCTAAGAACTAATTGGATCTTTACACAGTTATTAGACCTATATCTATAAATCTGTATATAGTTTTCTCATTTGGCAACACAGCACTGTTGTTTTTTTTTTTTTAATAAGAGATGGGTGGGGAATCTGAACTGGGCTGTTATCTAATTTTAAACACAGGCTGTCCACCTGCTTGGCATATCATATTCTCCATTCCTCTACTCCACCCCTTAACAAAATAATACCTTGATGTTACATCCTATTCCACTACCCTCAACAACTGGTTTAAAATTACCACAAGCCTAGAATTGCTGAGATCAGTCATTTTCAAAGACAAACTTCCCTCAAATTCCTAAACAGGGAAAAAGGTCCTTTTTACAGGAAAAATTCCAAGTGCTCACAAAACAGGATCACGTTCCAGAAAGCATGTCCAGCAAAGACAAACTAATTTTCTTTCTCATTTCAAATGTCACCCTCCTCTGCTTCTTCTTCCCACAAAGATGTGGTGGTAAATAAATCCAGGATTTAATTCAATAGGACTAGCAAGAAGGTCTGTTTTCAGGCACACAAAAGCACCAGTGGTCTGAGAAGGTCGAGAGAAGCAAAAACTTCTCAAAAGCTACTTCAGTACATGCATACGCTGGTTAAAATCAAAACAGAACAACCATGAAGCCATACTTAAAAGGTGCTGCTATGTTAACTGTTCATTAACCAGAAGTTATTATTAACTTTTAAAAAGCTAATCTATTCTCAAGCATGTAAAGCTGTTGCTCTCCACTGCTCATATTAAGACTATTTACATTTATTATCACCACTTTTCCCCTTGAAGGCCTTCAGAGTGCCTCACCACATGTACCTATCAAAGATACTCCGTAACTCCTGAGCAGCAGCTAAGCTCACAAACTTTAGAATATGGGTTTACTTTTAAATGACATGCTCCCTTTATGACTGCTTCCCATCCAAAGGAAACATTTTTCCTACCATTCATAATGGCAAAGCAAGCTTTGAAAACATAAACTGATTTTAAATCAATGCTGGATGTTTGCCTGAATTTGCAGAAAGCCTAGAAGACAGTTCTCATGTTTGAATTATTCCCCTCATCTTAGTGTGGTACATGATGCTCACTGCAAGGCAGAAGGAATGTGAACACACAGAAACCTATCTCTCCTGAGGAACCATCCAGCAGTGTGTGTGACCAACACGTTTATTCCGTGATCTCAGCGTGACCTGGGTGCCTGCTCTAAAAAGAAGCCTTCAATATTCTGCCTCCTTCTAACAAAATCTGGTTTTATCTTCCGAGAACTTTTATGATGCAGCCAGGCACTGCCAAGTATAAAAGTCTGTGCCATATTGAGAGCACAAAGACAGCTAAACCATCCCATTAAAATGGCAGGGGGCTATTGCTTGGACCAGACTGTCTGTATGCAATTCAACTATGGCTCTCTTTCAAGATGTCCTTGGGAGAAACATGGTGACCATGCTACCAAGCCCCAGTGTGCAGCTGCACCGCACGCTGCTGCCCAATTTAGATCCTGCTTGCCATGGAGCCTGTAAGCCCTTGCACACATCCATCTTCCTCTACATTCCCACCCACACAAACGCAAAACCGGGTTTGACCTTCCCCACTCTGCTCTGTCCAGGCATCCCCCTCCAGTCTGAATAAATTCCTGCCATCTGTCCTGCCTGTGCTGCTGACTGCTACAATCTGATCCAGGCAGTCCAATATATTCATGTCTGTTTCTCAGCCTGCTACGGTCCCTGGAGCTGCTCCCTGGCCCCCTATCCTGAATTGCTTCTTGAACTGTTTGGACATTTTGGAAAATAAGTCTGCTGTAAAAGGTCTGCAATACAGTAAAATCCTGCCATTAGTATCGACACAGCCAGTGAGCGCAGTGTGTCTTGAAGATGTTTACTATAGAGTTCTGTTTAGTTTATAACCACATCCTCCGTACTTCACTGGCTAATTTGAGAAGTAAAAGCATGTTTCTAGACTAAAGGATGAAGTGTCAGCTATTCTTGTCCTTGGATCCAGGTTAAGTGACAGTCTTTGTATGTGTAACACATTTGCATACACAAGCTACTTTGGGAAAGTGAAACTGTGGGCACAAAGGAGGGATGAAGCAGAAAGCACAGTAGCATAAGAACTAGAAGATACCACTGGATGTGGTGAGAAAGTATCTCCAGTGTCTAATGTAGGGGGATAATGTTCAGAGCGCCCCATTTCCAAACTCCAGGAGCAGAGATGCCCGCTCAGCCTAGGCTTGGGGCAGTACAACAGCACAACATCAATGTTCAACCTTTTGTGCTCCTCCTCGAGAAAGAAGACACCACAAGACCGAACAAGCTGAAGTTTTCCTTTAAAATTCAGCATTTATTACTTTCTTACGCTTTCAACTTTCCATTTTTCCATGTATTTTTATCAAGTTTTGCTGACCACCTGCTTTGACCTGCCTGCTGCCATCTAAGGGGACTCAGCAGGTACAGTCACTCAACCATTTGCTGGAAACTCTGGTATTTTTAAATCCCACATTTTGGGAAAGAGGAGAAAAGAGGGGTTGCAATGGGCAATGTGTGCTCCTCACAGCACAGCATTCAGCCACTGCAAACCCACAGGATTTACCCAAGACTCTCTCTACCCAAGGACTCCAAGCACAGTGACTCCTGAAGAGAATAAGCACCCTGGCCCTCCTCCTTGAAAGGACATCTTTAAAAAGATATACCAGATTTAAACTGTTGTGCTTGCCAAGAACTAAACCAACAAGATGAAAGACACTGAATTAATTCCTTGTTTGAGTGTGTCAAGCTCTAGTGTTGTAAGTATGGCATTTCTCCCTCAAGCCAGTTTCCTCACTCCTGCACAATGTTATCTCGAGTACCCAAATCAGTGAGAAAAGCAAACAACAGTGGCAAGACGCTCCATTACTCCTGAGAAAGCACCCACTGCAACAACCCTACTTCCTTGTCATATCACATCAGCTCTGGATTGCGTTGCAGTGAAATGCAATGGCAATGCACAACAAGGGCTGGATACAAAACCCCACGGGACACAAGCCAGACCTGTAGTATGGTATGAGAGCCATGCAGATTAGGAAGGGAAGCCATACAAAACGGAAGGACTTACACCAGAGTTCATAGTAGTAGTTGCAACACTGGGATTGTCCACAACAGTGGCCCGTTTCACATATGTAACTTTGATTGTTGACACCCATGCAGGTTTCCTTGTCCTAAAATTAAACAGACACACTTTTAAGATGCTTTGTCAGTATCTTTTGGAAATGTTTCACTCAATGATCTGCAAGCATTTGAAAAGTACAAGTTATGGTCTTTGGAAACTATAAAATACATAAGGAGCTTAAAAGACATCTAAGGACCACCAAAAAACACAAAGGACCGTTCAGAAGAAAATCCCCATATCCATATCTCCAAACCCATGAGTTACACTGTTTTAGCATCTAGTCTAATCATCCCTCTCCTTTTCCATTAAAAGTTACCACATTTTGAGAGCCAGGCATTCTCTTAAAAGAAGAGATGACATTTGTTCCACATTGTACACAATATCACTGTATTACTGGGGCTGAATGCCAAGTGGAGGAAAGGCATTCATAAAGGGAATGTTATAATTCGAGAAAAGACCGCTTGGATTCATTTAGATCTAAATGATAATTACAATATGTTCCTGCAAGATTCCAATCTAAAATGATTCCTTCATAATTAGCCATGTGCTTTATGTAAGATCAGCATTCCTGTAAAACTTCTTCCTGGAATAGCAACGTAGTCCAGGAGCAGAGCCAAATCAGCTGTAGCGTATCACCCAGCGGGTCCTCAAAACTAACATGGAAAAGGTCTGTGGTGTGAGGTCTCAGTTCCCCACATGGTGAGCCACTTCCCAGAAGTCCATGTTTTCCTCCTAGTCTGAAAACATGGCTGGGAGAAAGGACAAAACATGAGAAAACAGAAGCATTTTACAGGCTGTGGTTTGTACATCCTCTGATAGGTTTTGGGGCAACCTGAGAGTTCAAAGAACACTACAGTTTAAGAAACAAACAAACCTTAATTAAAACCACTGTAACAAAGTTTTTCTTTTCACTTTCTTTCACTTGAAATTTTTTATAAGGAAAAGAAAATGTGGGTAGGCTTATACTGAAAGCTATGTTGAAAAAAATTAATTTTGAAAGTACCGACCCACTAAAGAACACCAAAACGCCAGCAGCAGGCTACATCCTGTTGCACATCCGTGGATCCCAACACTGGCTGAACTGCACGGTTCTTCTCTTTTATGTGAGTGCACCAATGGCCACACTTCTCACAAACCTTTGTGGAGCCACCACACATGCAAAATACCAAGTGCTTTTCAAACACTGAACCACCTCACTGAACAAGTTATGCGATGCAGCGGCTTCAATGCGTAAGAGTCCTGCAGCACCAAGTTTTCAGTATACCTGGGGGCCTGGAGGAACACCAGCACTTCCCCACCACGCAGCCCCCCCTGCCACCTGAGGCTCAACACGAAAGACCTCATGTTGCTTCTTTTCTCCCAAGAAGTCACACCAACTTTTGAAAGGGTTTTGATCAAGTGAGGGCAAAATTCAGCATATGATGTACTGCTTCTCTTCCTTCCATGGATATCATGATTTCCACAAAAGGCTCTAAAAAGCACCTTTAAAACTTACCCACAGAGGCAACAAGATGGAGGGGTACCTGCCTCTATTTTTCAGGAAGAGAAGAACATTTTGCTGGACAGACCAGTCCAACTACTACAGGCAGCTAAAGCAAACATTTAGTTCCTGTCTCGAGATGTTGCACGCCAACAGTAGAAACACCACCTTCCTGTACAGTAAGGAGGTGTTTCCATCTCTAACTGCAGAGGCTGGTGGCAACTTTTAGGAGACCTTGCTGAGCTGGCACAGCATTTTCAAGCACACTATTCATTCCAAAAATTGTAATTTTAGCCAGCAAAAGAACTACAAATAGCATACATCTGTTCTCTTATCTGTTCTTATTAGCTTATTTACATTTTTCCTCATTTTTGTTGGCCTTGCAGAGCTAATGTAACTGATGAACAGCATAGATTTTGGCTCTCATAGGAAGAGAATTGAGAAATTAAGATGTCATTGCAAAACTGCAGTCCTGATGATTATGCTCAAATCAGAGAATGACTGGCTGAGGTTTGTGGTTGTGACACATGAAGATCAATGTGACCTGCTGAACCAGCAAATGAATCACATGGAGCTGGTGAAAAACCAGATTCTCACAGTGCCATTTCACGATCTTCTCTGCAACACCACACTTGATCCATCCTTGACCACTTCTGGTTTACTCCCCAAAAATTTCATCCATTCAAGTGTTGCCTCCTTCAAAGAGCAGCAATAAGGAACAAATCAGTGTCTTTGGGCAGCAGCAACTTTTAACATCTTCCACCATATTTTTCCCACTTAAAAACTTGCAGCAGTCCTAATTTCAGAGACTTTCATCACACCATCCTTTTAGCTGAACTTACTGCCTCTCTCTTGCCAGCCTCATTATATCTGAAATGACCTTTCCACACATGTTTATGTTAACCCAGCTGGCTAACAGGTGTGTCAGTACATGCTCAACAGAGGATCCTGAGCAGCTAGGATGGTATTCTGCAGGTTGTTCCTGGAGATCAAGTCTCGGGCAACATCCTGCTTCCCACCTAGAGCAGAGTTTAAATCTTACGCTCCAGAGCTTCTTTACATACTGACCAAGACAAATGCTCTGCCTTGCTAATGCACCTGTGCTTGTACCTGCAAATAGTCTTGCAGTCAGCTTTCAGCTCCCACAGTTCAGAACAGCCAGGGGTTTTAAAGTCCTTGCAGTGCTGACCATCAGCCATGCTCCTCAAAGTCCAAGCAGCTCATTTTGGAGCCTTTCTGCAGCCCTCTGCCAGCCCAGCCACCCAACAGGCTTTTGGGACAGAGCTGTCAGACTTGGGGGCCACGTGTCAGACCCAGAACTGTCACCCATGTTGCCAAACAGTTTCACAGAATCAAGGAATAATTTGGTTTGGAAAGGATCCCAGCAGGTCACATGGTCAAACTACTGCTCGGAGCATGGCTACCTCCAACACTGGGTTACGCAGCCTGGCACAGGGAAAGAGATAAAAGGTAAAGGCAATAGATCTTCAGAAATAAAAGTCTACTAAGGAAAGATTCCAGCACAAGGAGAGCACTGTTTTGGGATATGTTACAGGTGACTCCTGTGGAACAAGTATTTCAGTCTCCTTTCCCCTTTTAAGTCAAGACTCACTTCTGTGAAAAGCTGAGCCACTGCACAGTTTCCTCCTTTTCTGCAAGTCAAAGAAGAGGTTATGCAGAGCCACCCTGGCCATGACAGAGACCATGACTTTCTTTGTTAGGAAATTTCTACCTATTTCCAAACTCTTTGATCCGGCTCCACTTTCTATTTAAATCCCAGGTTGCACTTTTCATACCAGCAGCATTTTATTATTTCTACTTCCTTCTCCCGTGCATTCTTTGTGTCATAGGCTGCCAAACTAACTGCCTAAGACATATCAGCAATACAGTTATCTAGAGTCTATATGTCTCCTGGAAACAATGGCCCAAGTGCTTGTCCTATGAAAGCATACTATTTCCTCTCACACTAAGAGCCATAGACAAGGCAAAGGGCTGAAAGAGTAATTTTATAGATAAGAAAAAAATATATGGAGGGAAAAACTCTCATAGAAGCTAAGTTGGAGCACTCACATTTTATTGACCTGCCTTTGTGTTTAATTTCCATTGCAAGCAGCACTTGTAATGGTAATTTTTAATCATTCTTAGCAGCATGGAATTTTTATTGAACTGTTACAGAGGGGTTTTGGAGGGTTGTTTTAGGTAGCCTTATGAAAACAAGGAAGGGGGAGGGATTCTTTCCAAAAGCACTTTCTTCCCCAACAGCCAGTGGCTATTACATTCCTGAGTGGGTTTCCCTGCTGAAGGAGTCTTGTTTTCTTGCTGTCCAGGCAAGCAAGCACATCCCTCCCCACCAGCCTTTGTTCGGCTAACTGTAGATGCCTCCAGGCAGGATTACTAAGCAGGATCTACAAGGGTCTGCTCTCAAAGAGCATTCAACTCCATTAGAGCAGAACAGTCTTGTTTCACAACTAAGAAGCCACAACATGCCATCCGTTATCTCCCACCTGCAAAGTCTAGGAGATTCCCAGCTCATTTCAAGGGATTCACTTTGTCCTGTAAATCAGCATGTACCCTGGGCTGCATGTGGTACCATCGTAACAGCTGGTCTGAAAAACTGGAATCACTCAGTCCCTGACACACAAAAAGCCAGGAGCTTCTGGGAGAACACTCTGCAGACGTGGAGCCTGTGTTCCCTCCCAGTCCAGTCCAACTGAAACCATTTGTGATATGTGGTACAAGATCTTTGTCATGAAACTGACTGAGCTGGGAAGACCTCACCTGGTGTGTTTTGAGAGTCTCTTCATATTAAGATGTGGCATTCTGGATTAGTTCTCACATGTCATCAATTTTATAAAGTAAGACTGAATAAAAATAAGATTGTTTTTTTACTTATTTTCTGGTTGATATTTGGCATTTGTGATAAACCCACAACCACACTGGCAACTCTGCAGCCCCGCCAGTAGCACACATTTGCTGTCAAGTGCTTTTACAAATAATCCTTAAAATATCCACCAGTGGTACGTATAAGGCAGTGCAGTATGTTGTCACATCTGAAGCCAATTATTCTCTTCACCTTCCAGTTTAGTATTAAACCTTTACTGGAGGTCTGTGTGACAAATTAAAGGTCAAAATCTTGGGCACAATCAAGACAAGAGGCATTCATGAAGGTCTGTAGGTTGACTGAGCTGCTCCTCACTGAAAGGAAGGATGGAACAGACCTCCTTCAGAACCCAGTAAATGGCTGGGTTTAATAGCTGTAAATCTGTTAGGATTTATTGTGTCTGAAGCCAATGTTGGAAATGAAGGGAAATAACTGATTGACAGTGGAGTTCCATCACAATAAAAGGATCAAGGCACTTCACTCTTTTCTACTCTCAAAAGCCAGCAGTTAACCTAGGCACATACTGTTGCTAAGTTAGAAGGCAGAAAGATGAAGATGAGCAAATTCCAGGCTAGCGTGGCTATTTTCCAAGCTGAAAATTAATATGTGCAACTGCAGCAACAAACACCACAGCCCACGCTCAGAAGTGCATAGTTGGCAGCCAACCACCTACAAAAGTTGACTCCTCAGTTGGCATTAATCAGGTAACCAAAACCAGCAGTGGCCAGTATAATGAAATCTAATAACCATTTTAGCTTTTTGCTCCGTCTCCTCTTTCCACAGAAATCCAGCCTCCATTACCCTAAATATGAACACCTTTACATGGCCTCTGTATGTCATCCAACCTGCCAGAGTATCCATTCATCCTAACCGTGGTGATACCCTGGGAAACACTTGAAAATGTGACTTGCATTTACTTACAGCAATTTATAGGCCATTCCTGTCTCCTAGGATAGCCAGTTTTTTACACCTATTCTAATTCCCTAATTTCTCCAAACTTCACTACAGCATTTGTCAAGGACCTATGCAGCAAATTACTATTTTAACTGGAAGAGATGGAGAATAACAACAGGATGACAGGGGTGAGTAAAGGACTGAATAAGAGGCATACAGACAGAGGGACTCGGAGAAAAGCGCAACAACAGGATGAAGGGAGACTGCCAAAATGGCATCTGCTGAAAGGCAGGATACAACTGGTTTTAACAGGACCTGGGCTCAACCTGTGACCACTCCAGACCTTCTGGTTTCACAGCTCTCATAGGGACTTCAGTAATAAGCATCTATTTAATAATAAATAAAAATTCTGACCTAGTTATTTCACTAATCTCATTACTCGCAGGCACCAGTCCCTTGCTCTTAGTACCCAGCCGCACCCATAACAACAAGCAGGATGGATTTAAACAAGTGACACTATCCTCAGAAAAAGATACTAAAAGTATGCATTTTGAGTAACTCACAATCAGTATTTGAACCATATATATTCTTTAAGCATTCTGAGCACCAGAATGGAAGTGGCTGTCACTATATTAAATATGTCAGAAACAACTATTTGATATTCACTATTTATTAGTTCCCACTTGGCTGTTACTCAATCTCACATATCAGACTATCACTAGTGCTGGTTAGCCAAGTGCATCAGCAACAGCTCATGAGAATGCAAACACAAAGCTACCAAAGAAAATGATCTCTGTCAGATAAGGCACTCAAGTAGTAATAAGTTAAAATTGCTACTGAAAATACTAGGCTGGAATGCCAAATCTTGCCACAGGGTTTACTAAAATTCCTGGTTTGCCAGCAGCCCCCCAGTTCGTAATCAAAGTTAATCTTAAATAAAACCTCACTAGATCCTTTCAGAGAAGGACACCGGGTGGGATCACAGCAAGGACAGGCAGAACTGCTGGGGAACCCTGATCACCAGGGCAGCTCAGGACCCACAGACACCAGTGTGGCTGAGCCTGCACCGAAGACTCCAGACATCTCCTATCTTCACAAACATTGCACCTGTTAGTCCTTCGGAACATAAAAGCAAAAATCCACCATCTGAGCAAGTGTCATGTCTTTGGTGGGTTCAATTTAAGAAAACCACTAAGACTGCCAAACATGAAAGTGGCTGTGACTGCTGGGAGTTACTGGAACCTCGTGTGCCAGGCCCTGCCAGCACAACAGGGGATAGATTCCTGTAAGCCTGCCTTATGACAGACAGCTGAGGCCAGGAAACAAATCAAGTCTGCACGCTTCTTCCTAAGTCACCCACCACAAATTTTGTTTTGCTGAATGTGGAAAAAAAAAATGTAATTAAGTGCAAATATCCAAATATTTAGAAGTATGGTAATTGGGGGACAAATGATGCCTCTGAGCTGTCTCAGGCACAATAAAGATCTCCAAAATGGGAATTCTAATCCACAACATTTATTGCTTCACTAATGCCAGCATCAGGAGAATTGTATTTAGATCACCATGATTAATCAGCCACACCAGACCCATCCTCACCCCCAGTGGATGCAGAACCTCCAAGGTTTTATTAACCTTTATCTGAGGAACAAATTGGTTTGTTGCATCCATTTATCCTGGAGAAATACTCCAACTATCTTTAAACGGACACTATCCTTTCACAGATCATGGACACTTTGATATATTTCCATAAGAGCTGGTTTCATTTTTGTTTATTGCAAGTTTCACTTTCAGACTCCAAGAAGACATTGGTGTTTTAAGCACCATGTGACTGTTTACTTCCTCATCCCTTGCCAGAAGCCTCCCAGCTGTAGTCCTCAGCTCTCTCACATTAAAGATACACATTTCTAGGAAATTACAGCTTTGAGGAAGCCATCTTGCATTTTGTTGGTTTAAACCACCAAACAGAAGACTATGCTGAAAACCTCAAGCAGTTAAAATTAAAACCGAAAACATTAGGAATCAAACATCTTAAGCTTTTTTTTTTTCATTTATGCAGTGAACTAGGAGAATGTGTTCGAGCTTCCACCTCCAAATTTCGGAGGAAATGCCCACTTAAAACTAAAAGCAGAAATCTTCTACAATCATGTTTCCTTGGATGGGAGCTTTAAACACCCACGCTGCACTGATGTCAGATAGTGCTGACCTAGCTTTTTAGACATTTAAATATCATCTCCGCTGCAACAATAAAAAAATCCCAAAATCAACCAAACACCTTACTTTTATCAGGTGTTCAGCAGTCCATCTGCAATGCTACAATGCTGCTGGCTCCCAAAGAAATGAAGGCAGATCCAGGGAAAGCAGCTGTTCAGGGGTACAGAGCAAGGGGTGCTGGTCCTGGGGAGCCAAAGACCTCGCTCTGATCCTTCCATCCTCGTCACACAGCTCACGGGTGGACACCCCACTCGGCACCTCTTCCCTGAGCTTGCAGCCCAGGATCAGCATCCCTCGTGTTGAGTGAGAACAACAAAGGGCATCCCAGACAGCCAACTGTTTAGAGTCCGAATGTACCGAGTATAAGCCAAGACACAATGGAAGTGATGAGATGTTCCTGAATTCCTCCCCCGCTTTCAATTAAACAGCACTGTTCAGCATCAACCCTTGGAAAAAGAAATTTCTGAATAGCATTTGCATGCAGGACACAATCACAAATACTTAGATTTAGTTTTTTTAAGGCTAAAAATTATTAGAACTAAGGAAAGTTCAAGCAGCTCTTTCCCACTACATCCTTTATCAGTGGATAAAAATAGTCAAGAGCCTTGCTCTCGTGTTCTTGAGGCAACACCTTTTTTTTCCTGCTTCCTGTAAATGCCTCTATCGATGCCGAAAAGTTACCAGCAGATAAAAAAAGTACCATCCATCCACTGAGATAACCAGATGTTCACTGTTCCAGCAAATGAAGCTAAATTACACCTAACTTCTCCTTTTACACTTTATACAGGACCCCAACTGCGCTGAAAAAAATCTCTAAAATAAAATGATTCATTTTAAAACAGGAACTTTAGAGAAAAACACACCCATGAGTCTCGAGCAACCTCAGCGTTTGAGGCAGCTGCGTCTCACTGCAGTTTGAGAGTTAGCTAAAGCCGTTCAGCCTTTGTGCCCGAATTTCTCCCTCTGGTTCAGTTTCGAGTTTTCAGGGCAAGTCTCTTTGCCCTGAGTGCTAACAAGTGAACGATTATTTATAGCTATTGCACCAATCACAGAAGGTCATCGTGCTAGAGGTAGTTTCTTATGTAAAACTGTTTTCGGATGGGGGGGGTGGGGGTGGGGAGAGAGCTGCGTTTCACCAAAACTGAACTGATAAGGAAAAAGAGACAGCACTGTTTACTCAGCAGCGCGTTGAAGTCCTTTAGGGCTGCTAAACAACTGAAAGTAGGTAGTTTAAAACAGGTTATGGTCCAATCTCGACTTTTTAATTCTAAATTAGAAACTGCAAGCAGCACTCTGATATCATTCAAAATATATTTATTGTGGATTACAGATCACAGCAGTGCTGGAAAGAGTTTACAGTTAGATTCCCCTACAGACGTGCCTCCCAAACCAAAAAAAGGGTTTGCTCTCCCCAGCCTAAGAACACATAGTTGGCACCTCCTCCAGCACAGAGCAGCTGGGCAGTTGCTACCGTTTCTCATTCCACTCGATATTACCAGCTATTAAATTATCCCAAGTTTCTTGTTCAAGCTCAAACTCTCTCAAAACAATTAAAAATCACCAAGCTGTGGGTCACAGCATGTTGCCATTTTCCATTTGGTGACTTTTGTTAGAGATGAGACACACACACACATATAAATGCCTCTTTCTGGTTTTTTTTCCGGTTTTTCTTCTTTTTTTTTTTTTCCTTTTTTATAAAATCCACAGTTTAACACGCAAAATAATGCCTGCACAACCAAACAGTTCAAAGTTCGGCATGTTTTTAAGAAATGCAAACGCAATTCCATTTTAAGGACTGTGGAAAGCACCCTAAAACCCAACCAAACAAAAATTGCACAGGAGCACGACACAAAGAGCCTCCCTGCCGCAAAGCCTCAAACAACAACAAGGAAGTTTCTATCCCTGGCTCACGGTTCTGCTCCTTCCTTGCTAATAAAAAAGCACCTCTCACACAACTGTGCTCCCCGATCACACGCCACGGGTGGGGAAGTGCTGATTGTACAGTTCCGTTTTGGGAAAGTCAGAAATCGTTTCCTTAGAGGTGGGGGAAATAAAAATAAAAGCAGTCAGTCACATCCTCCACCTGAGCAAGCAGCTCCCACCGCAGTAAAGCCGGTTACCTGTCTGAGACCCAGGAGGAAAGGCATTCTGCAGGCTCATCCTCCACGCCAGCACATGGGAAGGCAGGAATTTAAAGCCCCACAGCAACCATTTCTTCATCTGCTGTGGGCAGCCCGCTCCTCCGATCCTATTTAAACCAGGGCTTCCTCAGCTGGGAATGCTAAGTAAACAGGGTCCTGGGACACTGCACGCACTCGCTGGCTCCCCCTCCTCCTCCTCCCACTCCCTGTGACATATCTCAGACGCAGCCCAGCCGGGGTGTTTGCAAGAGGGAAATGACATCAGGTCGGGCAGTTCTGAAAAAAACCCCCAAAAAACAAACAAACCTCCCCCCCCAAACCAAAAAATCATAACCAGAAACAACCCCCCAACACAAACACACACGCACACACACCCCTCCAACACAAACAAAAAAACACCGCCCAAAAAAAACATAAAGGGCAGCCCTGAACCTTAAGACTGCTGAGCTGCTGGGTGACGACACCAGGCAGGTCGCTGCAAACGGGACCTGTCAAGGAGCCCTGGTGGAGTAGAAGTGCTCTCCTCCCTGCTAAGGGGATGCTGCAGTGGAGGGCAGTCTATTAAAAATGTTGTCATGAGCCCACAGCTCGGTGATGATTAAATCTCGCTAAGCAGAAACAGACAGTTCATCTATTTCTGAGGAGAAGGCTAAGTTTGAAGCTGCCCGCTGGACAACACTGGAGCCCTAGAAGCCACCACCACGGCTTCTCCAAGTACCTCCAGACCCTGGGGACCTGGGTAGTCTTCACAAATCCAAAGCACTCCCATGCCACCTTCTGCCTGCCACCACAGCTCCACTTTTTCTGACTCTCAGCACTGTTCAACTCTCAGCCTCTCCAGATAACAGCTGTCCCTCTAAAGAAACAGCAACAACTTCCCTGATTTCAGAAGGATCAGGATTGGACCCCTCCAGCATCAGACAGGTGATGGGAAGAGTTTCAAATCCACCTCTCCCGAAGGAAAATCTGACTAGCCCTGTTGAAAGGTTTCTCTTTCTACTTGAGCTCATTTCACATTTTCATGCCAAGGGGCAATTAAGCCTTATAAACAAATTTATCATCCGGTGCCCAGGATGGCATGTCTTGTTTGTCCTCCCCCAAGCAAGGAGTACAGCAAGTTCCACAGTGGTGTAGAAGATGACACTGCAGAAGGTAATCTAAATTTAACTCCCTTTTCTACCTCCACTCTGAAAGTTCAGCAACCTCTTTTTTTCGTGCTTCTCTTTAATCAGCAGCTGTCCTCGTCTGTCGGGGTGAATGGGGACACCATCGCCACTCCCATAGTCCCCAGCAGTAGCTCCATGGATATTTGACAGGACAAACTCCCCTGGCTTTTGGCCTCTTTGGCTTTGGAGCCCAACACATTAAAATATATGACAAGGAGAGGAATATACTTTTTTCCATAGTGAGTTCATTGAATGCCTTTTTAGTAGCAGTTTTAATAATAATTTCAGTACTTCAGAAGAGAGAGAAAAATCACATAAAATTCTTCCAAATGCTAATTTGCAACAGGAGAAAAAAAATTAAAGAGGACACTGAAAAAAAAAAGCAGAACAGACACCCCTTGCCACCCAAGCTGGGCAGCTTGCAGCAGTGTCAGAAAAAGACACCCATTTTGCACATGCCAAAACCACTCAGTGACCACCACTGCTGCCTCCTCCCAGCCCAGCCCAGCCCAGAATGGTTTCCCAAACGAGAACCCCACTGTGTGTGTCCCCTACACAACTGGGCTATGAGACTACACACAAGCATTACACCAACTTAATTATTTCTACACCAACTTAAAGGCATCATCTAAAAATGCTGTTTAAGGGTGAGCACATCCCTGATTTTCCTAAGAGAAAATAAGCAACGAATCAATTTCCTGGAGGATACAAAACAGCAGCGTTAACTAGCATCAGCCAGGCAATGGGATTTTCCAGCTTTTCTGCTCTTGGATCAAACAAACTCTCAACCTTTGCTTTTCCAATTCTATGGACAAACACCAGTGATATAAAAGGGCAGCTTTCTGTTTTAGTAATCTGTTCTGTGGCCTCACACTGGCCTTTGAAACATCTGATTTTGGCTGTTGCTATCCAGAGCTCTGGACTAGGCAGATCCCAGGGCTGAGCCAATGCAGCAGTTTCTAAATCCCTACTGTCAGAAGGAATCTAACTTTAACCACCCGCCTCTCCCCCAGCACACACTCAAAAGGCAAAGCGTCATTCCAGATCTAAGACAAGTTGTGAAGGACTATCAAAAGCAGTAACTTGGTGGAAAAGCAAAAGCATCCTAATTTATGTGTGAATTTAGCAATCCTGGAAAGACTGATACAAAAAAGGTGGTTTGCAAGCAGGCATTACCACATTCGACTGCAGCAGGAGCAGCCACCCTCTCTTGCAGTCCCTGAGTGACAGCAGCCAGTAACATGCTCCACAACTCTGCTATAGGCGACTATGGAAAAAACCCTGTAGAGGGACAGAAAAATAAAATAAAAAAAAAAAAGAGAGCTGGACAAGGTAGCTCATACCCTTATAAAACCCTCATCAACACCCTCAGAACCTTTGCAAAACACCTAGGTTCTCCTAATCATTGCAATTGCTTTGTATATACCAACTGGTATCCTTTTACCCCCTCCTCTTTTTTAAAGTTTGTAAGTTCTTGCCCCAAAGCTCTGTCTGGCAGCAGTGAGTTTCATAGACAGTGGTCGTGAACAAATAGTTTCTTTCATCAGGAATGAATTCACCACCTCTAATTTGACTTTCATATTATTAGCAGGCGGAAACAGAAGTCCTCATCCATCTTCTCACCCATTCATTACTCTGTACCTGTTAGCTATTTTCTTATAAAAGATATCAATCTTCCCTATCCTCTTAATGTAAAATCTTTTCCCAAAGCCTTCAGCTGCTCATTGTCCACTTCCAAAACCTTTCTAATTTTCTACTGCTCTCTGCTTGAGGGAAACCAGAGCTGAAATAATAATTATTTTAATGAAAACAAGAGCAGCTCTAAGGCAGGCTCAGCATGGGTTCACTTCCTTTATACAAACCTGGAATTTAAGATCTGCAAAGGCCACACAAGAGTGCGTCTATCCAAGATATAATGAACAAAACAAACACAAGTTTTCTGTTCCTCAGTAGATGACTCTCTTGAGGGCTCTGAAAAGTCAGGACTAATGTCAGGACAGATTATGAGATCTACATTACTTTCAAAATTTGCTTAGGCAGCCACCAGCCATCCTTTTTTGGCATGTCAGCGTGGATCCCACTACAGAATAATGATGAGCAGGTTTCTACTGGGAGAGAGGGAGTAGAGGCCTCTAGGCATTACCAGTCTGTAATACTGCTCCCCTGAACATGCCATGTGCCCCAAACATGATGTCAAGCAAAGGATGCTGCTCAGCACCTTCACAGGCCAACACACTGTGCCTCATGACCTCAGATATAACAAGCAAGTGAAGCACATGATGGAAGCTGCTTGGGCCATTTTAGAGTTGCATTCCATGTTTGATGGGATGTGCTTGCAAGCAGGTCTGGTAACCAAGCAGGGTATAGTACTCATTTTGATACCCCCTGAGGAGACAGCCTGACCTTTAGGTGATCCAGTTATGATAACACGACTGCAATAAAAATTGATGTTGTGCGTCTCAAATCTGTCAGGCTTGAAGCACGAGGCTGCTCTCAGTTGCTCCACTATTACAGTCCTAGGCAGGGAGAAGTTTTGAACAGTAAATACACATGATGTGTAATATCCTCTCGATTAAACTTTATTACCATAGTTCTGCAGCTACATACACAGGTTGACCATAAAGTTGGAACAATTTTATCTAAATCTTCTTCCATTTGCCCCAGTGCACTCTGTTATTGTCATGTTGGTAAGAGGAGCATTTCTGGAGCACCAGCTATCCATTTTTGTTAGTCAGCCCACAGCCCTGTGTGCTAGGACTGGGACTTCACAAATCTGGCATGCACTCAAAACACAGTGTGAAAGAAGCAACCTCAATGAAGGTGACTTTATCTTTCCCCATCCTGGAGATGGTTCTAGGAATAAAGAAAAGAAAAAGGAAAGAAACATACAGAAAGGTGTAAAAGCAGATCTCTGTTTCTCTAGAATAAGACAATATCCAGAAACAACAAGCTCCATCTGCCTTGACAGCAAATATTCTAAAGGGACTTGTTTGCTAGCAAAACTAGCATGAGACACTGGGAGATCACCAATGCTGGAACAGCAATGGAATGCTAAATCTGCCTACAAACCATTTCTGTCTGCCCACCTGTGCACTTGTAGATCCCTGAAGAGTGAAGGGCAACTTCCCCACCCTAACGATACCATTACAAGAACATGATGACTTTCCAGTGGGAGGACCAGGTGTCCCAGGTTCATGTAACATACAGCACTGGCACTGCCTACCAAGAATGCCATCAACAAATTCCAGAGGACCAAGAACAGGTCAGGTTGGTAACTTCCCAGTACCTGCAGGATGTAGAGTATCTACTCTTTTGCTCAGGCAACAAGTGGCCCAAAACAAACCTTTCACTCTGTCTAGTATTACTGTATTGTTTAGGAGTGAGGTAAGGTGGGTCCCCCAATTTGCATGCACTTCAGCTACAAAACAAGAACACTGAAGTCATTGCATTTACTATTTTTCAGGCCAAACCGTCTCAGTCTTTGTTGGAGAAGCAAAGAATAATTTCGGGAAAAGACATCATACATGTTGGAACTGGCTTGTGAGCTAGCACTGCAACCAGTCTGATGGATCAATAAATTTTAATGTGCAACAAAGCACAGGGGCTTGCAGTGGTCAGAAGCTGTCCCTCTTCCCCACAGGCCATCACTTCTGTCAGCTCAGTGATTTGGAAGTGCAGAAAACTTTTTCAGCTTAGTAAGTTAAGCAAATAGAGACAGTGTATTTCAACCTCACTGCTGTCACCTGTCTTTCTCTCTGACTAACCAGTTAACCAGGGAGGATGAGACTGTGCACTTCAAAATATGCTTAGTGTTACAGAGAGCCCCAACAGCAACAGCTCGTGCTTGATTCCAATTGACTCTCAATTCCAACTGAATCCCAAACAGCAACTGTCAGCCAAGCACAAGTATGTGCCATATCTCCACCCAAAAGCCATGTGTAAGCCCTAAACTCAACACAGAGGAAGCCACTACCCACTCTGTCACCTGCTATTTCAGTGAGAGCCTGTCCTCCTCTTCACTGCTCCTTTGTGGGTGAAGAAATGCCAACAGTAAAGCACTTCCCTGTGCACTTTTGTACAGCAAGAAATCCCTCCTCTGAAGCTGCCTTCTGTATTAAGCTATCCTAAGGGCACTCAAGGAAAGGGCAGGGAGCAGACAAGGGGTGGTTGTGGAGGACATACCCAAGAGTCTGCTCCAACACCCATCTGACAGAGGAGATAAAAGCGGCCACATCCAGGCTGTTCAGACACTCCTACCCACTTTGCTGTTCAGCTGATGGGAGAGTGGTGGCAGTAAAAAAATCCAGGCTCTTCTCTGAGACCAAAATAGTTTTTCTAAGTGTAGCTTGAGGTTTCCAGCCCTCGGTGACATTGTTCCCACTGCTGTTTCCCCATGGAGCAGAAAATGATAGCTACAGGTCCAGCTTGCTTTTCTTCACAGCAACAGAGTTGTGGCCCAGCCAATGCAACTGTAATGCCAAAGTCTGTGTGAATCATCTACTTTTGTATGACCACTCCTTCAATACCCACACCTGCCATCCAAGCCCAGAGGTGTTAAAAAGCTTCAAAGTCCTTCACCACTGAGGCACAGAGGGACTAAAGGGTTGAAAGTGCCCTGCTGAGAAGTGACGCTAACTGCTTCAAAAGAGATAGGGTTCATTTTGCCCCTTTAGCATTCCCAGGTTTTTGGGCACCTGAGATGCCCAAATGAAGATGTCAGGCTTCACTTTTAGTCTGGAGTGGGTAATGAAGTCACGGGAAAGCCTACTCAGCTTTCTCTAAGCTTGCTGGGACGGGGAGAAGGAGGGAGTGGGGAGTTCAGCTGTTAAATATTTGACGAGACTGTCTCAGGAGGGCAAGTGTGTCTGGGGTGGTACAGGGACACCAGCTCAGCTCCTTGCTTTTTGGCACTACAGCTCTTGTCTTCCTGACACCCATGTATGCAAACAGGACTTTGGTAATGGCTCGAGAGGAGACGATCTGCTCCAGACAGGGAAGAAGGCAGAGTCTGCAGACAGTAACAGGATCCCCTAAGCACAGAATCAAGACGGTAAGCGTCTGTTCTAGTTTTAGAGTCTTGCACCATGTGGCTACCAAAAATACAGCCTGTGTGTGCCCTTTGGTGACATCATCACAGACATGCATTGTCCCAAAGATGCTTACCAGCACAACCTTGATGGAGATCTTGGATGCCCTACTCTTACAAGTGCCATTTGATTTCTCTACAAATGACAGCAACTCACTATTTTTAGTGCTCATCTCATGTCTGCTTGGCGTTTCCCTTGGGCCTTACTTACCCTTGTTTCACAGCTTTGGTGCCAGCTCCCACGAAGTGTTTTTTTGATGCCAGAGGGGTTGATGCCAAGTCTGTCTGTGTTGATGCCAAAATGGCAGCTGGCTTTATTGTTGAGACAGGATTTGCCAAAACTAACAACACTAGTGCTGGGGTGTCTAGAATTGACTTTAAGGTTTTCATCTTCCTTACTCTTCTATTGCCTCTAGATTCCACAGGACAATGCTGCTCTAAGTACCTTCTGGGGTCCTACAAGATAGATTTTTTCATCATAGTCTAAGTCAATAGGCAATTATACAGCAGACAGTCTTAACTTAGAGATCGTCAAAGAGAAAGATACCTTTATACATGAAGCAATTATCTGGGATGCAGCACTGCTGCTGCTGGGCCCAACTACACAGGCCAAGGCCTGCCGCAGATAAGGCAGGGCATGAACTCTCAGAGCCTGCAAATGTGTTTATAAAGAACCTACCACAAAAACAGACAATCTGCTGAAGATAAGAGTGGCAACGTGATAGTTTATTACCAAGATATACCTACGACAGAAGTCTGGAGCGCACAAGAAGGTTAGGGATCAGCCAAATTGCATTACATCAACATGAGCAAGAAGACAGAATCTAAGAAAGTTCATTGCCCTTTGCCCCTTTTGCACTTCACAAGTGCCACTGTGTGAAAAACACTATTCAGATAAAATCCAGTCTCACACACAATGCACAGGCATGTTGGTCATGGGAAACACCCACAGAGATATGAACAGATAGCAGACGTGATAGGCAATCACGCATGTGCAGAGATTGGAAGTGATGGTATCCCTGCAAATTAGGAAGTAATTTGATGTTAACCTCTCCTACTTTTCTTATAAATCTAAAACCCACACCTTGTTCAGAAACAGTAGTGTCAAATGGGTGCCTTATTGCCCAAAGACACTCAGCTCTTGCTTCAGGAACAGTGTATTGGTTAACCTGACAAGAGGTAAACAATTGGTTAGAAAGGCTTTGTCATCAGGTAAGATTTTGCTGGGAGGATCTGTTATGCATAGTCTGCTCAGATGTCTCCTAAGTTTGTTGGCCTTTCCTGAGCTTAAGTTTACATCTTGAAGTTTAGAATAGCCCCCCCAAATCCCAGCAGTCTTGTTTTCCACACCACGTTTTACAAGAAAGAGGTTCTTTTATTGACTTCTGGAAAGTAAGTTTCTGTTTCCAGCAGAACATTACTTCTATGTGGCCTGAACCCTTCTTTAGAGGAACAGATTTTCTGGGAAATCCTTCGGGAAAAAAAAGAAGACATCATCAGCTGCCCCTTCCTGAGCACACTGCTGGATATTACTGTTTGGCAATGTTACACTGCAGAGCAATATCGCATAGGTTATGCTGAGGCAAATGTCTTCAAATTGCTCTCTATGTATGTACCACCCTCAAGAACTTTCCTGTTATCGCTGGACTTTTCACTCCAGGCCCTGCCATGCCACCTACATCCCTACTGATAAATGGGTTCTGATCTGCAGAAGACTGGTTTGCAGTACTCAAACCGAAAACAATTGGTTTAACTGAATCTTCTTCCTCTTAGAAAACACCTGTGTATCACAATATGTTATTCCCAAAATTATAATATTATGTCATTCCCAATTAACCCAATGGGCTGTGCAGTACCTAGAGTTTTATAGGATTTCTGTTACCTAGCAGAAACACAAACTCATCTGTACTGCTGCAAGTAGGCTGAGGCTTGGAGTTTGTAGCATAAGCATGAGGAAAGCCCCTCCACATGGCATGGTGGTCTGACTAGCAGAAAGACAGAAAGACTTCTCCTCTTCCAAAATGAAGGGCGTTGAAGATCACGTATTTCTTCATACAACCAAAATGAAGAATGAAAGGAAATCACAAGTTTAACTATTAAGAAGGGTCAATACCACAAGCATTTAAAAGATCACAGCACAACAGTATTGAAGACATCCCTTTTCAATCTCCAGACAAAACTCTATGAGAGCTATTCAGTCAAACTCAAACTCTGCTGTTAAAAACTTCCTTAAATGCAACTTTACAGAAAAAAACACTTCAGAAAACCTCATTTTAAACAAAAGATTGTCTTTCCTAACTTGAATTACTGCATTGCTTATGATCTCTCTGGGTACTTGAAAGAAAAAAAAAAGAGTAAACAAAAGTAAGGAATAAACCAGCATTTTGTATGGTTAAGGGCAGATTCAAGCTGAGTTTACCTGTATCTGTGAAAGAGAATAAAATATAAAATACCTTAAAGCCTAATCTCTCCCCTGTTACAGTATTGGTTCTGTTTTGACTGACATCTTTACCAGGAAAACAAGAAAAGCTCCCCAAAAAGGCCACACACTTTGCTGCTCTGTCAACCAGAGAGCAGATGTTTTGAGGGGGCCCTCAGAAAGCATGATGTACATAAACCAGAGGTGACAGATGTATGTTCCCAGGTGCAGATGAAGCTGGTTCAAACCACGCATACAGGGCAAAAATTCAGTGCCTCCCATCACTGCCTTCACCATCCTGCTTCATTTTCCCTCTCTGCAGCTATTTTCCCTAACCATAGAATGGGGATAATGCCTGAGATACAACCATTGGACTCAGAATACAATTAATTGCTATTCTTTCTATGCCTAGCAGAACTGCCACCAGCCACCCAAATATTTCCTGTCAGGCTCAGCTCATCTAGAGGCCGCCCCGGGAAGCCCAAAGTTATGTAAGGCACAGGCGGCTGGGAGGAAGCGATGTCCCGGTGTCGCATTTCAGCACCGGCCCTGGCATTACGCAGTTTGCACTTTGCTTAAGCATTAAAGGCACTGGTGGCACCTGGAATCACAGCCAGTTTCTAAATTTCAGTGACAAACCTGCTGGCTGGGCAGCTTTGCCCTTTCAAGGGCAGATACCTCCACCACCCCGTTTTCTCACTCCCCTTTCTTCCTGGTATCCGTAGGATTTTTCCCCTTAGGTGTATGCAAAACGTGTTCTCTCCTTGTGTGCCTAAGCTTATTTCGGAGAGTTCAGTAATTAAAAACTTAATTCAGTTTTATTTTGGGAAGAAACGTTGATAACCACAGCCTGCCTTTATGGGCATTATCTTATCCAAACTGCTATAATTTCCATTAGTGCTTGTTATTCCACTGGCAGATAAAGTGAACACTCCCCTGGCTGAGCAGAGCAGGACAACTGACACGGTTTTACCTCTTTCATGTGCTTCTCTGCAGCAAGGTTGCAGGCAAAGAGAGAAGACCAAGCACTGGTTTTCTCCTTGCTCAATCCTGGCTCCCAGACATGCATGTGCTCTAGATCACAAAACCAGTGACCTCTTAGCCCTGCAACCATTGCTTCTTTTGGAAATCTTCCATAGCATAAACTAAATAGTCTGTATGCATCAGTATAAAGAAATCAAAACAGATCAAAACCTGATTGACATCCTGCCTTTTTATAGAAAAGTAGTTGGTGCTAATTAGAGTGACTACAGTAAAACAGTAAATTAAAAAAAAAAAGAAAACCCCAAAACCCCAAACTAACAAAACCCAGTTACTTTCTTCTTCAAAGGGTGAACAATGTATGTTACCCTCAGCACTCAGAAAGCTCACAGCCCTGTGGGTGACTGTTGAATGAAGAAACTCTAAGGCAAGGAAACATTTTCCATTTTTAGAAATACTCACTTCTGACACATTGTAGGCTCCTACAGTAGTATTTTACCCCTGAAGAAAGTAATCTGGGGAGTAGAAATTCTGAAAATCTCCTTTGGAACACCAGGACACCAACCCTCATTTCCTGGAAACAAGTGAGAAAGCTAACCACCAATTTAATTTCAGAGACCCAGCCTGCACCTTGTAAAGTCATTAGACCATTGAAAAGACATCTTCCAGGTAAAAATACATAAAGAACTTAGGGACAGACAGCGACATTTGTGAGCAGGATTTAGTTACAGATTTAATTACAGACTGACCATCAGACTTGTCCTCCTTAACACAGGCTTCAAAAGTCAGGGCTGTTTGAAAATCAGAGGCGAACCCAGAGGCACCAGGCTGTCAAACTGCTCTGGGAGTGATTTGCTGCACCCAAAGCATCAACCATTTCTCTAACCTCTTCTTAAGGCAACTGCAATCTCTAGTGTACCCACTGCCTCAACAGGGGACATGCTCCTGTGCCCTTTAAACACAAGGATGTTCTGTCCCTTTTACATTAACTCAGGCCTTAGTGCAAGATAAGGCAGTAATTTTTTCTTCTCCACTAAAAACAAGTCAACTGATCACAGTGATCTTCTTAACTTAGCTCATCTGGAAAATCATTCCATTCCTCTATAAGCTGCTTCCAGAAGACAAAAGAAGTCTTTATTTCCTAGACGGCAAGGATTAAATAATGGTTTTACTGGTTTTCTCAGTCTGAAACTTAAACCCATCTTAAAATGTGGGATCCAAAATGTTGCGTATCACTTACTAGTGTGGAATATTACAAAATACCCGTATGGGACATTTCTACACCATTAAATATTTGGTGGGTTTTTTACTGAAAAGAACTGCATGTAACTTCTGGTCCAAAATCCCAGACTTTTTCCATCGCTAAGTACTCTGCATTTTTACTTGAGGAAAAGTGAAATAGGCTTCAGGCTATTTCTTCAAGTTGTTCCTGTTTTAAAAAACACACACAACCTTCCATCTGCATCTCAAGTGTTTTCTAGTTGTCTCCCAAACTGTTGGCACAGAGGCATAACAAATCCCTCCAGGATCCCAGTCACCACCACAGACACTCCTTAGCATACATTCATCAGTTAATGGACCCCCCTAAACACAGATCCTCACTCAGTATCCCATAACCAATGGGCTGCCTCACTCAGGCTGGGCTGTAAAACATCCATTGAATTAACCAAATTAAATTCATCAGCCCCCTCCCATGAGGTTGTTCCTGATAAATCCACACTGCTTGTTTCCTGTTGCCTTAGAGATGCTTATAAAACCTTCAGGGATTTATTATAGTACTTCAATAGAGACTGAAGCATTTCATCATTTTCTAACTTTTTCTTATTTTTTTCCTTTAATCTGACCCCCTATACATTTAGTATTTATTTTAATATGTGTAGATTTACAAACAGGAGTTTGTGCACTCTGTTTGGGTTTCTTTTCCCCCCTCAAGAACAAAAAAGCTGCAAACCCTTTCAGTCTGTATCAGTTACTGAGTTATTGTACACTCACTTCCCTCATTAAATTTTAGATCAGTACCTTTTTTTCCTTTTTTTTTTTTTTTAATCTAACACTGTTTTGCAGAACCTTTTCTTAAGCCTTTGTGTGTTCCTTACTAGCTGCAATACAATTTTTACACCAAAGGTAAACAATACAAACAGTAAAGCCTTTACTGTTCCTTCAGTTTTAGATGGCTGGATTTAGTAGATGGTTTTAACATCAGCAAAATATAATGAAGATGATAATAAATTTCACAATCCTTTTCAAATGCAGGTCTGGCACGAGAAAGAAAAATATTAACAACTTTTACCACATGTACCCCATTTGTGGAAAGAATTCAGCATAAACTGACAGCATGGCTTTACCTTTTAAGAGTGTCAGTACATGCTGGACTATCTATTGCAGTCTAAGCTCACACTGACTTGAAGTCACCATGAGAAAAAAAAGTGACCATCAGAAATGTCCCAAAATTCTTGGGAAATTCAAAGCAAAGCAAAATCAAAAAAGCTAAAGCCATCTTTTGTAAATGTAAAAACCTATTCGTGAAATGGAACTTTAATCTGCCAAAGCAAGCCAGCAGAACCAGTGGCATTCAGTGCATCCACCATGCACCAAAAGAGACCCTCAGAGGTGCTTGAAGGATTCAGGTTGGAAACCACATCCATAACAGAGACAAATCAAGCAGCTGTGCTGTCAGAAAAAGCACGCTGGACAAGGGTTCATTCTCATACACGCAACTGGCGTATGCTTGAGCTGTGTAGTTAGAGAGGAGTCTCTGAGCTGTTTTATGCTCCACAGTCCTGTAGCTCTGCACAGCTGAGCCTCTCTACTTCCCTTTTCAAGGCAGGCTGGAGGAAGCACAACCCTGCTGCTTCCTCGTTAGCGTGAAGTGCTGCTGTCAAATTCACTGCAGCCAGCTTTTGAACTACCCTGAGGAACAGCCAGGCCTCCAAAAACTCAACACACACACACAGAAAATGCTCCTTCGTAAACTTCCCAAGAGGAGAAGGATGCACCAGTGGCTCCTGCAGTCTAAGAACTGCAGCTAGCTTGGGAGTGTCTGCTACTTACAGCAGTTCTCACCAGATTCTTGCTCAAGTCCTCCACTCTTTGCTCTCATTTAGATGACCTGGAAGAAATTTGGATGCGTGCAGATGCCAAGGACATCCCTTGTGAGTTGCATCCTTAGGTATGAGAAATGCCACTTAAGTCAGGGGTTTGACTGAGAGCCCAGATCTTGCTGTAATGTGATAGCTCTGCCAGAGCCATCCTGCCAGGTCTATAAATCCCAGTATTTCACGAAGTAACAGTGGAATCTGAAATAAGATTAGTTTCTGAAGGACAAGTTGGTGGTCTGGAGATTTTGTTTTATTTCAGAGCATTGCCCTAGGTCAGCTCACCACACAGGCAAGGAGCACAGGCTGCTGCTGTACCACTGCAGATGCCAAGCATTCAGTATTGGCAGTAAACGCTAATGCCAGAACAAAAGACAAGACCATTTTCCCAAGTTCAACAGAGTCCCCCCACAGACCCGGTTTTACTTGGATTGTGTCTAGGAACAACCACTTTTTCACAGTAGAGACAGATTTATTCTTGGCCAAAAAAAAAAAATACATGGTGGGTCAGATCTCTCAGAGACACTCTGGCATCTTCAAGAAAGGTCAAGAACTCACCCCAACCCCTCTAAGCCTTACTAAGAAAGAAAAGAAATGAAAGAAATTCTCTCTCTATTCAATAGCACAGATTCAGACATTCTGTCAAGATCTGAACACTTTCACCATGTTTTTTTCCCAACACAGCCTGGGGCTCAAAAACATTCTTGAACATGAAGGTTCATATAAATTTACCAAATTAAGAGTAAGAAAGATTTTCAAATGTAATTTACAACTCAGCCAGTCAGCAAAAATATGAAAATCCAACAACTGAAAGGAAGGGCGCTACCCTGTATATTCCCCCCACATATAAACACTCAGAGCAGCATCAAAATTTGTACTGCAATAATGTCTCCATGAGACAGTTGATCTTTAGTGATCTAGGAAGCTGTGGATAAACCTCAAGACTGAGAATGTTTTTCGTGCATATTCTCATTTCTCCCCAGGGAATCTTGATCTTCAGAAAAATATTAACATGAAGTATGCAAAACATTTCATGGACTGTTTATAACCTAATGACTCCAAGTGTAACCTTAGATGTCATTCTGCAAAGACTTAGTCATGTTCAGAAATCTGAGCAGAGGGAAAATGCTAAAGCCTCTTGGGCAGATCACTTTTATCGCTCTTTTAGCTCTGTTCAAGCAATTTCACATAATACAGTTATGTTATACTGCTATCAGCAAAACACTGCTTAGAATCAAGCTGACATAAAACTCATGGCTGCATTATTAACTAGTAAAATCCTACCAAGGACTTGTGTTTGTAAATGTCTGTTCACATATACAGCCAAATCTGAAAATGCAAAAGATTCTTCCTTAAATATTACTTAATGGTAATGTTAAAACTAGTGTTCTTCTGAAAAAGAGATTTTGAAATAAATACTCCAATCCTTCAATAAAAGACAAACATGGAAACCATATGGTTTTCACTGGGTACTCTTATTGCAAATCAAGTTATGTTCCTGGAAACTCAGTAAGTATTTGCTAAATGAAAACAAAGCATCTCTTATGGCTTCACAATTGGAATTTAAAAAGCCAGATGCTGCAGGAGTTACGGTTTTCTTCACAATGTGAGTTTACCAGTTATACATCTTGAAGGCTAAAAACAAGTATTTAAGGAGAAAAGAGTGTCACAATCTGTGAAGTTAATATTTGTGTTAAAAATACTCATGGAAGAATCTAGCTGTTTGCCTTCCAGAAGCCACTATTTGGTCTCTCCTATTTTTCAAATAAGAAGAGGCCTTTGCAGAATTATAAATAAAACACTGAAAGCTCCATGTGACTTTCCCATATGCAGTTTTTCAACAGCCAAGTGATTTCCTCTATCCCATCCCCACTGTTTGCATACTAAGGCAATGTTTGCCAAGTTTGAAGGAAAGAATTTTTAAGCCAAATTTGTAAAACCAAGAAGATAAAGATTTTGTTAATATCCTTTGATCAGAGATAAACCTCATAAGAAGAGTTAAACTGTGGAGAAGAGCAAGAGAAAAAAAGATTTTATGTTTTGCCATCAATTTACCAGGAACGTCACTGTATCAGTATAGAATATGAGCATGCCAACATCAGCTTCTCTGAGTTTTTGAGAGCCCTATATGTAGCCATCCCACTTCTACACGTTATGAGACATAATACTCTTCATTCATTGAACACACAAGCAGATCTAACTTTAAAAGTGGAGGAGTTAAGAGAAAATCTCAGTTTTATTCCTCCAGGGCTAACAGCAGATGCAGCAGACAGAAGGATTTTCTGCCTGCTGCTTTTCTGGTTGCCTTCATTCCCACCACAATATCCAAATATCTGAAAGCCCAACATCCAAATGGCTCTCCATGCTATGCATCACATCCAAAAAGCTTGTGGAGGAGACTAAAACTCGGCTTCCAGTTTTCTGAAATGTGAGACCTGTGGCCACATCTACAAGGAACAACACAGCAAGTAATTCTGAGCCAAAAGGAGATAGCAGGCAAGGCTGGAGCACATGTGCCAGGATAACAGAAAGGACTGCCTGTCAGAGGAAAAAGCAGAGGCCAAAGTACAGAGCTGGTCATCACCTGAACAAGTAGGGCAGCCCAACAAGGAATGCAGGAAAGTCACCTGCCACAGAACATTAAGATGCCATGTTACACTGAATGCCCCACAGCAGAAGTCCAAGACTTATTCTTCTCAGGACACCAAAGTATCTCTTTTCCAGTTTAAGCTGCAGCACAACATTCATTCCCACTGACCTCACTTTTCCCCTTGGATGAGGAACACACCTAAGGTACTATCTTGATCAATGCAATCACAAAAGCTTGTTCATTACATGCAACAGTTCAGTAAAGCACATCTGGCAGCACGACAAAAATCTGCACATGGACACCTTGCAATTCTCGTGTTCGATTTGACCTACATCAGATCCCACTAATACCTAAACACTCCTCTGTCACCGGGAGTGGAAGAGCTGTGGCTGTGGGCTGGTGACAACCTGCAGCTTCACTCCATGTGGCCCCCAGTCTGTGTCATGAGAGCCTGGCACCAAGATTTATATGAAGAAACTGCACACACAAAGGGGATGGAAAAGCCTGCTCCACCCTCATGAAAGAAGGTGTTCTCTGGTTGTACTTACAGACTGAAAAGTGAGGGGAAAGAGGTTCTGTCTTTATTGTCTGCAGTCTTGCTCAGCCGTGCTCGATGCCTGCACTCCTCCTAAATTTATGGTTACTTCCTGCTGACAAATACATTCTTCTGCAATCTATTTCATCTATTTTCAAAAAGACAGATAACACTTTTTTTTTTTACAGTAGCCAGGTTTCTTTTGCAAGACAAATTATGGCCACTATAGAAAACAGAACTGGGATTCCAAATAACTAGTCACCCATTCTCAAAATGTACTGGGCTTCATATCTGTCAAAGTCACTGTTTTCTATTCTTTCCTTTTCTGCCAGCAGAATAGGAACAGAATTTACTATATCAGAAACAGAGTAAGTCATTAATGTTTATAGAGAACACCTATTACTTTACATTACACAAAAGATTTGACATGTTTCATTTTTCATTTGATATTTTTCATACTAGTTCAGTGAACTAATATTTGTGTATGTACTGAAAACAACCAGAATTCTTAAAAGCTCACAGGTTTAAGAAAAGGACATTCTGTGATTTAGTTATTTGCGTGTAATAAGGGAAAACAAATACAAAATCATACTGTTTATGAAAACTAGTAGTTGTTGATGATGACCATATTTTTAGGGCCAGTCTTTGAAGAACTGTCAGTAAAAAGAAGCACCTTCCTTTTATTTACCCCTGTCCTATACCAAATACCTGTATTAAAAATAAATTTAAAAACCAAGACAACTCTATTTTCTTTTATTCTTCCACAGTATCAAGGAGACTGAAAGCATAAGTCACTCTAATAATTTTCTGTAAAGGAGGATTTCATTCTTAACTACAGTAAGCAAACACCAGATTTAAATTTCCCCTTGCAACTTGCCAATCTTCTCATGATTCAGCTTAACAAAAAAAAAAAGGTTTTCTTTCCACTTCAGTAACTTTCCTCTCTTGGTCTCCAGCAAAAAGATGGATGATAATTTAGAAAGATTCCTAGCCACACATCATTTCTGGCTGATATCAGTTACAAGCCAAAAAGCAATCAGAGATTTAAAATACTGGCAGAAATAGTTTAATAGTTGGTATTCCTTTGCTAAGGCAGAACTTCAATACCGCCTTTAAAAAATCGGCATCGAAAGAGACGCAGAAATACGTACGCAATGCTTCTGACATACTTGATTGTAACTGAATATTCTAAGTAGGAAGTCATAAATACATTGCCAACAGTCTCTGAGATAACCAGCAAAATGGTAGCAGTAAGTGGCATCATGATTGAAAATCAATGATGTCATAATTTCTCCCAAAGTGCCAAGAACTCAGACCTTCACATGACTGAAGACTCTTTACAGAGTAAACACACATGAAAACATATATTCCAGACTCACAGGACTGGAACTCTCGTAAAAAGTACCACAGTGATAACTCAAGTTCTATGGGCAATTTTTTTTTCATGCCATTAAATATCTAATTTTTCTCTCTCCACACCTCACAACCCACTTTTTTGTACCTCAAAATACTGGCAGAAGTTACCAGTGATCTCCCCTGGCGTGAGATGCATGGGAAGCTACGCAACAGCCTTTAGGGTGGGGAAGCCAGCTCAGATCCTAATTTCTCAACTCAGGAGCACAAAGAAAAGAACACTTGTACCGGCTTTCACATCTCTCTTCTTCCCATCTTGACGTCTCTGCTAACAGATTCTAACAACCAGGACACCAGAATTCATACTTCAGCGTCTTCAGCTTCTTTCCTGAAGGACTCCAGCTATTGATTCCTGATAACGCTGCCAAGCTGGTCCCTGAAACAAGCCAGAGAGCGCTCAGGAAACATTCAGGAAAAGGCTGGAAGTAAGAAGCGGTTGCAGGCAGATCCCAGCACACAAGAGGTCAGCCCCTGGCTGCAGGGATTCGCAAGGCTTTCCATATCCCAGCACATTTTAAAGAGACTGCAAGGATTTCCCAACTTCAGAATAACAACTCGACAAAGAGGAACCGTGAAGCTGCAAAAGCCTCTGTGGCTGAACCGAACCCTTCAAGCTCTCTGCAGCCTGGGTAAGGTACAGTCCCATGTGTTATCACAAGTACCAGATGTTACTCTACACTGAAGTCCACACTTCTTGACCAGAAACCTGAGTTTAGAGGTCAGATTTAGCAGTGCAGCTTTGTACAAGGATTCTGACATGAATGCTGGAAGAAACAAACAAGAAAGAAAAAAAAAAAAGTCAACCAACCAACCATCATTCTTCAGAAGAGCAGCTGCCTGGAAGAATTTCAGAAATGCTTCGTCCAAAAGTGTTTCAGTTGCCATTCAAAATACTCTCCCGTTGCATTTCCAATTTCAAAATCTCTTTGCCTTCAAAGTCTGTGTCCTCCTATATTTTATTCAAAGGCTCTTTCAATTTAAAAGTCACAGAAAAGCATACCAAAAATACCAGACTTGACTCAATGCATCCATTTCTCTGCAACCTTTATTCCTTCTAAAGCTCCATGTGTGCTGACAAGCATATACAGATACTAACACAAGTCAAACAGGATTTTCTGCTATAGAAAGAACTGTTTCTAGTGTTTATTTTCCACTTGAACCATGCTTTTGAATAGCAGATGCTCCAATTTTAGTTTAAGCAAGAAAAAAAAAACCCTGATGAAAGGCATTAGGGGAATAAAAATGCCCATTACCTCTTTGGACTAGATTTGAACTGGTGACCTAATGATGTGACACTCAAGTGGTTCTTTAACTGTGATCACAGAGATTTGCATCAGCAAATACTTAAATCCCAGGAGATGATACTTCCTTGGGAAGAAACGAAATCTTCAGAAGTAAGAGTCTACATTTGTGCAATTTTAACAAGCAAGAAAATACAAATAACAGTCACTTGATTCCTATGGGTTTCTAGAAGATCCTTGTATTACAAGTGCACAACACATGAGTTTGTACCAAAAGCCAGTACTTGCAAAGCACAGCATTCACTACCAGACAGGAGTAAACACAGAAAGTCCCAAGAGTCTCTGTCATGGCTTTAGAAATTTACTAAAAATGAAGACACATTTTGTATCAAAATGCACAAATAGATCCACTTTGAGACAACTTACTAGGAATTAAGGTTTTCATGATCTGTTCAAATCTATCATGCAAATACGCAGAGTCTGGCATCATAATATCTACCCTACCAGAACTATCCAGGCTCTTTGCAATCCAGGAGCCTTGCATGAGTATCTTGGTGCTATGGCAATGCAGGTAGGTGCAGGTCCCAATGAGGAAAGCACATGCTTCTCACCTGGTTTTGAAGAGGCATCAGCTGAAGGCAGCCATCAGCTTCCTCTTGAAGAGAAGCATTCTCTGGTATTTTATATGGTTGTAAAAATTTCACAATGGTACATCTGCCAGCGAGGCAGATAGAGCCAAAAGCACAATTAACAATTCCCAGCAGAGGGTAGATCCTGTTTAACATTTTTCAAAAAGTACTGCATATGTGCAGGTGCTCCATCTCACTGGAGAATCTCCAAAGCCACCTCCTAATCAACAGCGCTATCTTTACTCTCCCTGATGAAAAAAAATACTCCCATGAACAGCCATCAGCCCCTCTCCCCATCACACATGCAAACTCAACCACAAGTGCAACCAGTCCTACAAAAAGGCCCTTGAGAAGAAGCATCTGTACAAACAGCGATCTGCCTGCCAGGGGACGAAAGTCCTTTGCTTGGGTTTGGTTTGGAACTGCAGATGTGCTTCACCTGTCCTACACTCATTCAGCCACCCCAAACATACCAGCCAAAACTGTTAGGCCATCCACATGAAGGCAGTCACGTTCTCCAGTTGGCATCCTAGAGGTGTGCAATTTAGCACTTGCCAAGAAAAGGTACTTATCATAGGTAATTTTTACAGTATCACACATAGCATTAAAATAGATTCAAGAAAGGAAAGAAAAATGTAATATAAATTATAAAGGCAGGTAATAAATCTTCCAAAAGCATTCAGAAAGATCACAGTAAAAGCCTGTGAGGGTGAGCAACCTGATTTCATAAACATGCTTCCGATTAACCCTTTTACAGCTTCAAAAAGATACAATCTCTGTTGTTCATAAGCACATCTGCCAGAGCTTGCCAAGGAAAACATGAGCAAGCAGCTTCAAAGGCAGGATGACGTACCTATAGCAGTAAACCCTAATCCTTGCTGGGGAAACCACGCAACTGAACTTAGTCATAGAAAATGGGATTAGAAATTCTAAAACAAAACAAGGCGTTGAAGGAATTAGCAGTCATCCCAAAATCATGTTGAGCAACATTTAAATAACAACTTTTGTCAGGGCTGATAAAGAGAAGAGTAAAACTAACATCTTGCACAGGAAACCTTTAGTGGATGGGGATATGAACAGGATATCTGTGTCAGCCTAAAACCTTTTATACTGGATGGTGGCTTGGCAAAGAGAGAGGTGCCAGAGAGCACCACAGCCATCACCCCTAGAAATTCAAGTGCGTGGACCCCTTGAAAAAGGTTTCTGTGATTTGACCATAGGAAACATGGCCTTGATGGAAGCAGACAGTGCTTTGACGATGAAAGCGATCGCTCATGTGCAGGGGCAGAGGGAGAGTCTCTGGGAGGCGATTTGGGAAGCACAGCATTATTCTTTCCACAGTTCATAATGTCATTCAAATTCATGTATACAAGAATGTTGCAACTGCTCAAGTGATCATCTCCACTAGCGTCACACACATGGCAGAAATGCAGAGGTCAGGATTTCTGAGGCACTTCCCCAAGGAGACAGTTAATGTGACTTTCTGAAGTTCCCCACGTTCCTTGCACTGGAACTTCCTGGACAACAGTGTTGCATATTTTCCAGTGCCCGGATCTAACCCAAATTACATGTTTACACAACCCACATGAAATTCGGGTTTTCATCAATGTGTGTTTTCATTTTTGGACAAGAGCTGATTTTCTAACTTAAGACAATCTTTCTAAAATAAACCATGTCTGCACATAGGGTCAGGGTGCCTGGAGAGATCCTAAAGCAACAATTAGTTTAAGTGAGCCTCCCTGGCCTTCTCACTGCCAAGCAAGCTTCATTAGCAAGTACCAAATGTTAAAAGTCCTGATGGCTTCAACAGATAAAATAGAGGATACGAAGATTTGCATCAGGGAAAGGAAGGCAGTGAAATAAAGCAGACAAGCAAGGAGAGAAAATAATACCTTGAGAAAAAAAAGCAGACCATCATGATCTAAGTGCTGATTAAATCTGCTCCCAATCGATATTAAATGAATGCAACCATAAGGCACAAGTCCAGTCTAGCAAGAGAGAGCACATTTCCCCTTTGATCATTCTCTGGTGTCAATGGAAACCCACTGGGGCTTGAAGAGATACCAAGTCATTGAGAGATGAATATCTAACTTAGCACACAGAAGGTGAATGGAAGTAAATTCAAGTTTCCACCCCACATCCTCAGGTCCAGGACTATCACTTGCATTTAATGAAGTCATAGTACTCAGATTTCAGTCACCTCCCTCTTTTCTTTCTCCCTTCATAGTCAACAGTCTCCTCTTTCCTAGATATCAGGCTCTTCTTTCCTTTAGAAAGGCCTCCATGCCTCCCAGTCTCCAAAGTGAAAAGAAAACAGGACAAGACTGGCACCAGGTACCATAGCTTACATGCAGCTAGCTCTTCATGCCAAACAGTACAGCACAGGGCTGTCCAAATTCAGGGCAAGGGCAGAATGACTGCATTGCCTTTCATTTACGACTGACGCTGCCATGTGAGTCTTTTCTCCCTTGCAGTCTCACAGATCCCAGCACAGGCCTGCAGAAGAGTGACCTTGGAGCACCAACCAACTGTACAACAGTAGGAACAACTGGGAACCAGGTAGTTCCCAAACCAAAAGTTGTGGTAGCTTTGAGTGGAGGAGTTTGGAAACTGCTTATCTAGAGTCTCTGCAGGGGAACCACAAAGACATTTAAGGATCACCCTGCAGAGCCTCTCTGAAACCTCAAAGGTAACCAGACCTGCACATGAACCCAGGAGAACTATGCAAAAATTCAGCTTCCACCAGCAGCGGTATCCCAATCAACTAGCAGAGCCTCTTTGCTATACCTAGACAAAAAACATACAAGAAAGAAAAGGTAGGACACTTCACACTCTGCTCAGTCTCTTGAAAGATGAAAGCAAAAAGGGGATTTTTTTAAGTACTTGCTTAGAAGTTATGGAGGAAAAGAACAACTCTTAGCTTTCCTTCCATATTTAGGCTGAGACTTTTTCGGTATTTCCACTGTTGCGAAACAGAACACAGAAGAAAACAAATCTACTTTGACTACACAGAAGTGCCAACCAGAAAACAAGCCACAAAAGCTTGTATAAATACATGCACATCCCGAAAACCAGATGCACCTATCAAAGCATTGTTTAAAGTTTTTCTGAGTTGAGAGTGTAACTGAACTCCCTGTACTTATTGCTAAGAACAATTTTACTCAAAATAATAACCAGGATTCAAACCAAGTAAGAAATAATGAACTCGGGTTTAATTGGTTTGCGAGAAACCCAATTTGCAAATGCTATCCTTAGCCAGCTATTGAATAAGACTGAGCCCAGAAGGCACTGTGATGAGTGACTTAAGTGGAGGCACCCTACACCCACCAACATTCCAGCTGAATGAATGTGAAATCGGCAAGAATTGCTTTTATTTATCTTACTAAAAGCATTTCTTGGAAGGGCTGGAAAAATTTATTTCAGATGGATTTTTCAGTTGAGAACAAAGTTGTATTTATTATAATTATGCACTCTCCAGTGTGGCCTGCCTTGCTGAGAAAGAACATTAAATTCAGCTGTGCATGTACTCACGGAAGTGACCTTTTGAATGAAAATGCTGCAGCAAGAGACTTGTGGAGCATTCTCACTAAATAATAACCTACTGTCTGCAACTTGCAGATTAGTGCTCAGACCACTGATTTCAGCTGCTACTTACACAGGCACAAGTCCACATGAGGTCAGTCAGCTGAGAATAAATCGTGTGTGCTGCAGAATACAATATGGAGAACTGTACTTGGTCTCCAGTCCAGTATGGGTTTGTGAACTTTTATTAACCATCACGTAGCAGCATAGCATTGCAAGGCACTTTAAAGAGAGGTCTTTTCTGCAGGACACCCAGTGTTCCCTTTACATAAGAGGATCAAAGGTGTTATTGACACAAACTGAACAAGCTCTCACTTTAATGAGAGCAACAAATGCAAGCATGAACATCCACCACCTATGCAGAGATAGCCTGCTCCCTCTTTGCGGAAGGACAAGGATTATCTGAAAGACTTCTGCTCCATGGAAAGCCCAGACACTTGGGGAGAAGACAAGTCAGCACTAAAGAACTAGCAAGTTAAACCAGAATGCTCATTTCATCACCTAAATGAAAGGTGAAATGTAAAAGAGCAAGAGTGTAAGACACATGCTTGTTTGGAAATTAAGAATATTTTTTAAGTGTGCACATACAAAATGTCTTCCTTAGATACATCAGAAGATCTTAATCTTTGCAGAAAGATTGAGGTATCTCATCCTGTAAAGAACTTAACGCAGATGTCTGAGCCTTCCCAGCAGCTGGACTGTTGGGTAGTCAAATTCCTGGTGCCAAAGAAAGCAAGGCAAGCTTTCGTGATGACGTCCACAACATCTCTCACGGGCAATTGGAAGTCATTCCTCTGCCTGCCCAGCCCAAGAGCAACCCATAATGATCAGGACCTGCTGGCAACCTGCTCCGGGCTCCCTCTCCCTTTCACTCCCAAGGTATGCATGGCAGGCTCCTGTGGTTCATGGCCATCCGAAGATTTTGGTATGCAGTTCAAAGGCCCAGAAAAGAGACTACCCTGTACTAAGCATCCAGAAGCCAAAATGCAGCTGTAAAAACAGTCTGCACTGCCAGTTTGGGTTCTGCACTCCCTTTTCAGATTCTATATTTGCATTTCAGCCAGCTCGAGCTCCTCCCACTGCTCTGCTCACTGAACCTGCTGCTTTGGTCCCAAATCTGCATCTCTGTGTGCTGTTGTCTCCAAGGGGAAATAAGATACGAGGAATTCCATGTTTTGACTTTGCTACAGAACCAATTAACTCAGCTGCAAAGAAGGAAAAGCTTTCACTTGAACTAATTGTTTTCTATGCAGTAAACAGAGCACATGCAATTTGTGAGGGGTACTAAAGCTCAATCCTCATGTGTCTTCACATGTTGATTATTTACAGTAATGCTTTCCAGATAAATAGAAGTACAGAAGAAGTACACTCAAGTACAGAAGAAGCCAAGAACAATAAAACAGTATCTCAACAATTAGGTAAAGTTTGACCACAGTACCTGAGGGCATTAAAAACCTTTGGACCAAAACCTTGCAGAAGAAAAGCAAGTGTTTCTTAGTTAACAATTAATAATTTAGACCTGAAGACTTGCATCCAGGCATCCAGCTGAAGAGGAAAATTACACAGTATTTATACAGCTGGTACCACACAATCCCCTGGTATTTTGATACAAAAAAACCAGTTCATAGTACATTAGCCATTGTAATGTCCCCATTGTAGATGAGAAATGTGAATTTACTTTCTTAATATCATGTGGTAAGCCAGGATCACAACTGAAGAGTTCTTGTAAAACTACTTGTGTGTCAAAGGAAGGATTTGGGAGTATATTGGGGCTTTAAAAAATATTTTAAAAACAGTATTTATAAATTCACCCCAAAAAAACCCCAACAACAGCTAAATCCAGGAAACGTTCTACTTTTTTCCCACTGTTTACCTCTGCACTAATCTTTTGGGTTAAGTAAACTAGCAAGACACTTAACCCTCAAGTGCCCTCATGACTGTAGTATATGCAAGATGCCTGCTGCCAGGATAGGGAAAACGCTGACCAACACAGAAGCAGTGCAAGACTTGGAAATGAACAAATTAATAGGTTGAACCAGATGAAAGAAGTATGTTTAAAGACCATTTCTTTAATTAGAGACACTAGTTAAAATCATGAACAAGTTTTACCTTGCACCCTTGTCCTGAAAGAAGGTGCCTTCAGAAGGACTGTTGGCAGGCAGTGCCTGTGCGAGAGAAGAGCTACTGATAATAAGAGCTCTCAGCACAAGAATACAAATAAACAAAATCTAGGGTCATTCATTTCAGAGTCTGTCCCAACTTGTGAAGTGCCACTACACCTTAAGGTTTCCAGAATTGTAAAATTAACTTTTTCTGTGTAATGATAATGGCTACATCAACAGCAGCAGCTCAGCCAGCCTGCAGATTACACTCCTGCAAGGTACACAGTTTTGTGGACACAGTTACACCTTCCATTTGTTTGGTTCCAAAAGATCAAGATGCAAGGGGCACACACCACCCAGCCAGGTCACTGTGAACATCTTGTCTAGTGCTGATTTCCTCCCCTGAAGATCGCTACATTTTCCAGCCAAAGCCAAAATGTTCACTGCTTGCATAGGCAGATTTAGTCCTGTTTTATTAGGACACACTGAATGTATTTAATCCTCTGGTTGCACTTCTAAAATCTTTTAGAGTGGGATCACAGCAAGAAGAGTTTTGGTTACATACTGTTTGATAATATAACACAGACAAGAAACCATCACTGTCACTGTGTTCCCCAAAGTTTATCTGCTCTGTTAAAGGCTGTGAAAAAAGGAGATTAGTCTGAGCCTCATCCACACCAGGAATTCAGCAAGCCCTTACATTTCATATCAGCCTGAAGTTACATACCAGCAAAGGTGAAACAAGGCAACAACAGATTTGTCTGGCCCTTAAACTAAAGTTTTCCTGGCACAATGTTTGCCATAAATATATATCATGCTGAAAATAAAGGAGGACTGCTGCTTCAGCTAGTCCATCTAAAGAAAGCAGATTGCAGGTTTCAGAACAGAAAATGATTGCTCCAGACCTCCTGAATTCATCTTTGGCAGGATGATCCTTGGACTTTGTAGTCAAAGGATGGGCCTAAGAGCACAAAATGGGTCTGAGGAGAAAAATCTCCCAACTCTTGTTTTGACAGTCTAACCACTGGCTTAGTATGATCACAGACTCTGGAAAGTAGAGATACAAAGAGCAGAAAAGCAAGAAACTCAGAAAAACAAAGAGCCACAAACATGAGAGTGATATTAATAACCAAGTATGTGAGATGCAAAAATTCCTAGTGAGATGGGTGGGAAAAAGGAGCAAAACAATGGGACAAAAAGAAAACAATACAGCTAGGAAAAAAGCAGAGGAAAGTAAGAGCTCTTATTTTTGACACAGTGATTTAAGACAGGCTCTGTTGGAGTCCAAGTGCTAAGTGACAGTAAATGGAGACAATCAGCAATGACAGATGTCTGCAAGCCTGTTTTATCTAAGCTGCAGATCACAGGAGGTTGGAGAGTCAAATGCAAGCTGTTTGTGAAGTTTGCATCTTCTAGAAAGACAGAAGTCAAAACGGACAAGGTAATTTGAAGACAACACAACACAGGCATAAGCCTCCTCCTCTTCAGCATTCGCTGTTTGAAAAGCAGTCTGCAAACAACAAATGAGACAACCACTAAGAAAAGGAGGAATTTATCACACAGGAGACCCAGACATGAGTCATGACTTTCACATGCATTCAGGTAGTTAGTTACATGCATTCCAAGCAGAGTAAAGGTCTTTCAGATCATATCTGAAGAAAATTCTTTCCTCCTCCCAAGAAAAGAGGCAAGTTTGGTAATTTTACAGTTACAACTGATACACTGGATGTGATGAAGTCAGCCCAGGGTCCTGGCCTTGAAGACTCTGCCTTCTTCAAAGGTTTTGTTCAGTGTTTACAACACTCCTGTAGTATGCCCACCACCTCCTCCAGCCCTTCCCTCACCTCCTGGCTCATTCCGATCTCAGCCCCCATTTAACTCTTTCATTCCACACCAGTCACTCCCAATTCTTGCTTAGCTCAGCTCTAAAAGGTGCTTTTACAGACTGCTGGCTCTGTGGGACAGATTTTCTACCCACCACCAGTGGGATGGCTGTCACAGGGGATAATTTATGCAACAGGATGGCCTGATCTTCTGCTGGAGGCAGAAGACATGCCGTTCCTCTGGGTTCCTGCTGGCAGTCATCCACCACCTGGGATTTGAAAAGGATCCCAGAGAAAGAGGTTTTTAAAAAAACAAGCAACTACTGATACAGTGTAAACAAATAAAAAGCTTACTACAAAGAGTGAGGAACACCGAACTTAGCAAGGGAGAGGATTTCTGCATATTTTGCACTCCTTCTGTATCAAGCCTCTGGTGTGGCTGCCACAATTACACTGTTGTTTGACTGGCAGCATTATCCCAGACTGTCTCAATTATGAGCACTGATTCCACAAAAAGTTAAAAAAAAAGATCTCTTGTGGACAGCAGTACTTGACCTGCTGGTCACATCTGCGTGCTGGGACACGAGAGAAAAGAGTGAATCAGTTCTGCTCACTAAAAAGCCTCTGCACTGTCTGCAGGTGAGTCATTAATGGTCAAGTGTCTTCCCTGCTTCCAAAGGAACACTTGACACATTTTACACAGGGAAAGCTCAGGATGGCTGGTGAGATTCCTAGCAAAACACACTCTTCATAGCTGTTTCTCCAGCTTATCAACCTTTTCACCTCCAATTTGCTCTTCAGCCAGCAGGAGACAAAATGAAAAAAAAAACCAAGTAGCTCTGTAATCGCTGGAGCTCCGTAAAACTGACCTCCCATCAGTGTGTTCCACAAGGCTGACTGACTTTGCAAGCTCACAAACTGTGAGCTCCAACTGAGGCTTCGGTTAAGAGGTAGGGCACGTATCAAGTCAGTCAACCCAACTCACAAATTTCCCAGTGCTAATAAGCTCGTTAGTGTAGCTTCTCACTCAGTGATTCCCTGTTTGTTTGGGTTTTTTTAAGGTGTCTCTATGCCTATCTGTTTTCAGGAATTCTGTTGAAATTTTATGCATCTTTGAGGTATCTTCCTATCAAATTTCATTCACATTGTTCAGTAGCTTCAAAACGGATGGGGAGATAGACACGGATAACTACATAAAGCTCACCTTCTCCTGTGAACTATCTTCTTTCATTAACAAAATCCATTTTTCTGCTCAAGTCACTCCCTCTCCAGGACATTTAGCAAATCAGTATCTTGACAAGCTCCCTAAGCCTGAAGTAGAGCCAAGAGAGGGTTAGTTTTTGCTTTTCCCATGTTCCCTCCCAGATCTCAAAAATAAACCCCGACAAACAACAAAACAAACAAAAAAACCTCAAACCAAAACACAAAAAACCAAACCCAAACAAAAAAACTGAACCCCATAGACCTCTGCTCTTGAGTTGCCTCTGAAATTTTTATTACTGCCTTGCACACACCAAAACTAGAGATGAAATAAAAACACATCACCACTAAAAGCAACAAACTTCCACCTCCTAGTAATGGAGAAGATTGAAGAGGAAAGAAGGGAGAATCCTCTTCTTTATTGCTATCAGATCTTTCCTTTCTTGAGGTTCTCTCTTTCCTCTGCTAGTTCTAATGACTGCAGTCAGGTACACAAGGTCTTGATCCTCTATGAGAAAACGAAAGGTCCCTATTGTCTCTTATTCCCTAAACTAGCACCCTGCAGCTTGTCAGTCCTGGGAGCTGCTTGCCATACCCACCCACACCTCTGCAACCCATTGTCAGCAAGATGCCATTTAAAATGCTGCTGGCCAAAGTTCTGTCTCCAGGGGATCTGCACTGGGGATCTCCTCTCAGTCACTTGCTTGTAAGCTTCCTGTGCATTGTCAGTGTTTGGATTTGGTTTACAATATGCCAGCATAAAAGTGCTTGGGAAGAAGGAACAGTCAGAAAACTGCATCTGAATCTCCTACACAACCCAGTTCTCATGTCCTTTTTTTCTCTGGCCAGTTTGGACCAACCTCAGGCGATGCCAGGTGGATGGATACTGGCTCAGCAGAGAAGGCCTGCAAACAAGCAGCACCACAAGCTGCCTCCACACAAAATACACTCTCTCCCTTCTGTTTGCAGGTGTTGTTCAGGGCACAGCATACCAGGGAATATTGGCCACACTGGCATTAAATGGTTTGTCCCGCTGCACCAGTCTGCCACCATCACCTACCTCACTTTGCACCTAGCAAACCCCTGCATACAAACTGCTCCTTTACAGTTCCAAAAGCCATTGCACAGACCACAGCTATCATCTAAAAATAATACTGGAGGTGGTGATCCCACTGATAATCACATCATTAGAGAAGAATCAAGTTTCTCCTTGTCCAAGCAGATAAACAGCAGGTCTCTGCAGCACCCTGAGCCTTCCTTTGCAGTCAAACAGCATCTGCTGCTGAAATCATGGAAAGAGCTTCATTTGTGACTGCCACACCAACACACTTCTTTTAACAAGCAAGGTAGGGGCATGCAACTCTTGCTTGGCAAGCCCGTCCTCTGCAGCCAGCTGTTATTTCAAGCATGTTTGTTATGTGCACTGTTCACAGGCTCAGCCACGCAATCACCTGTCAGAGCTCCGTTGCCACAGCACCCAGGTGTTGGCATCTCAAAATGTCTCCTCTTAGCTGTGGGCTTTCTAATCACACAAAACAGCAGGGGAAGGAGAGACCCAACTTCCCTGTCAGCATCTATGAACTCATGTAAGAATTTCATCCCTCACCTTGAGCTCTCTTCCTTCTGGCTCAGAAGCACAGACCAAAACGTGGCACAATCAGGCTGTCCTGCAGTGTGCAATGAGCATCTCTGCCTTGCTATGGCTAATGGCCCTTCCAAGATGGCCACCAGCCCTGCCTCAGAGACAGCTTTTTTGATCTCTGACATGCTGAGTCCTTTCCCCCACACTGCAAAAACAGCAGCACAGCTTCCCTGGTTGTCTTGGATTCATGAACCCCCTGAAACAAATGCAAGACAGGACTGCGTAGAGCCATAAAGTCACTGGTTAAATGCATTAATAAGCTCAGAGGATTCCTATGCAGCTAACCAGAAAGGGCAAATTCTTACCCTGTAAAGCAGGGCAGCTCAGATCAGAGGAATATCCCCAAACCTGGTACCAAGTACATGTTGTCAGGAGACAGAACAAAAGGCCACGTGCAGCTCGGCATTACTGAAACTGCTGGACATGCCTGACAAGGAGACCTTTGCATAGGCACAGCCACAACCACAGGGCACATCAGCAACAGCACTGCATGGAGAAGTAGGCCATGGGATCATTAGCCCAATGACAGCTTTTTGCCACAAGCTAATGTCTGTTCAATCCTGCCAATCCTCTCAATGTGACTTGAAGGGAAAAAAAAGGCAAAAACAAGAGGTGGGTGGTTTGCATTTACTGAATATATTGCCCATTACCTCAGAGGGTGGCCATATGGAGGATTATAAAGAAACACAAACTATTACCAACATCAGTGCTTTTCTAATACCACAGAAAGACGAAGGTGAACGTCAACATAACACCGGGTTAATACAGGCTGACAGAGCTGTATAAAAGAGCAGAGTTTCCACTTTTGCCAGCAGAAAAGCAGCTGTTGAAGATGCTTAGGGGAGCAGTGCTTCTGGGAGTCAAAGTGAGGAAGTGAGGGTTCAGTGGGTGTTGTAGCCAGATCTGAGTAACTGCTATTGAAATGTGGCCAAACACTGAGCGCATCCATCCTCTGCCTTCCTAACGGGGCCAGTGGCAGGATCACCACTTTGGGCAGGATCCCTGCTGCCCAGCAGCACCTCATACAGCAGAGCCACTGCTCAGGGACGCTCTGTAGAGGATGCTCCCACTAGCCAGATGTGGCTGATCTGGCCCAGCAGGCTGGGAGGATGGAAAAATCCCCAACCATATCAAAACAACTCTGGCAGATGAAACTTTGCAAGTTCCCTTCTGGCACACCACAACTCCACAACAGTTGCCCAAGTTTGTTCTTAATGAGGTGCTATATTTTTGTTAACTAATATTTGCAGGGTGGCAGGGAACTTTTCAGAAAGGCAGTGACAGGTCCCAGTCACAGATATACCTTGACTCTGATGAAGAAATCTGCCACTCTCCTCCCCAGGGTTCACTGGACATTTTCAGACCAGGCTTTCCATCTGCTGCCCAGCTGCAGAGATGCAAGTTGAAATTCTTATAGCATTTTGTTTAATTTTAAGTGCAACTCACAAACAAAATTTAATCAGCAGGAAAGCCTGCTATAGAGATGAGACACCAGAGTTCACAGTGGTAAAATCATCACAGAAAGAGCAGTCCTTAACCCAGCCTGCAGTTATTTAGAGGTTCCTGCTCTGAGCAAGTACACCACGTACTTTGATCTCTGCTGCCTCCTGCCAAAATTGTGGATATTAGCAAGCCAAAAAACCAAGAGTCACAGACAAAGATATGGCAGACAAAATATGTCCTATGGTTACTCGAGCAGGTCTCTTCCTGAAGGAACCTGATGCATTTCAGGAGACACAGAAGTGCAGTTATAACTAATTACCTTTAGTCAGAAAAGTTGTTTAAAATTTACAGATGAGGAGCCTCTGTTACATGAGAATTGAAACTTTGCTGTTCAGTTCACAGACTACCTGAAGTGATGCTCTGAAAGGGCGTGAATCCAGCCAAAGCCTTTGATGAAGCGTGGTAACTCCACATTGGTGCAATCAGAGCTGTGGTCACAGCCTTGGACAGAAACTCTGTGTTACCGGGGTGTTAGCCACAGTGACAGTCATGCTGAGTTACTCCTTAAAGCAAGGATCTGTCCTCTTTATCAGATATGATGAATCATGCCTCAAGTCACAGTACTTCAAGCAAACTCTTCAATTTGGGATTAAATCGGTCCTTAAGAACATGTTTCAGCCAGATTTTGGCTCAAAACCACCTTCTAAGAGAAAGACGGATTCCACAGACTTGTCACATAGTTAACATTCACTTAAATCTCTTGTTTTTAAAGAAAACAACAGTTGAGAAAACTATGTGATAATTAAGCTGAAGGCATGGGAAGCAGACAGATAGTTGAGACGATCAAATAACCTTTATTCTGCCCTGCAGAGACAAACTACAGTAGAAAAATGATTAATGTTTGAAGTTTTTAATTACAAATTTTATCCAGTTCATTTTAAAATATATTAATTTCTTATTTCCTTCTGCCTCAAACTGAGATGGAGCACACAGTTAAGGTGTGCTGCTAAGGCTATACTTCTACAGCTGCTACTAAACGTGGCTAGATTTCTTCCTGTGATGTTTATCCTGATTTTATTACAACATAATTGGAATACCTCTGCCTGTAATCTACTAATAAATGCTTCCACTCGAGTTAACAGGGTTTTGTGCTCTGATTACAAGTGAAACTGCAATGAATAGTCACGGAGACAGATAAACTTGGACTTGGGATAGAAGGCAATAGCTCATCATTTTCTCCTCCATCCACCTTAGTTAAAAGAAAGGTCTTTGACGATCCTAGGCAGCCTGGACTTATTTTAACCTGAAACATCAGACCTTCCTGCAGAGCACAGTGTGTTCTCCTGAATGTTTGTTCAGTGCTAGGCAGTACAGCTTCACCTCCTGAATTATTTAAAGGACACATTTCTTGCAGCCCAGCCTTAGACCACCGGGTCTGTGGTACGGTTCTTCCAGGCGAGGGGGCACAGACCCTGAGCAAGAAGCTCTCCCTGACAGCAGAAGCAATCAGGACATAGCAAATGTCTGCAAGGTACATGGAAGCAGGCAGCAGTCACCAGAGGCAGCAAGGGCAACAGCACTCTGGAAAGGACAAGAGACAAATGCTGTCAGGGTTTCAGGTAGAAACACAGGAACCTTTGGTGCAGAGATCTTCCAAGTCCAGTACTGCCCTGCTGCAGGTCTTCTCTATCAACTCACTGGCTCTGAGGAAATCAGGCTCTACGGCAACACCAAAGCAGATGAAGTTTTGTTACATGCTCATTTCTCAAGCTCCTACATTACCATTCTGGTTTTTGAGTGGGCAGCTGTCAATCTCTAGTGTGCAGTGAGATAATACCAGCCTTTTGACAGACAGAGTATACATTTAAGATCTAAAATAAGCTGTGAGAGCTTTATATAGACAAACTATGGAAAGAAAATGAGTAAAAGATGCATCCCTATCCAAGTGCTCTTAAAGAAAACGTAGGCAGCCAAACCTGTTCTCCCCCACTCTTATGTATTGTACCACTCAAGACATATTATTTTAGCATTATTTCTGGTGACTGAGTAGAGAGTAGATCCACAAGTCACAAATGCCACTATTCCACATGAAATCCAGCTGTACAATTGCTTCCACGCCCTCCTCCTTTTTCCTTTCCTCCTTTTCTACTTCCTATTCCTTTGACTAATGTATAAACTGTCTGAGGCAGGGAGCATCTTGCAGTCTTCAGAGCAGGTATGACATTTTTATTAGCATGTATAGGGTTGAAGAGACTCACAGCTACCATACAGATAATCCTACCACCTGACCACTGCTCACAGCTGGGTACCACAACAACCAGAGAGCAGAAAGGTTCTGAGATGTGCTTGTTTACATTTAGTTTATGTACCTCAGCCTGCAGGTGAAATGGAGCAAGCACCAGGACTTCTGTCTGTTAAAGGCAGTTGAGACAATGTGGAAAACACGCAGTTCAACACAATCCTGCGTCTCCCTAGGGCAGCAACAGCCAACCCTCAGCCTCAGTGTGGCTGAAGGGGATTTGGGATGGCTCCACCAACAGCAAATTACACAGCTTTAAAAGTAGATCTGGTGCTCTCAACACCTTGGAAAAAGAATATAATTCAAAAGAGGAATAACATCTGTAATCATAGACAAACTTCTCAACTCCTCCTTCTGCAGAAGTATTGAGAAGTATTTTAGTGGACACCTTCTGGAAGGACACATCCATCTGCATCCCTGTGACATTAAGCCCAATGCACCCCATGGCACCTGTGACCTACAGTGACAGATCAGCATCTCACTATCTCTGAACTTCAACAGATGCAAACTGCAATTTGTACCTTATACGGAATACACCACATCAAACCAGAAGTCATCACATTCCATCCATGCTCTCCATGGGGTGAAAAAGACATACTGACTCCATGAACCGTAAGATCCATGTCGTGCACAGGTTGCTTGGCTGAGTGCAGTCCTCGCCGAGTGTCACTGAACATACACATCAAGCTGGGAGAAGTTATAGGTGTCTACACTGCTGGAGTCAAGACCACCACTGAAGATGTGAACAGTACATATTGCAGCATAGACAGGAAACAGAGTAAAGAGATGAAAAAGAGGGAGCCAACTTCATCAAAACCCTTTCCAGGCATGACAAAAGTAGTAAGCAGGTGGTCAGAGCCTACAAAAACAAGGCCTAGTTCCCTTCATCCCTGCTGAAACACGCTCCTTCTTCCTTCCCCCTGTCCGTAGGTTTGTGCCGAACCTCCTCTCCGCTGTTCCTGCCACGGGAAGACCAGCCCACCTGTCCTGGGCAGCACCACACAAGTCCCACTTTCCTGCTGACCCACGTTGTCTGGCCAGCTGCCCCACTGCCACCCTCCAGCTCGCTCCAAACCCCCTTCAGCCCTGTCCCCTGACAAGTCACCTTGCTCCCTGTCACCACTCCCAAAAGACACCTGCACCTCCACCCGCAGGCCCCTGCGCACCTGCCAGCTCCAGCTTCCTGCCCTCCCTACAGCCCCCTCTCCCTTGGTGTCCAGTCAGACACCTTTCTCCTTCGTCCTGCAGCCACTCTGCTGCACAAAGCCCGTGCAAGCGGCACTGCCACCCGTGCATGGACCCCTACACCACCTCTCCATCCCCACGGTACACAGCAACCTCCACACCCAGCGCTCTGCATCTCCTCCAGCTTCACTCAAGTCACGG
>VXBT01009500.1:374159-422091 GCA_013400235.1 Oriolus oriolus | reverse complement strand
GGCCCGACTGCGGCCCGGGACGGGAGCCCAGGGGCACCCCGCGCCCGAACCCGCCCCCGGCGCCCGTCTATTGGGCGGGCGGCGCGGCTCCCGGCTTGCCATTGGCTCAGCGCGATGTCGCTTAGGGCAAAACGGGGGGGTGCGGGGTCTGCGGGCAGGGAGCTGCCATCTTGAGTGTGGCGCAGCGGGGAGGGAGCCTGCGGTCGTACTCGGGCCGCCATGTTGTGAGTGGCGGAACCGGCTGGAAAGGGGTGCGGGGGCTGCACACCCCCCCCCGCAATGGAACCCCGTGAGCACAACTGGGCACTGCGAAATGGGGGCTCACAGGCATCCTCCTCCACAGTCACAGCCTCCCTGTGGCAGCCAGGCACTCGTCCTCCATTCACCTGGTCACTCCTGCTCACATGACCCCTGCTCAGCCTGCTCCCCAGTGCACTCACATTGCCCCAAACCCCAACAGCCCGCCCGGACTTGGGGCACACCGGGAACGGGGGCATGGAAACAGTGCTGGGATGGCAGCAGTGGCATGGCACCGGACTCAAGTCGTCCAGTGGGTAGCAATGTGTTGGTGCCAGCACCACTGGGAGACAGGAGCAGCACGGAGAAGAGGATGTCCCGCTGCGGCTGTGTCCCAGCGTGTCCCCACATAGTGACCGTGCACTCTCCCAGCAGGACACCGGCACTTGGCATTGATTCACAGCCCGGGAGAGACAGCCCATGTTTCTGGGGCAGTGGGAGAGGGTTTCTCCACTGCCACTCCCAGCGTGCCAGACAGCCTCCACGCCGGATTGGCATGACAAGGTTTATCAGATGCTCAGATAACGCGTTAAGAAAGGCCAGAAAAAAATAATCTGTTTAGCAGCTTATCTCCTGCCCTGGCATTTTTCTATCAGGGCAGTCCTCGGGCACACCTAGCCCTGCCGGATCAGCTCACCCGCCTGCTGCTGGCGTGGGCCAGCAGGCGTTCACCCATCACACCTGCACCCTGCTGGCTCCTCTTCCTGTGCCAGCCAGATCCCGGCCTCCCACCAGCCCTTGGCCAAGCCTTCCTGCTGGGACTGCCAGTGCCTGGGAGAGCCCAGCAGCCTCCCATGCCTCCCCAGCCCCTACTCAGGCTCTGCTGCACACCGATGTGACATCTTTGGTGCGGTTACCATTTGAAGTGAGGCCGTAAACGTGCTGGAACACTGACATTTCTGCCACACACAGTTATTGAAGGAGCCTTATTCCTGTTCCCAGCTAGCCCTGAAATTAGAGGCACAGCAGGGAGAAGGCATGGAGCTCACGGGAGCACAGGACAAGCCCAGATTAGGTGTGACTCATTGTCGGAGAGCAATTAACACTTGCTGCGCTTCCCAAGTGGGGATGCTTCTGGCTCTGACTCTTTGCAATGAGGTTTCCTTCCTGTTGCAATGGGAAATGGAGGTCAGGCTGGCCACAGCTTGGCAGCAACCCCTCTGCTCCCCAGTGAGACCAAGGCAGGCTGCGGAGTTACTGTGGTTTTGGGGAGGGCTGGCAGGCACTGGCTGCAGTGACCATCTCCAGAGTGATGTGAGCTGTTGAGATTACTTGAATCCTCGGGGGGGCATTCGAGCTACAACCTAGAAACGCTGCTGAGCTGAACTGTCAGCTGGCATAAATCCATGTCGATCTGAAGGGGGAATCCACTGCTATAAGCTCAGGGAGGTGGAGGGGAAGGTCTGTCTTGAGCATGGCTTGCCAGTTCTACAAGCCCAGAGCAAACCTATTCCTCTGTCCAAATTAATTATTTATTAGGCAATAAACTGCACCATGTCCCACTCCCCAGGGCAGGGGAAGAGCTGATGTGAGATGCCAATAGCACTTCAGGGGGTCTCTGTGCTCCACTGCCCCTCCAGTACAGCTGGGGACAGGAAGAAAGGAGTGGCCAAACAGCTGGGGCTTTGCTGCCATGGTCCCAAGCTTAGCTTCGTGTGGCTGCTGCCCCAGAATCACTGGCCACAGAGGCCCCTGCCCTGCCAGGACCCCCCCGAACTGCCAAGGCAGGAAGGGTGAACAGCAAGAACGTGGCGTGACACACAGGGGAAGGGCAGTTTCTGGGTGCTACAGCACGTCATTTTACAAATATTGCCATGCTCCCAAGCATGCCAGAGGCACCTTGGACCCAAGAGACTGCTCCAGGTGCTTTTCTGAAAGTCCTCACAGCTGTTTTCGGTGTAGGACAAGAGCAGCTTGAGCTCAGGAGCTTAAGAAAAGCAGAGATATCTTGCTGTGGCTTCTCTCCACTCCCAACAGGAGTGACATCTGTTTCATTTCATGCACTTATCTATTACTTTAACTGTGCTTTAACAAGAGATCTAATAATGCCCAGAGAACGAATGGATATACAAGTTTGAACATGTTTTCCTACTTTCTGCTCCGCTATTAATTGTTTCAGAACTCTTTTACAGCTTTCTAGCAGGAGCTACATGTGGTTGGAGACGTTATCCTTTGCCTGTTGCAGCTTTGGCAGAAGCAAACCTGCTGTGGATACAGCTTGGCACTTCAAGAAGTACCTTTTGGGTTCAGCTGCTCTCTCTGAAGGTGCAGAGTTGTTAATGTGTCTCTACTCAGGCATGTGGCTGATGTGAGAATGCTGCTGCCCCAGAGATCTGACTCGTATCCCTGACTGGAGGGAGGAGCATGGATCATCCACTGGGCCATGGGGCTCTCGGAGCAGCCATGTCACGTGGCTTGTTAGAAACACGCTTGTCTCACTGAGGGATGTTCATCAGCAAGCAGAGAGCCTGGATGCAGCTGATTGAAAGCAGGGGTTTTAGTGCAGGACTTGGCGTCCTTTCTCCTCCAAACTAGGCTGCAGCACACTCAAGCTGCTCTTCTTTGGGGTGGGAGAGGCCTCATGGCAGACCCAAGATAGCATCATGAAACTCTACCTGGCCATGAAGATAAACAGCACCCATGGGTGTAGGAAGGGTCACCCAGTGTCATCCTCCCAGGCCCCACAAGAGGATGAGTGTCACTGTGAGCACAGCACAATCACCTTTTGTCACTTGCCTTGGGACTTTGCAGCCCCAAGAACCTCTAGAGAAGGCTGCCATTGAATTCCCAAGGGTTTCAGAGCTCATGCCATCCCTTACACTCTTCCTCTTTCTCCTGGCCCCTTTGCTCACCCTCACCCTGATGCTTGGTCAGTCACAAGGCCACACCTTTCCTTTCCAAGGCAAGCATGAAACCCATGTAGCAGCCAAGCCCAGAGAACCAGACACACAGAGATCAGCCAGAAGCACAACCCACAGCTGTTTTTTAAAAATCACCGCATTTATTTTTCAACCTTCCTCTGTCATTTGCAGTGCTGCTGTTCAGAGCCTGAGTTAATGCCTTGACAGCTCTGTGACAAGAAAGAGAGGAGCTGCTGGAGAGGGTTCAGTGGAGGGTTCACAAAGATGATGAAGGATTTGGAGCATCTCTTATGAGGAGAGACTGTGGGAGCCAGGCCTGTTCAGGCTGGAGTGGAGAAGACTGAGAGGGATCTCATTAATGCATATAAATGTCTCAAAGGTGGGTGCCAAGAGCACAGTGCCAGGCTCTTTAGAGTGGTGCTCAGTGACAGGACAAGGAGCAATGGCCATAAACTAAACCACAAGAAGTTCCACCTCACCATGAGGAAGAAATTCTTTACATTGAGGGTGGCAAAGCACTGGAACAGGCTGCCCAGGCAGCTTGTAGAGTCTCCCTCTCTAGAGATACTCAAACTCACCTGGATACATTCCTGTGTAACCTGCTCTAGTGGTCCTGCCTTGGCAGGGCGTCTGGAATAGATGACCTCCAGAGGTCCTTCCAACCCTAACAATTCTGTGATTTCTGTGTTTTCCCCATGTCAGAAGGGGCAGAGAGACAATTGTCCCATAAAGCTGCAGTTTCATGGTTCTTCTGTGGGGGCCAGAGACGTAGGACAAGGGTGACAGCTGGCTCTTGTGCTCAGAGGAATGAAAAAATTAGAGCTTAAAACAATTAGCTATTTCTTTCCTGGGCTGTGGCAATCACAGAGTGAATAGAACCTGAACCTGAGAGCAAGGAAGGCACAGTCCAAGCATTGGCCTCTGGACTTTGGAATGGTCACTCTCATGGTGCAGAGAGAACAGGTCCCTTCACACCTGCCGAGACATGATCCAGCTCTCGGGAAGATGCTACTGTGGTGGTTTAAGGCAGGAATGTGGTTTGGTTGCTGGTACAATGGCAGTATACCTGCTTTTGGAGGTAGAACTGTGCTCTGAGCCCCAAAGGAGAGAGCCTCATGCCTCATGGGGCCAAACCCAGTGAGGCCCAGACAGGCTGGGCCAAAGGCAGGCACAGGAAGTGCAGGCATCCCTCAGGGCCAGAGGGACGTGGGAGGCCTGGGACATGGCCAGCAGCAGATGGGGGTGGCTCAGGACAAGCCAAAGTGCTGCAAGCTGGACATGCAGAGTCAAATGCTGTTTCTTCAGTGGAAGAAGGCAGCAGAGAAGGTGTTGGGTAGGGGAACAGATCTGGGCTGGACTGTGCCTCTGACCCTGCTCAAGGGACGTGGGATTGGTGGTGGCAGGCGGCCAGAGGGGTGCGATGGCTCTTGAGGTAGTCTCCATTCACAGTCCTTTGTTAAAATAGACATATGGCACTTTGTCCCCGTGCTTGGCCACAATGCTGTCACGCAGCTCCGGCTCAAGGTCAGCCAGTGCAAGGGAGCTGTGGAGAGAGGGGATACACACTGAGAGCCATGATCCTCCTCCCCTGACACCAGTCAAGCCACCCTCCTTCCCCATTGAAATATGGGGTCATCTGCAGTCCCTGGGATCTTGCAGGCTCATGGCAAGACCCACCACCCTTCCCTCCCAGTGCTGGAAGGCAGAGAGCTGCCCATGGAGCTGGGTCTCCTGATGCTACCAGCACAGAGCTCACAGAGCACGGGAGGCACATGCTCTCCTGCTGCATGTACAGGCAGGCGCTGCCTCAGGTTGAAGGGTAGGTGCCCATCGTGCTTCTCCTGGGGTGGGCAGAGAACTAGGGGAGGAGGAAGGCTCCTGAGATCCCATGCAGGAGAGGGAAACAGTGGAACAGGTACCATCGCTGTGGGAAGAGGGCGCAGGCTGCTGGCACCATGAAGAGGAGGCTGTGGGACAGAGAAGAGCGGAGCATTAGTCTTGGGGATCAGAGCCTGTTTGCCCTCCAGCCACAGGGATTTCAGCCCAAGAGGTGCTGTTCACACCCCATGATTCCCAATAACTGGGGAAAGCCCAAGCTGAAAGGTAAGCAGCTTTGCAATCCCTTCTGGGAAAGAGGTATTTTTTTCAAGCATCTCTTTAGAGCCATGCTCCAGGCACTCACAGGCGACTGAGCAGTGAGATACTTACAAGCCCCCGCAGAGCAGCACCTGCAGAGGCCCATGAAGGACCCGGATCCGCTGCAAGAGAAGAGCCAGGAATGAGTCCCTGGCCTCACCACAAGGCCCGCTCACATGGTGGGCAGACTTCTCCCCTCAATAGGGCTGAACACCCAACACCTCTGGTGTGCACCAAACCCTGCCACCCCCCCATAGCCTCTCCATGTCCCTTGAGAGGCCTTTGGTGTATCAGTGACTCAAGTGGGGAGCAAAGCAAGCTGGGCTCTGCAACTCCCCATTTGATCCCCAGCATATCAGCAGCTGGGAAGCAGGGCTGGAGCAGCACAGAACCCACTGGCAGGAGAAACAGGCACTCACCTGCATGAAGGGGAATTTCTCCAGCCGCTCCATGATGATGGGCAAAATAACTAGGCACAGAGAGCAAAGGTCAGCCCAGATCCCAGAACAGCTATCCTGCTAGCCAGCCTGCAGGGCTGTCCCAGCAGGACCATCCACGTGGAGGCTGTGGCAGCAGCTAGTTGTGCTGGGGGCCACTGGGTGTGTGCTGACAGCAGGGACCTGACACAAGACCCCCAAACATCCATCATCCAGGCAGCATGGTCTGTGCTCCTCATGCTCCCATCCCTCCTGCTGGCTTTGCAGCATTCCAAGGGTCTCAGGAGCAGAAGGGCTGCAGGATGAGGGGCTAGGGCCAGAGAGCACAAGATGCATCCTTGCGGGGCCAAACTGCCATAGGAGCACCCCCTGTCTCCCAGGCTGTGGTTTGGCATGAAGTGGGCTGGGAGCTTGGGGGCCTCTGATGGGAATGGCAGGATGAGGAGAGCAAATGCCATTCAGGATACAGGGCCACCCTCCCTCTTCTTCATGAGGGAAATTGAAGCAGGAGAGGGCAAGGTGGTGGGTCCTGCAGAGTCCCCAGTCCAGTTGCGCACCCTCCTGCCCTGCACTCACTCATGCCCGGTGCTGCCATGGTGATCCTGGAGAGCACAACCTGTGCGATGCCCTTCACTGCCGCCCTCTGCAAGCAAAAGCAGTGGGTGAGCCCCAGCAGTGCCATGCCCCGGCCCATATCCCCATCCCCAGACTCACCCTGGAGTGGCCGAGCTCATTGTTGTTCTCATCTGTCACTGTGATCCCGTTGATGATCTCCCTGAAGGGGACAGGCAGCCGTGAGTGGGGGACGGGATGGCCGGGAAAGCATGAGGACACAGCAACGGGGTGAGGGGGTGCCAAGGGAGTCTCCTGTGCTGTGCTGGCGCAGCAGCCCCGGGTGCCCCCAGGGCACGGGGCTCCACCACCCCGGGGCACCGCGGTCCCCAGCCCAGCCGATGCTGCCATCTTCAGGGCACAGCTGCGAGCAGGGTCTGGCCGTGCTAGGGACAGACACTGCCTGGGACACGCAGCTGAGCCAGGGGACAGTCCCTCCTCACACAGCACCTGAGCTCCTTGTGCCGTGACTTGTGGGGGACCCCGAGCAGCAGACACAGGTCACCACAAGGACCCAACCTGGGGTGTCCCAGCACCAGGATATCATGGACTGGGGTTCTCCCATGACATGCAGGAGATCTTTGGGTCTGAGGGATCTTCCAGCACAGATCCCAGAACAACTATCCTCAGCCAAAAATCCCCTCCTGCTCTAGGTGGAGGCTGAGCCATCCCACCCAGCACCGTCCACCACAGACACAGCATTGCAAATGCACAGACCCCAGTTCACCTCCCTCCAGCTCCCAGGATGGGAACCCGAGGCAGGGAGCCCAGGCAGCCCAGAAGCCCGGCTGCCACCAGCTTGCCTTTGGAGGGACCTGGGTCCCTCAAGCACCCTGGCCACGTGTGACACTTACTGTTGCCGCATCATGGGGATATTGACACAGTTGGCAGCAGCCACAGCTGCAAAGGGGACCCAGCGGGCCAGCAAGGGCGGGGCTCGCTGCAGGAAACAGGCTGGCATCAGCACGGGAGAGCAGGACATGCCCAGCTGCCCCACAAGGCCCTGGCCTGGCATACCTTGGTGTAGAGGTTGAGTCCCACTGCGGTGGCCAGGGCTGCACCAGTAGCCGTGACATAAGCCACCCCGATTTGCCTAGACAGCGATTTCAAAGAAGGGAGACAACAGAATCACCAACTCTGACTCAGCCCTGTTCCTTCTGTGCCCAAAATACGGCATAGGGAGTCTTTACAGGGCATCCAGTGGTGCATCAAATAGACACACTCCATCCTGTGAGGCCTGCTCACCTCAGAGAGATGGGGGAGGCAGCGTTGCGGTTGGTGTAGTTGACAAAGGCATTGAATGACTGGTTCACCCACTGCCAGAAAACCACGGCAGGCACTGTCCTGCGGAGGGAAGGCACCGGGAGAGCACTCGAGGGCTGTCAGGGACGCCTGGCCTGTGCCCATTGCCAGGCTTGGCAGGGAGACGGCCAAGATGTCCGCAATCCACTCGTCATGGTGTCTCCAAAGGGAAACTGAGGAACTGTGGCAAAGTCACAAACCAGTGGCAGAGCTGGGAAGTGATCCCAGGAGTTCTGGGTGCCCTGGGGAGCATAGGAAGGGGGGGCCCCGTCCTGCAAGGCACTTGGGCAGGGGTGGGAGACACAGCTCTCAGCAGGGTGGCAGCCATCCTCTGCTGGGCTAAGATAAGCCTTTGTCAAAGCGAGCAGCAAGGAGGGGACACATGGGGACAGAAATGGCTCCAGAGGATGAGGATGCCTGGGTTTCTGCTGGTGTCTCAGGGACACTGATGTGGGGCAGGAAGGGACACAAGGAGATGTGGGTCTGAGCAAGCTTTGGGATGCAGGAGGGTGGAGAAGGGAAATGCAGGGAGCTGTCAGCAGGGGCTGGGGATGCTGAAGCAGCCTGGCCTGAGGGCACATTTGGTCCTCAGTTCCAAGGACTGCTAAAGGCCACAGACCAAGAGCAGGAGCCAAGTAGGATTTGGTTGTATTAATCACCACAGGGGCTCTGGGAAGAGCTCAGCTGAGCTCAGGGTGAGGTGAGACCATCCCCAGCTATGCCAGAGACCAAGAGAATCTGTGATGCTTCTACTACAGGCTGGGTGCTGGGGGCAGAGCCCAGACACATGGGGCTTGACCACGGGACACAGGCAAGCAGAGCAGCCATGGGCATGCCTTGGGCAGCACCCAGCCCCAGAGGACGCAGACTGGCTGTGCTCTGGCCACCAGGGACCTCGACAGGGGCTGGGGGCTGTCAGGGCTGTGTCCCCAACCTGGTGTACCCAGGAGCTCACCGATAGAACTGGAGCATGCAGCCAGTGATGGCCATACCCCCCGGCACCTGGAAGGACATCCTCCCAATGAAGTTCATCTTCTCACCGCTGTCAGGGTGGAAGGCTGAGTCGTACAGCTTCTTGGCATAGAGCAGCTGCTCCCGGCTGCTTCCTGGCGGCACCACCCCGGCCCTGCAAGCCCAGAGCCCATCAGGGGAAGCTGCACAGACCTGCCAGCACCCAGCACTGCTGAGGCACAGAGTGCTGGGCACCACATGAAAGGTAGGGGAAACATCTTCTGAGAAGGATGCATGTCATAGCTTGAGGCTCCTGGGAGAAGGCTGGGAAACCCCCCAAAACTACCTCCAACAGATGTTACATCACAGCATACCCGCTTGGGAATGACTGCCTCCATCCCCCTGCAACACTGCACAGGGGTCAGGATGGCCATGAACACAGGGATGGCACCTCCCCCAGCTGCACCCCTGCCCCTCACCTGCAGCCCTCTACCAGGGCCTTGGCCCGGTCCAGCTCCTCCTCCGGCACCAGCACCGTCCGAGGGTCGGTAATGTTGAGGAAATGCTTCAGGCGCCCCACGAACGTGCTCTGGTCCCAGCGTGGGGAGTCGATGTTGAAGCCAAGAGGAATGGTGTCCATTTTGGCGTGGGTCTGGGCAGGGGGAAAAGGCCACTCAGTAGGATCCTGCCTTGCTTGCTCATTGAGTGCAGGCCTGCCACGGCCACAGGAGCAGTCAGCTGGGTGAGAGCCATGGCAGGTTTATGTTTAACAGGACAGTTGGACTTTCAGCAGCCCTGAGCCCAGGAGGCCCCTGCACTCCTGCCGTCAGCAGAACACTGCAGTGAAGCTGCTCCTCCACGCATCACCCTGCTTGCCTGTGGTCCCCCGACTTGTGCTGCACCCCACAGCACCTGGCACCCCCTCCTTGGGGTGGGATGCTGCTACACAGCACTGTAGGGCCCAGCTCACCCCTCCACAAGCCTACCCTGCAGGCACTCCCACAGGGGCACTGCACTGCAACCCCTGTGTATGCAGAGCACAGACACACTGTGCTGTGTCCCCCACGGCACTGCCCTGCACATCCCTCTAATGCTGCTCTGCACTGCCATGGCATTGCCCTGTGTGCTCCCCGGGGTGCTGCACAGCACAGAATCACAGAATGAATTAGGCTGGAAAATACTTCTGAGATCATCTGAGTCCAGCCTGTGACCAAACACCACCATGTCAACTACAGCATGGCACCAAGTGCCATGTTCAGTCTTTCCTTAAACACCTCCAGGGCTGTGACTCCACCACCTCCCTTGGCAGTCATTTCCAATGTCTAATCACCCCTTCTGTAAAGAAATTCTTAGTAATGTCGAACCTGAACCTCCCCTGGCACAGCATCAGACTATATCCTCTCGTCCTGTCGCCGGTTGCCCGGGAGAAGAAGCCCACTCCTACCTAGCTACAACCTCCTTTCAAAGGTAGTTGTAGACAGCGATAAGGTCCCCCTGAGCCTTTTCTCCAGGTTAAACACCCCCAGCTCCCTCAGCCACTCCTCATAAGACTTGAGCTCCAGACCTTTCACCGATTTCCTTGCCCTTCTCTGTGAGGCACAGCACAGCTCGGCACACCTCAGGCTCCGTTCAGCACAGCCCCGGCTCGGCCCGGCATGGCACAGCCCCGGCACCCCTCGGGCACGGCTCGGCACAGCCTGGCACCCCCCCGCCCCTGCCCTGCCCGTCCCGTCGCGTCCCCACGTGTCCCACCTGCGGTTCCAGGCCCCTCTCCCGCCTCCTGCCCACGTGTCCCTCACCCGCCCCCGCGCTCCGATGCGTGGCCGCCCTCAGCCAATCACAGAGCCCCGAGCGGCCGCGCCCACCGCCCCCGGCAGGGCCGCCTCGTACGCATGCACCGGTGGGGGCGGGGCCGTCGCTGGCTCCGCCCCCCGGCGCGGGCACGTCGGCGCGCGGGGCGGGTGTGACGCAGTTGCCCATGGTAACCCCGGGCCGCGCCGAGGATGGTGAGCGGGGCGGGGGCGAGCGGGGCCGGGGCCCGAGTGAGCGGGGTCGGGGCCCGGGTGAGCGGGGTCGGGGGCGGCTGAGGCTGCGGATGATCCCCNACGGGCAGAAACTGATGCACAGGAAGTTCCACCTGAATACGCGGAATTTGCTGTGCGGGTGATTACGCACTGGAACAGATTGCCCAGAAAGTTTTTGGAGTCTCCCTCACTGGAGATATTCCAGAACCATCTGGACACGATCCTGTGCCATGTGCTCAAGGATGACCCTGCCTGAGCAGGAGGTTGGACCAGATGACCGACTGTGGTCCCTTGCAGCCTGACCCATCCTGTGATTGTGTGACACCCACCCAGGGAGTCTGGCAGGCCTGGGGTCTGAGTGCCCGCCTGGGGCATCCCGGCAGGTGTGGGGGCCGGGGGCTGTGCAGGTTGGGGGCACCCATACAGAGGGATGAGAACTGTGTAAGTTTGGGGCCTCCAGCCATGGAAGACCCTGGCTGGGGTTGGGGCCCTGGCAGGACACAGATGTTATGGGGGACACAAAAAAGGGGGTTGAGTCCCAAAAAGGGCAGCGGAACTGGTGAAGGGCCTGGAGCACAAGTCCTATGAGGAGTGGCTGAGGGAGCTGGGAATGTTTAGTCTGAAGAAGAGGAAACTCAAGAGTGACCTTATCACTCTCCAGCTACCTGAAGGGAGGGTGTAGACAGGTGAGGATTGGCCTCTTCTCCCAGGTAGAAGTGACGCAAGTGACTGGACAGGAGGAAACAGCCTCAAGCTGTGCTAGGGGAGGCTCAGATTGGACATTAGGAAGAATTTCTTCACAGAAAGGGTGATTAGATGTTGTAAAGGACTGCTTGGTGAGGTGGTGGGGTCACCATCCCTGGAGGTGTTTAGGGAAAGATTGGAAAGATTGGACGTGGCAATTGGTGCCGTGCTCTAGTTGACATGGTGGTGTTTGGTCATCGGTTTGACTTGATGATCTCAGAGATCTTTTCCAATCTAATTGATTTTGTGATTCTGTGAATTGGGTCTAGGCAGAGGCTGGGAGGCTTGAGGATGCTACGAGGGGGTCTTTGTTGGAATGGAATCGGCATGCATGGAGTTGATTCAGTCAAGGTGTGGAAGGTGTGATGGAGGGGTGGGTGCTTGGGAGGGCTGGAGACCAGGATGGTGGTGGCCTGAGGAGAGAAGGAGCAATTGGAAGAGCCTTGCAAGGATGGAAGGCAGTGTTCAGAGACTGACTGTGAAGAGTCTCGGTGCAGTTGCGACTCTAAAGGGGCACTGAACAGCCCAGCCGAGGTGGGAGGAGGCCACCCTGGGACTTGAATCCTGGCTACAGGAATTGAGGGAGCTAGAAGAGAGCTTGCTGAGGCAGAAGGGCTGGTTTTTGATACACAGCCTTAGAAGGGGAGTTCAGTCATGGCAGAGAGAGCCTGGATGAAGGGGTTGGGTGTTCAGAGATGGCCAGGACTGAGATGAAGTGCTCAGGGACTGAAAGAAAAGTGCTGGTTGGGTGGGATGGACAGTCTGGTGAGTCACTGGGAAAACCCAGTTAATATTTGGCTGGCTAGGATAGTTTGCTGGGATGTTGTGTGCTCTGGGGTTTTCTGCCACGGGCTGGCAAGATGAGGCACAGTCTGGACTGAAAAGAAGAAATAAGAATAAATTGTGGGAAAGACTAGAAGTGGAGTTTTGATTCTGATGAGAGAAAGAAAGATCCCAGGGAGAAAAGAAGTGCTAGAGGAGGGAAACGAATTGTTTGAGAGGTAGCAGCGTGGATTGAAGGAAGAAACTGGGGGTTTGGGTGAAGGGCAATGCTGGGAGACAGGTGAGGTGGTGAGGGTGTGGTGCAGTCTGAATTGAGGTTGGAGGAAGCAGCGGATGATGGACTAGAGTCATCCAGGTGTTGGAAACAATTTGGGTTTAGATGCCAGAGTAGTTGGGGTGGGACAAGTGTGATGCTGGCAAAGTGCAGGGAGGACTGGAAGGAGGGGTTGGAACTATGGGTGAGGAGTGGTGAGAGTGAGCTGCCGTGGATGTGGAGCCACCCGTGAGGTTGCTGCATGAAGAGAGAGCACAAGCAGAAGGAAATAGCAATGGGGAAGGAGCTTTCCCAAGGGCAAAGCCTTATTTTGTCCAGGAGCCCTCTGGACACAAGCTGGATTAATGCAAGTGGAGGGATTCATGCATAGGAGGAGGTGGAAGCAAGAGCACCAAAGGCAGCTTCTCCTCTTCACTGGGTTAATTCTGGCTGCATCCCTACCTGCTGGGCCACAGAGAAAGAGATTGAGATAGGGCCTGTGGGATCTGCGCTATTTTAGATGAATTGGTGATGGGGCATGTCACACCAGGCACCAAAGCCATCACAGGATGGACATCTGCTGTAAAGATGAGCGCAGCTGCCTCCAGCAGTGCAGTGCTTTGTGGGACACATTTGGCCTGCAGCTGCCAAATCTGCTCTTCTGCCTTATGATGTCCTGATAAGCTGGTGTAGTCTGGGATCTGGCTGCTCTTATACAGGCACTTTGTGTGCAGAGAGAGTGGACTGGGTGTTCTCCAGTGCTCATGTTATTTGATACAACATTTTACTGCCTCTTTGTCTATTTTGCATTTCTTGGAGTTGTTTTTTGAATTGTAGCCTCTCAGGCAGGGTGGGTGGCACTTTGGGGTGCCTGGTGGGCTGGCTGGACTGGGCAGGGGATTGGAGAGTAATGCGCTATCTCTCCAGATTCTCAACTTGCACTAAAACAGAATAATCATTTGTAGTAGAAACTCTGAAACAGCAGCAAATATATCCAAAGCAGCTATGGCAGCCTGGGGGTGTGGGTCAGCAGTCAGAAATGATCCAGACAGCTTGATGTAACAATTTGCTGCTTGTCATCTGAGCCGTGGTCGCTGCCCGTGAGCACGTTCCTGCCATGTTGAGATTGCACTGGAAAGTGCGTAAACTCCCCTCAATGGCTGCTTGCTCCGACTCCAGTGATAAGAGGGTTAATGCTGAGGTTTAAATTATTTCAGTGCTCATCTAAGTGAGTAAGTACAGAGGGGAAGTGTCTCCTTCTGCAGAGCATACCAGCATTTCTCACAGCTGTGGGGCAGGGGTGGTGGAAGGTCATAGTTGGAGCACGGAGAGAAGGATGAGCCATAAAACTGCAAAGCATGAGAGATGTGTAGTGCTGAAGTCTTTGGCACTGTTATGCAGCATCTGCAGTGGGCGCATGGCAAGGGCGAGGGGAGGCTGCTACATGAAAGGATATTCTGCTTTCCAAAGTTTAGAAAATGCTGTGTGAAGCAGAGCTTGTGGCTTCCTTGTCACTATAATAACAATCTCTACCAAGAGAGATGGTATGTTATCCATAGATGCCGGGGCCAGAGGATGGCCAGTGTTTTTCTAAAACCATTGATTGAAGATGACATCATTGTGTCAAAACCAGATTTGTCAAAGTGTGGCCCTATTTTACAGTTGAGGAAACTGAGTCACAGAGCATCTAGCTGACATTAGGCACATCTGGTGGAGAGGATAAAATACCAGCATAGCTAAATGCATAGTCAGGCATCTTTCTTTTGTCCCTTGTTCCTTGGCAGTAAGGCTCTATTTAAAATGGCCCCATTAAAAAATACTTTCAAGGGTTATAAGTGTCTCACTACTTTAGGTTTCAGTACAGTTCCATGTCGTGTTGTTTGGTTTATTTTACTGGTTGCTGAGAGGTTGCTATGAGAAACCACCTGCAGATAGGAGATTATACCAGTCACTGGCCAAGACTTTGAAGTTCTGAAGCCAGACAGAGACTGCTGACATCGTCCAGTGCTGGTCATTGGCTCTTCGCTGCACAGGGCAGTATACTTCCTTCAAACCTGCTGAAAACAGGGGAGTTTGATTTTAATTATGAAAAGAGGATTCATGCTGGTATTGGTTTATGTATCAAACTGGAAACTGCTGTGTGACCTCTTTGACAGAAAACTACATTAGTAGGTTTGAGCTGGAAAAACTCTGTAGGTGACTCGACTCCATTAAATTTTGGATTTCAATGCAGGAAAGAAAGTCTGCATTGAATGACACCATATGGTGGAGACATGCAGCAAGCAAATGATTTTTTGGGAGTTTTGCCAGAGTAAGAAGTATTGAATAAACTGTGCTCAATAGATTAATTTACTTTGGTTGTATTTTGAAAAAGACTGGATGATTTTATGACCATTAGTGACATTTGCAGTTCTGCAGCCGAAGATAAAGGTAATCAGACGTCATTCTTCAGGGCACCAGCTAATCAGTGCAGTTGTCAGGAAGGACTCCCCTCCTCCAGCTCTGTGTGTGCAGGATTGCACCCTGGATGACAAACGTAGCCTCATATATCCACGGCACAAGGCAGGATATTTGGCTCAACTAAACCCCTTGTCCTTCTCTGTGTCAGCTCCTCCTGTGTGACTTTCTGAAATCATCATGTGTACCCTCTATCTTTAACTTACTCTTTAAAAATGGTGAACTGCTACCATATTGCTTAATTAAAAGTAAATAAATTGGTTCCCAGGGCTGTGCTAGGTGCTGTGCCGGAAGAGCATGAAGGTGCTTCCATGCCATGGAAATACGGTCTGTCTGGGGTGAGAGATAACCAACTGATACGAATAAGGAGAATCCAAGACAGGTTTGAACTTGACATGTTTGCTGCCTAAACCTCATCAAGGATTGTAGGTGTGGCAGAGAAGGAATTAACAGAAGAATCATGGGCTGGTTTTATGGATATTTTGTGAAGTTTCTCCCACGGTTGTCAGAAAGGCACAGAAGTTTGAGACTAGAGCTCAGCCGTGCTGGGAAGCTGTGGGGAGACAGGAGCTGTCGCCTCAATGGCAAATGTGCTTGGCTGAGATGAGTCTTGAGGATAAAAACAAGTTACTTGCAGCAGTGGGGAAGAGGGCATCTCTGCAGGGGTGTAGAGATGGGGGAGATGTGGTCGTAATGGTAGGCTGAGCTGCTGAGCTTTGTGGCTGTATTGCATCTTGGTGAAGTGATTTGATTCTACCTAAATATCCACATCTAGTAGATAAGCAATTGGTGGTGACTGAGGGTGGTTTTATTTTGAATTCATTATCTGAGCCTTGTGGCTAATAAAGTTAAACAGAATACATTTACTTCTCTTTCGTAATAAGAATCAACTGTGCTCTGCAGCAGCTTGCGGGCCACGCTTTTTATCCATGCCCCGTGTATCCAGCCCTCAGTACAAGGGAAAATTGTTCTTTCCATTATGGCTTTATATTGCCAATCTGATACAATATTTAAACAGATTATCTCAATGCTCTGTTTGTCCCAAACCAATTTTTGCTTTGGCCTATAAAGTGAATCTTCCTTTCAGTGGCTTCTGTGGTACAGGATGTAGTTACATGCATCAACTAGTTCAAAAGACCCATATACAGCATGGATTTAAAGCCGAATAAACCCGCAAAACCCTTAGCTAGGACTATAAATGTCACTGTATTTTTATATATGTCTGATTTTTTTTTTTGAGAGAATAGGATTACTGCATGCAGCTATAATTGAAAGTCCTTTGATAATTTGGTGGGTATTTTAAACCTAGCAATGATATACTTTCATAAAACCACACATCTCTGTTTTCTGAAGGATGCTAATAAGATGGTTAGCTTTGCTTTCATGCTCGATGTGTTTATGAGTGCTCTTGCCCATTTAGTTGTATCTCCGAATTTAATGCCCCACTCTGATTTCATAGTAATTGTCAGGAGTCTCTTTTTCTTATTGTATGTCCCCGCTCACTGTCTGGAAAATGCAGTCTCCTCACTGCTGACCCCATCAGTCTGTCTCCTCATGGTGCTTGTAAAGAAAACCCTCTTCACCAAGGACAAAGATGTTTTTAAACAAGCCAATCTGATATAAGACATAGTTTGCTTAACCCAGAGGTGACCAAGAAGCGGTTGCTGGCTGACTGTGCCCAGCCTTGAGTTGCTGTGTCTGGCTGCCCTTCTCCAAAGGCTGCACACACTGCCATGCTGTGCTGTTCATTATCTGAGCAGCATCTGCAGTTCCCTTCTCTGTTACAGATGCCGCAGTCTGCTTAGTTTTGAGCAACTGACGCTGCCCTTACACTCCTGTGAGGCGTCTCTGCAGCTCCTCAGCCAGATCACATCTACCCTGTCCTGCTTAAGACTTGTCCTGCTTCTCACCCTGGACACTCCAGTGAGTGAGTGCCACTGGCCTGGCTGCCATGCAGGCATCCTGGGAATCCTCCCTTCTCACTACTGGCTAAGTCCCAGCACGAGACATTTGTTACCTGCCCTACTTCAAAAATCTGCTCCTCCTCTGTTGCTTCTGTGCATCCTCTTTGCACCAGATCTTCCCATTTCATGTCTTTCTACCTGACATCTCCCATCAGTGACAAGGCATTGCTTTCTGACTCTCCTCAGCCTGTTAGTTTCAGCATTGTGTTTGCCAGGAGAGGAGTGCTTGTCCGTCAGTGTGTGTGCAACAGGGGCTGCTTGTCCCACATAGTGGTGGCATGCAGCAGGGAACTCTGCTGAGTTATTTTTTTCCAGTCTACTAAGCTGTCAGGAAATGCCTTCTGTCTTCCTAGCCAGTGTGCTCATAAGACCAATCAAAAAAATTAAAAAAAAAAAAAGAGAAACTCATCTCAGCATGGCTTTCCTTAGTTTTAAATCTTTGCTAACTACAGGGAGAATGCTGGATTCACGTTTTAAATACTATTTACAAAATAGTAACAGTCATAGGAACCAATGCTATTACTTGGCTCTTGATTTAAGTTGTATATACAGACCATGTAACCTATGCCGGCAGCTACTGAAATAAAGTCCACTTCTCTATATTGGCTTGCTTGTCTTCCAGCCTTTTAAATCAGCTTACTTTATACCTTAGAGAATACTTTTATTTCTATATATATCTTCTCTTCTATTGGCTACCCCAGATAATCCTGTGATCAGCCATGCAGCAGTGTCACTTGAGTAGAATATGGAACGATGCTGATCGTTTTCTCATAGGCTGTCATACTAGCCCAGAAATAGCATCCATCTACAATGGGAGAAGCTCTATTAACATTTACAACTGTTCCTCTTCCCGACCCTTGAGAATTGCTCCGTGGTAGATAAGCAATACTTTGTAATACATTTCTTTGCGCTCAGTATTTTGGAGTTGAATTCTGAAATATAAAGGCACCTAATCCTGATCTGCTCTGGGATACACTGCTCTGCTCTTAGCAAGTGGTGCTGTGAATAGGATTAGCATTTCAACAGCTTCTTTTTTTAACCGTGAGCAATAAACTAAAATAATAGGGCCTGATTCAGAGCTCTCCAAAGTCGGCAGTAGTGCTTTGGCTGATGTACATTGGCTTTGGGTCAGGCCCATAAGAATGGGAAATTCAGTGTTTCCCTAGAAAGGAAGGAGAATGTGTGAATTTTAGAGTTCCTGCTCCTGTGGAGTCTGTCCACACTGAGTTGAAATCCACAGATTTACAAGCCAACAAACACAACTGTAAATTTGATGGCAGGTGAAAAGAAAATGTGTTGCTAGTCATGCAGTTAAAACTTGTGCTTTTTAATGATGTCAAGGGCACTTAGGACGTGCATATAAACAAGTAACCATTGGAGGTATTTTTGCTGCTGTTCCTTTTCCCTCGGACATGTGGAAGTGCAGACCATCATTGGGGCAGAACATGGGTTAGGCGCTGTGGCCAGGGAGATGAGCTGTTGGGCTGGCAGGGCTTGCAGTGACTGGCTGCACTGAACACAGCCCTTCAAATTCATTAGCCATGGGCCCATGGGTGAGAGCCAGCTGTGAGCATCTGGCCCTCAGGGCCCAGCACGTGGTGTTACAGGCCTGTACACTTCAGCTAAAAGCTGTTTGGGGATTTACTGTGCCTGTGCCTGTACTGAGCAGCCATGGCACCCTCTACCCAGCAGAGCCCATTGCTAATTAACAGCTCTTGAGCAGGGCCTGGATTCCCAGTTTTTTACCTGCCTATCACCTATGAAATAGGTGATACCATGAGCCTGCTTATTAGGCAGTAAGACTGCAGTTTTGCTGTTCCTTCCATAAGCTCCGAATTTTTGAACCAAAGCTTTCCACAGTGCTTTTTAAAAGCACAGCAACAGTGGCAATCCTGCGGCTTTCTACAGATATCTTTCGAACCCAGTTTTACTAAGTTCCTTCTCTTCTCCTGTTTCTTACACATTACACATGTATTTTGAGCTGTGATGTTAAATTTTTGTAATTTAACAGAAACCAAGTAAATTGCTCTGAAATCAAAAAGGCTTACAGGGGTGGATTGGATGTCACATGCATTTGAATCTCTGAGCGTTACTGAAAGCTTTAGCATCACACCTGTAGTGCCGTGTCCTTTCCAAAGCATTCCCACCTGGGAGCAGTGAGGTGAGCAGTCAGAAGCAGCGTTTGCCAAGTGGCTGAGGCTGAGCTCTCCTGGAGTGGGCAGAAGGACACTGCTGGAGATGGGGGATGCGTTGCAGCGGTGACAGTTGTACTGCGACGTGCAGCTCTTTATCTTGAGGACACGTTTCTGATTGCCACGATCTGGAGGGGATCGGGAGCAACCTTCAAGGCTCAAATAGTCCTTGGCTCTCAGCAGGAATATTTAGAGGGTTTAGTTCCTCATAGCAACAAAGCACTTCAAGCATTTAACTGATTACACCCTTGCAAGTCGACAAGAAGCATTGTCTCCATTTTGCAATTGGGAGAACAAAAAGGCTTGACATATGGGCCTCATGGGCTCAGGTTTCTGCTGATATTTGAACTTTCTTCCTGGCTCTGGGTCTTAGTGGGCTTCAACAAGGGAATTGTCTGGGAGAGATGGAACAGGAATGCTGAGGGCTCCAGAAGGGGCTGTAGATGTATTTATTTCTTGTATTTTCTCAGGCAAATTAGTAGCAAGAGCACCTGTGTCTGCACGCAGGGTCTCGGTGTGGTGTATGCTGCTTGGGCTCTGAGGAGGGGTCCCTGACATGCAGGGGCTGCAGAGCAGCGTGGCAGCGTGCCCAAAGACACCCAGGCATTCCTGGTGTCACAGCCTGCTCCTGTGCCCTTGGCTGCAACAGCCCCTCTCCCGTGGGGTGGGCTGGGCTGGGCAGTGAGAAGCAGATGGAAGTGGAGTGATTTGCTTCTCTTGGTTATGTGCCAGGATCCAGAATATTTTTCCAGCCATTTTACAGAGGTGGTGGTCTCTGACTGGTGGCACTGACAAAAGCTTGGATGTGCTGCTGTAAGGTGCATGGTTGTAAATGAGCTGACCTGCATATTCTGTTTCCTAATCCTGAGTGATACTGTCAGCTCAGAGAGCTGAGCCTGGCTAATGACTGGAATCCACTGTGCTTTTCTTAGCGAGGATGTGTGGTGATCTGAGATAGTTGTTAAGTGCTACATCCTGACAATCAGAGCTGCACGTGCCCCATGGCTCCAGCATGTTTTAGACAGATAAAGGGGGTTTGAGATGACCAGGGAGTTACTGTGAAAAGAACCAATGTCAGGTACATAGTAACCTGCAGTTAACTAGGAGGCAGATCAAATTCATGAGGTTTTCCCTCTGATAAAGGTAATGAAGAGCTTGCAAGGACTTGGTCTGCAGCTTCTGCACGTGGTATGCATAGGCACTGTCTCCCTGGCACAGGGAATGCCAAACAGCTGTGTGACAAGAGCAGTGCAGCCCGCAGGGCACCCCACTGCGTGACATTTGTGTTGTCTGAGACCTCGTTGATGCTCTGAGATGGAAGAAAATAGGGGCAAAGGGAGGAGTAGGAAATGAAATGGGAATAGGGACTGCAGAAAGGTATTCAGGGTGTCTTGGGACCCACCACCAGACGGAATCCATTTCAAGGGAGGAGGGCATGACACAGTGGGGGGCAAGAGCTGGGGTGGGGAAATAACAGCTATGATCTCTCTTGTGGATTTAGGGTTTGCTGTCAATCCTGCGCAAACTAAAAAGCACCCCAGACCAGGAGGTGAGAATCCTCCTCTTGGGACTGGATAATGCAGGCAAGACCACACTCCTGAAACAGCTGGCATCAGAGGACATCAGCCACATCACACCAACACAGGTGAGGAAGGCCTTTCCTTCTCGAGGCAGTTATTGTGGTCCCACCTGCCACCTTATACAAAGCACTGATGATTCATCAGAGTCTTTCAGTAAAAGGGAGAGCAACTGGAGCCTGGTGCACCATTAAGTTTGTGTCTTTTCTGCCTAAGAGGAGGCTTCCTGAAGGAGCCAGAGAGCTTCAGGCCAGATCGGTCAGGTAGTGCAAAAGTGGATGAGTGCTGTGGAGTTCTGCAAAAGGCTTTTGGGTCATGCTGGGGTTGCATGGATGAGACTTTGTTCCTGTTGTCCTTGCCAAACAGGGGACATGTAGAGTGGATGCTGCAGCACTGGGCAAACCCTTGTCTCTTTGCATCTTTCACCCAACCAGCTCCAAGGGTCCTACATATACCAGTGCTCCCTCCCTAATGTCTCTCATGCCCTTTTGTTGAGCTTTGGGGTTGAGGAGAGGGATGTCTCCCATCAGAAGCACTGCACCATTGCTCCAGAGGAGGTTGCTAGAGAGCTATGGGAGATGCTTCCCCCCACCCTGTAGCTGCCTCCCAAAGCTCCCAGCCCTGGCACCCTAATTCCAAGCCTTGGTCCCTGGGTGGTGTGGCAGCACGTTGCCAGCCCATGCCACATCCTGTTTTTCTACTTGAATGCACTTTCAGTTGGTGCTCTAATTGATGAAATGGACCCTTCAGACGTGCAGCTGTTGCTCTTTTAAGCCCAGCATTAGCTGTGTCGTGTCGAATTGAGCTGAGACCTCTGGCTTCATATTAGTAGTGACTGTCTACTCAGCTTTCACAAGCTCAATCCTGCTTCTCACAGTGCCCTTGTTTTCTCCTTATCTGCAGCTCTCCCACCTCTTCCTGCACCCACCCTGCTGAGGCCTCTTAGGGCACTAACTGCATCATATGTCTTCACAGCCATGACAGCATCAACCCTTGACCTAAGAACACTGACAAACGGATGGTTTGGCAGCTGCTTTTGCTGGTGTCTCTCCCACAGCTGATCCATCTTTGTGGCTGCCCTGCCCATCTCACTGCACGTTGCAGGCATGGGATATATAAGGTGCTAATGTCTGGCTATGAACATGCTCCAGCCATTCAGGTTTATGCTCTATGTGGCTTTGTTTCTGCTCTTTCCAGGGCTTCAACATCAAAAGTGTGCAGTCTCAAGGCTTCAAACTGAACGTATGGGACATAGGCGGACAGAGGAAGATCAGACCGTACTGGAGGAACTATTTTGAAAACACTGATATCCTTGTGAGTATTGGCTGCAGTTGAATGCTGTGTTCATGCAATGGCTTTCCAAGGTCTCAGCCAGAAATTCAGAAACAAGTAATGTAATGTCCCAGCCCTCAGCAACACCATGGCCATTGTAACAGGAGTTATTCTGAGCTAAATGGCAAGATTGGTTGGGTGCAGTAAGAAAAATACAGTTATGTTTGCAGAATTCATTCAGTTGCATGTTTTTACTTTCACAGGATGGTGCTGTTTATAGCCAGTTCCTTTCCTCTCATCTCAGTCTCTTTCAAATGAAAGAACATTAATAACTTGTACTTTACCCTTCTATAGCTCCTTTCACTGGAGACTCTGAGGGCCTGTCATGGGCATTAGTGACTTACGCATCGTATGTAGAGGTAGGTCAGTATGGTGCCCTTGTTTTATAGGTGGGGAAACTGAGGCATAACAATTTAATGCTATGTCTGGCATCAGATGGGAAAGCTTCTGACTGAGGGACACAGAGAGACCTCTTGTCTTTTCTTTTGCTCGTTTAATCGTAAGACTGTCTTTTAATGGTTTTGACAACTTAGCTGTAATTACCTTACAATTAGCTACAGATGACCACAATTATATTTACAGCGCAGGACCTTTGTTTTTCCGTGCCAGAGCACATCGCCCTGGGACCCTCCAGGTGCTGTCTTGGCTAGTTTCAAAGATCACCTCTAGCATGCAGCCACATATGCCGGGATGAAGGCAGACTTGGGGCTGCAGGCCTCTCCCTGCCCCAAGCAATATTGCCTGTGGGAGCAGAGAAGAGCCAAGGTCTGCAGGCTCCCATGGGAAAGTGGGAAGCTCTCTCAGAAAGATGCCATTCCTCCCTCCTGTCACACACGTACTCAGTAATGTGTCAGGAGCTTCAGTGCACTTGCACAGAAGGATCAGTGCAACTAGGAACAGGACTCTACACCAAGGCTTGTGTCCAGTTGCTGAAAGGCCTGGCTGTGCCTGCAGGCTTAGAAAACATTGTCCAAATGAAGCTGTTATTTAAATATGACTAATAAACCCTTGGTACTCTCTTTTGCCAATCTTCCGTTTTGAGCCTTAATTTGGAATCTAAAGTTCAAGGGCAGCCACCACTGCATAAACCTGTTGATTGCTTTTGCAAAGAGGAACTGTGCGATTTTCCATGTGGTAAGATCTGGGTTTGAGAAACGAGCAGGACACACACTGTGCTCCTCTGTGGCCATTGAGGACAGAGACATGGCGTGGCTGTGAGGTGACTGAGCCCAAGCTCTGGTGCTGTGTGTGGTGGGGAGGCAGTAAGTGTGCAGATCAAAGTCAGCCCTGCAAAGCAGCAGCGTTGGGATTTCTGCCTGCTGTGGCAGGTGCTCAGGCTGCAGAGGCTATGCAACCACAAAACAATATCTGGAAGACTCTGCTGGCAAAGGCAATGAGCTACACTGGCCTGTGGGCTTCCACCCTTCTGAGTATGTGCTGCATGGAAAGTGCAGAAATAAAGGTGAATTTCAAGACTGACGAAGATGAAAGCAGTTGAAAGCAGTTGTTTTCCCTGCCCCTCTCTCACCCCAGTTAAAGCAATGTACAGAGAAACCCCTTCTTTTCATATGAGTAAGGAAATGGGTGGATAGAAGCAGAATCGCTCTGTCTTCTGCCAGTCCTTACCCCTGTTTTAGCCAGTAATTTTACCCTCTGACAAACCTGGTGCAGATTGTGCATTTGTAAATTGGGCCAACTTATCCCTCATGCTATTTCTTCATCTAGTCCCACCACTTGCAATTTCTGCCCAACCCATTTACTCCAGGTTGTGTTTTGGCTTGTTTCTCAAAGGAGGTACCCAGCTTTACAGGAATTTCTTTCTCAAATCTGCATTCTCCAATATGGTGTTCAAATTGGCAAACTATGTTACCAAGCACCACAGCCAAAACCAGGCTCTTGTGTGGCTTTGGCCGTAGAAGGAAGTTGGAGATGAGATACACTACAGTTCCCAGGACCCTCTGCTTCTCTCTTCTCCTAAACTGTGTTGCATAAACAGAAAGGACCCTCTAAAGAGTATTAAAAAGCAGGAAATAATTACAAATTCAAATCCATGCAGGTGCCTTTGAATGAGAGCTTGGTCTTGCATCACACACCTGTGATATTTGGAAGCTTAACGCAGGCAAATAAGGTGTGGATATCTGGCTGATTGCATATTCAGACAGGCACCTGCAGCTATTTGGCACAGTGCTTGCTGGTTTAGAAGTAGGCACTCGGCACATACTTTACTTTCTCTGTGCTGTGCTTTTGTGGCTTTTGCCCCAAGCACTGTTGTCTCTAGTTCTCATCTTGCAAAACAGCTCCCTAGCGAGGAATGAGCGGTGCAGGAGAAAGCCTGGATGTTTGGGACCCAGAGCTATTCCTTCCCAGTTAGACAAGCACCGTAATATGGAAGGTGCCGCCTTTCAGTTCACAAGGAGCACTCGACCATTGCTTTCATGTGTTGTGGACTTCCCCAGAGATGTCCTGAGGGAGGACAGATGACAGTCCAGTCTCGCCCCAGAACACAACTGCCAGCCCTGCAGCTTCTTCCTTTCTTTTGGTCTGTGTTTCCTACCCCAAATGCACAGGGGAGGATGTGTGTAGCTGATCCGGTATTGGTGCACGTGCTTGGGATCACATTGCAGGGAGAGGCCTGTGTGTCACGCCATGCCCACAGGCTGGTCTCCATCACGTGGCACCGGGTGCGTGCTCTGCTGACGCATCCCCACGCAGCTGCGTCCAGCCCTGCCGCGTGTCCCCCAGCCTCTGTCAGTGCACATCAGTTCCCAGGTGATCTGCAGAGCGGCTAGGAGGTTGCTGGGTTACCTCCTCAGGCCTGGCATACAGATGCTCCTGCTGTGTATTTGGTCCCTTTTCAAACAACTCAAATGCTGCTCATTAAGGGAATGCCTATAGTTTAATAGATATTGCTGCTAGAGATCTTCCCTCCCCCTTCTATTTGGTCAAAATTATGCTGGAAGCATGGAGTCTTATGCTGAGACTGCCTGCAAGGATGCCATTTATCTTGATGGCAGGGTGCTGTGCTCATCTATTCCCTGAAAACCAGGCTGACACTTGCTCCCTGTAAGCCACCAAAGAGCATGCAGATGACATGCTAGCAGCTTCAATCACTACTGATGGGGAATGGCAGCGACTGGAAGCAAAATGCTCAGTGTTTGTCACCAGTCCTGTCCCTGTCTGCTGTCCCAGCATCCTTCTTCAAAAACCTTCACGTATCAAGCTTTGAAAAGGGGATACCAGTCTATTCTTGTCCTGCATGTTATACTGAGGTTCCCTGGTTTTTTAGATGGCAGCTGAAGATGGAGTCTTGCAGGCTGAATCCAGCCCTCATCCTCAACCACCCTCTCCAGGAGGCTGCAGTAGGATTGCCTGATGGAGATGAACTCAGTGTCCCCAACACATTCATGTGTCCCCTGAGTGCCACTGTGGGCCTTGGTGGCTTATTGAGGAGGTGATGCTAGAGGGCAGCACGGCACAGTCACACCAGGCCAATGTTTTTACACTTTGATGAGGCAAAAGGCCATGTCTGACTCCCCAGGTTTTGCCCTCCTGTGCTCAGCTTCAGCTTGTAAGCTGGTCATTTGAAACAACACCAGCAGTCTCCTGTTCTCTTCAGATAATATATGCTATGGAGATGGTGACAGCATCCCCAGTACTGCTGCCAGCTCCTTTCTGATTCTACCCACATGGCTGTCCACTCCCCCAGCTTTAAAAGGAGTGGTTCCTCTCCTTTCAGAACATCATGATGTTTTGTCAACATTTGCTGCAAATAATAGCAAGGATCTTTGTGCCCAAAAGCATAATTAGTAGGTTCAGCTCACTTAAGCACATGCTACTGTGGAAGAGAGTCTTCTGGGAAGAGTAACTTTTCCTGTCATTTCTTTTTTCAGATCTATGTCATTGACAGTGCAGATAGGAAGAGGTTTGAAGAAACGGGTCAGGTAAGTTACTTATGCCCAGCTTCCTTTGAAGTAACTCGGTGCTTCTGAGTGCCCCTTGCTCACAAAAGTTAGGAAGAGGATTTTGTTGTTTATGAAGGAAATTTGCATTTCAAGAGACTTGCCTTTCAACATCAATACAGATTATTTTGGTAGATGTGAAACAAGGAAAATAGGTAGCCTAATTCTGGTTAAATAGAACAGTGTTCATTAAAGTTATACAATAATAGCAAATGGAGCCTAATACTGAAAGCACAAACTTCTCTAAGTCCTTTAAACCTTGCCAAACCAAGACCCTGAGGAATCCTATTTTCTTATTTACAAAGCTGAAATGGAAATCATATTGACTTGATTGTCTTTTGGATGTAATTGAAAAAAAGCTAAGAACTTTCGAACTAGGACTGGCCAGAAAACAAGATTTCAATTTTGCAAACTTTTGATGTTTTGTAACATTTTTTGTTTTAGGTTGGAACAAAAATAGGACTTTTAAACTTAGTTTTGTAAAATTAAAGAAGTGACAGTGTCCCAAAATAGCTAGCAATAGGTTTACCCCACAGAAATGGGAGATGTAGATTAAAGCCTTCTGTTCTGCCTGATTTGAAGGAGACACTTGATCTTTTGCCTCACAAGTCTCATGGACACACCCCAACAGCAGAACTGTTGGTTGTTCTAGGGGTGGGGGAATCTTTCCCCTGCTGGAGCTATTTCATTTTATATCAGTAATTAAATATTCATTGGGCAAAAGAGATGGAAAGGAAGCAGCAGCTTAGAGCATTTGCCTGAGTCAGGCAGAGTCAGCCTGGACCCCTCCTCATATTTCCGCAAACACTTTTGGTTTCAATAAATCAGCCGTGTCAGATGAAAGACCGATTTTGTTGAAAAATTCCCAGCCAGCTCTGTTTATAACTCCATCCTCTCGTCCTGGTTTCCAAACCAAACATTGCTTTTGGGGAGATGGAGTTGTATTTCCACTGCAGCTTAGCATCTCCTCAACTGTACTTGTTTAATGCAGAAGTTTCTATTCAGTGGATAAAAGATGTCAGAACTGTATCTGAGAGCATGAGACCTTTCCAGCTAAATAAGGAGCCCACAAAAATCTCCTATACTCATCTGTCTGCAATGCCAGCAGTCCCTACAGGTTCAAGTTCTGCTGAGTTTGTCGTATGTTCCCATAGGGAAGTGACTTGAGACTGAGTGCCGATTTCACATGAGACCGTTGCACAACCCTAGACATGAAGTATTTCAGCCACCATTGATCCACTGCAGACTCAGATTTGAGCTATTCAGAAAATCTTGTTTAGTCAACCGGTTTTGAATGAAGAAACCCATTTTTTAAGATGCCACCCAATGTGTGCTGTGCATATGGAGCCAAAATCCAGTTATTAAGGCTGGTCTAGCTTGTCTTCAGCTAACCAATGCCTTCAAAAGCATCAGCACTTTTCTGTGGGAGGGAGATTTCCATTTTTGGGGGGGTGGGGGGTGGGAAAGTCCTCTCCTGTTTAAATTGCAGTGATTAAAACTTTGAACAACCCCTTGAAACTCATTATTAGCAAAGATATCAGGGCCAGTGTCAGTGGTTGCTCAGGTACAAGTGCCAGTCAGGCAATAACTTAAGACAGATTCCTCATACTGCCAATTTACATGGGGTTTTTTGCTGTTTCATCAATTTTGGTCTCCTGGAATCAGAGACTGGTAAAACATAGAGTTGTAGCCTTTAAGGCAACTGCTAATTTCAGACCAAAATTAAGATTTTTCTAACCTGTAATTGGAGGAAATAGCTTTTGAACCTTGGGCAGAGATGATTGTATACATTTTTGCTCTCTTATAGTAAGATCTAGGTTTCACTGGAACACACTCTTCTAGCATTTGCCCTAAATATATTTCTAATTAGAGACAGCCACTGGTGGTTGAAGGTTTTCTTCCCTTCCTTCTCACCATCTTCCCCCCACCCCACTCCCTTGTAAATGATACAGGAGCTGGCTGAGCTTTTGGATGAAGAAAAGCTTAGTGGAGTGCCCGTGCTCATATTCGCTAACAAGCAGGATTTGCTGACGGCTGCCCCTGCTTCAGAGATTGCCGAGGGACTGAACCTACACACAATCCGGGACAGAGTCTGGCAGATCCAGTCTTGTTCAGCTCTTTCAGGAGAGGGAGTACAGGTGAGGCTCTGGAAAAGGCTTGCTGTGCCAGCAGGCCATCTGTAAGGATTGTTGATCTGCAGGGTGGGGCTGGGACCGGCTGCCTCAGTGATGAGGGTCAGCACAGCCAAAGCCTTGCAGCGCACAGTGCGGGGGCTGCGAGTCTCGGGGCCTGTGCAAAGGGAAGGGAGACCTGTGGGCCCTGGGGATCTCTCCATCCCTGGGAAAGGGGAGAGCGATTGCCCCCCCACCCAGGAGCTGGCCCAGATGAAGACATTGATTTCTTTTAAAGAGACTGCTGTCAGGTTAATCATTCTCACAAAACAAATCGTCTTTTACTATTAACCCTTTGACTGGAACGAGTGTGCACTCCAGAAATCTGATTTACCTTTGCTACTGATGTCATTTGGCATTTTGCTCAACCCAGGTGCCAGGGAGGAAAAACTGATCAATTTTTCTGATCCAGAGAAATGCAAGAGTTGCACATGGAGCAACGACCACTTCTAATGGCAGCATATGGGGCAGCAAAAACCCACCGAGGGGCCTGTACTGTGTCCCAGTGCTGAACTGTAATAGCTGTGTCTTGGGCTCCTGTGCTGTAGTCAGTTCCTGCGGTATAGTAGCTCTTTGTAATGTAAATGGGACCTAGGTTTGTTCATTTCACTCTTAGGCTTTCCTGAATTAATGAAGTATTTGCAGAGCTCGAAATCTGAGTACTCCCTTCACTGATATTTAGAGAAACAGAATGCTAAAGACATTTATCTTCATTGCAGTTTCAGTAAAACCTTATTTGCAGATGCTACAAAGCAATTCAGGATAGTCAGATCTCAAGCTGAGTACGAAGAGTTACAGAAGCAGCCCTCCATGCTGAGTGGGCAGTAAAATGGCAGATGAAATTCAGTGTTGACAAGTGCAAAATAATGCACATGAGAAACAACAATCCTAATTATACACATACGACGATGGACCCAGAATTAGCTGCCATTACTCAGAAGCAGATCCTGGGGAACAGAGCTCGTCAAAGGCCAGAGAGGAAAATTCAAATGCTAGACAATTACAAGAAAGCAAACAAGAAACATGTTTTCTAGCAGATTAAAGTCATGGTGAGCCCATACCTTGAACATGACCTTAATTCCTGTTTCTTGCTGCATTTAAAAAGGTTTTAGTAGTAGTAAGAGAATCATAAAGTCCAACAAAAAAATTAGGTAGAAGGGTCTTCAGAAGATCTTTAGACCAACTTCCTGTTTAAAGCAGGGATAACTGAGTCTAGGGCAGGTTGCTGAGAGCCTTGTCCAGTCAAGTTATAAGTATCCCCAAGCATGGATATTCCACATCCTCTCTAGGTAACCTCTTCTAGGCTCTTAACTACCCTAATCAGAAAAAAATATGGTCCATATATCTGCTCAGGATTAGGAGAGATGTGAGGATCCTCTGTCAGGAATGATCAGCAGTGGAGTGGCATCTGTATACAGGGATAATAAATAAATTGGGACTAGCAGCTCGGAAGAGAGAGGACAGAGAGTGGGAACATCTTCAGGATTTATAAAGTAAGGTATAAACATGTCAGATAGACTGTATGCTATTTTTTACATTGCTAGAGGAAGGGTGTTCCTAATGAAATAATCAGAAAACAGTTTAAAAGAAATAAAAATAAGTTCTTCTTTGCAAGTTGCATAATGAAATTCTGGATCTCATTGGCACAGGATGTTGGGGATACTAAAGGTATCAGAAAAAAAAAGGTAACAGAAAAATACTTAAGTGAATGTCTGAAGAAGGAATCTGCAGGCAATCACTGACCACTAAATTCTGGAGGCAGCTTTTGACTGAGGAACAGCTTGGGCCATGGACTGGGAGGGAAGAACAGAGTAAGGCAGATCCTGTTCCTACATGGTCTTTCGCCTGGCATCCAGAAAGAGGGTGCTGGCCTGGATGAACCATTGGTCTGACCCAGTACAGCAGTTGTGATTTAAAATTCTCAACCTGATTTTTAGACCTGAATGTAGTAGATGGTGTGCTCTAAAGGGCCTTTAGTTAGCTGAGCTACAAATTCAGCTATGTTGTAGCCAGTCTTGTGAAAGGCTTCAGCTCCAATCTTTGCTCTGAAGTTTCCAGTCCAAAGAAATGTGACTAGGAAAGTGAGGCTGCAGCTGACAGGGTTTCACCTTCCTCCCTCCTCCAGGCCCTTCTCTAGGTTATGGAAGTCCAAGGGAGCTCTTCAGCTGCAAAGGGGCAGTAAAGAGACAGATGAAATTCAGAGATGTGTGTTTGATGTGGAAGAAATAAATGATACAAAGTGTCACTTTCTGTTCCTGAGCTTTGAAATGTGCTTCCTTCTCAGGCAGGTCTGTGGGCTCTCTGGAGTGGGCTGCACACTTCTCCATTGACAGCACCTTCTTACTGTGTCTCCTCCCTGAAGCACAGCACATCCCTAATCATCCAATAGTGTAAAATACTCAGCCCAATACCCTCTGCCAGGGAAATGAAATATGCTTCTGCATTCACTTCCAGAAAATAGAAGACTAGAACTAAATAAAAGTATTTGCTGGCCTATGTATCTTGTTCATCATGCTTATCTAGACAAATCAGTTGAGATGCAGGCCAGATAACATCCCACTTCATTGTAGGCAGTCTCATTGCCCTAAATACTGCAGCTTATTCCATAAACTATTATTGCAGAAAAGTCAGGAAAGTCGCAAACTCTCTATAGCTTATAGAAGAGCCCCTACATTTCTCTTCAGCCATAACTTCAGCCCTGTCAAGTCAGACAGCAAGAATGTCAAGCACTCCCTTTCCTTGCAAATTGAACAAAATGTTTTGGGGGATGGCTTTTAAACTAAGCCCAGATCAGCCTAGGAAGAAATGGTGTCTTCAGTCTTGGAACATTAAGGAGAGGACAAACTTCAGGAGAATCAAAGAACTTGCTTAAAGAGTGAGATTAGGAAAGATGTTTTTGAGGATCGTGGTACACCAGAGCCACAAGTACCAGAGGCTCAGAATAGGAGCTCTCCATGTGTGGTTAAATCTCAGGTCACCGCTTTAAGGACTTCTTTGAGAAATGACAATGAATGACAGCAAAATAAATGAAGATGGGGAAGCATCAGGTGTTCAGAATGAAAGCCAAGGAGTGAGCACGCCATCGCAGCTGATGAAATGTGTTAGCTGGGGTAGAATTGGAGACATTGCTGAAGGATTTTGCAAGGAAGAGTGGTGGCTTATCTTGTACTCAGCACATGCAGGAACAGAGTTCATACGGGTAGATGTTTGTGACAGCTTGAAAGAAAGAGCAATGAGCAAAGATAAATAATGCCAATACATGAAGGAGAAATAGTTTGAAGGTCATTTAATTAGTTTAGCAGCTAGCACCATCGTGTATAGAACTGGGTAGTTAAGACTGGGGATTTCAAGGTTAATGAGATTAGATTATGTTTAATAGAATGATATAAATTTAGAGAATTTAACTATTATTTGAAATGGGTTATTTAATAAAACTGTTAATTAAGGGGGGAATCCATATAGTCATCTTCTCTTTTAAAATTAACCATTAGGGACTCTGGAAAAGGGGCCTAGCAGTGTCCTGATCAGGCTCAGAAGAGAGGTGACTGGGTTAACTGGAAACTCCATGTAGTGTCTCTGGATGCCAGCTGGCAGCCCCTGTTATGCCAGCTGAAGACTTCATTACCTCCCAGCTGTAACCATGGGCAGCACTTGCCTTGTTAATCAGACTTCATGGTGCCATCGAGGCTTTTTCAAGCAAAATGTCTGCTTGGGTCTGATCTTACCCTCAGCCCCTGTTACAAAAGCAGGAAAGCCTTTTCTCTGTGCCACGGCCATCTGGGCTCTGCCTCTGGACCGGAGTCCTGACCAGCCTACACCGAGATCCCGGCACCAAGTACAGCAAGCGAGGGAGGTGATTACTGATGACAGCAGAGGAACATAAGGAAACTCCTGCCTCACAATGACTCTCTGGTGCCACATAGGCTCTCTTGGGGTTGTATTTGTGACCAGATCTCAAACTGTAGTCCCTGGTGTGCAAAAGCTATGGTGGCCAGCCAGGGTGGTGTGAAAGCAAACAGGACCCCTCTGCTTTGCTGCCTCCTCTCTTGCTGAGGTGTTATTTAGGGGCCAGGGTATGATATTAAACATGACTCAAGGTTTGGGACTGATCTGTGCTCTGCAGCTTGTTTCTTGTCTAAAGCAAGATTCTCCCTCCAATCAAAGCAGCGGGAGTTCAGCCTGCCCCGAGGAAGTGTCCTCCAGAATGATGATGCAGCGTATTGTGTCCAGAGTCTCCCAAACATAATGGCCCTCTGGAGACCATTAAAAGCCAGTGAAACTGAGAGTAGCCACTAAACTTCTCCAATTTATGCCAGAGCCTGTCTGGCCCAAAGGACTGTGGGAAGGGCTGAGCCTCTGTCTCCTCCCTGGCTGTTTCAGCCCAGTTGAGAATGAAGCCCAAGACCTAAGTTATGTCTATGCTGCAATTCAGCACTTTAATAAGGGCAAGATTCAGAACAGGACCATCCCTGGCAATGTGGTATCTGCAGAGGTTAGGTTTTGTCTCAAAGGTGTCTTAGCCAGAACAGGCTGGATGGGGATCTTCCACATCTTAACAAGGTTCTGGAGCTACTTGTAAATGTGATTTAAAACCAGTTTTGATGACTGCAGCTCTCCTGGGGCAGGCAGAGCCTGTGCATGTTGAGGAAAAGCAACCATGTTTCCAGATTACAGGGCAGTGTCTTCTGATTTTTAAGTAGGGTAAGGAGGGAGTCTACAGTACTGCATCAGGGATACAAGGTCTCAGAGGACAAAAAAAAAAGCTTTCACCTAGTCAAAAACCAATGGATAATGTACTGGCAGGAGCCTGTAACAGCCAGCCTATATGATCACTGGAGGTGCAAGAAAATGACAGATAATGAAGGCACAGCCCTGGCTGTGCAGAGGGAGAAGAAAGTGACAGTTAAAATAACACATACCAAAAATGCTAGAGATTGAGAATTTTGCACTTGCCTGACCCAATTTGTTATGGCAGACAGAGAATTACATGAAAGGATTAAGCTTTGCTGTCCTTAAGGTCACATTAGGGGTCACAAGTTTGTGGCCTTGCCTGATCCTAGGCTTGCAGGGGAGCAGAAATCGTGAGGCTTTTTACGGAGTGGAAAGGACTTGTTCGCTGTGTTTGAAGTCAGATTACTTCACTCCCATAGCCACAAAGCTGATAATGCAGAGAATAAGCAAGCAGTGGGCTAATCTTAAGCAGGACTTTTTATTTCTCCCAGGGAAGGCTCTACCAGTACTTTCCCAAGGGGCGTTGGAGTACAACTCCCTTGGCACAATAGCAGATGGGACTGCAGCAAGGCGGGGTTGTGCGAGCAGCATTTTTCTGCAAGGAGCATTATCCTCTTCCCTGGGGTTCTCTCTCTTTGCTTTGGTAAAGTTTACTAGCTGCTTGTTAAGGAGCTAAGAGAGGCAAAGCTGGAAGATCTGAAATGTTTCCCTGGCTAAGTTTTCCCAGGGTTGACTTGAGGCTGGAATACTAATATTGTATCCGCCTCGATCCTCAGAGTACCTGCCAGTGTCTCTGTGTCTTAACAAAGCAGCACAAGGACATCTATCAAGATATAAATGTTACTGTAGGGATTATACTTTCTTCACAGAACCATCTTTTAAACATGCAGATATAGGGACAGAGTGTGCAGGGACAAAGGATGACAACAGATGACTCCTTGAGGACTTGACTCTTTCAAGCACTGTTTCCTCCTTCCCAAGTGCCTTTCCCATAGCAGCTCTTTGTGTTTGTAGCAGCTTCCCTGAATTTCTCTGTCTTACCAATGCTCCATCCTGCTTCACATCATAGGTAGAAATACTGTAAATGTACCTTTTAGGTTTTTTTGCTTTCCATTGCATTTGATATTCTCCAAAGCATCTGGGGACACTGCAGNCCCCGCCCCCAAAAAAAGTTGCAACAGAAGCTGCAGACGTAGCTGAGGAAGGCATCTCACATACACCTTTTTGATACAGCCGAACATGTTAATTTTCCCTTTATCACTGTCAGGCAGGGAGATATTTACAATTAAATGTGATTTTTTCTGTCAATTAACTCATGCCAGAAGAGAGTTTTTAAAATCTATTTCTGCTTTAAAAGTTTGGTGACCTACTTACGTATTTCAAGCGTGTTTGGAGTTCAACTTTCCTCTTGCATTTTGCTATGTCATTCTTTTGCCCTCGTTAAATGCTTCATGCAGCCAGGCTCCCAGCCATGGTAAATCCCATCATAAACTCTGCTTTATGACCCTCGCCGCACTGGTGCTGTGATGGTCTGCCTTTCCCCTTGCAGAGCTCCCCAATGGCAGCAGGCAGAGTTTTAATCACTGTGAATTCAGGTTGTGGTCAGATTAGGTAGAAGATAGGATGCGTGTTTGTTGTTTTGCAGTGATGTATTGTTTCTGGGATTACTGTGCTGAATAGCAGAGGGTGTCAGCTGATATTTATTACTTTAAGCTGTCTCAGCTGTTCTGGTTCAGCAAATAAACCTACATTCAAAATGAATGAGGAGCTCTGCTTGCCTTGTATGCCATGATGTGTGCAAATGTGATTATTGCTTCCGAGGCAGGGGAAGCTGAAATCATTGTGGGAGCATTTTTAGTTATTTATTTATTTTTACTCTTTGCAGGCAATCATGCAGATTTCTAAAGCACACAATCAAGTCAAAGGCTTGACACCTCTCCTCCTAGCCCCATTGTTAAGCCCTGGCATTCCTCATGCTGGGAATCACTCGCTCCCTCTCTCTCTAAAGTGATAAGCTTTAAACCATGCTATTGATTGCTTAAGGCATTACATGTTTTACACCTAGGTTATCAGTGTTATTGAAAGGGGAAGACACAAAGCTACCGGGCCTTAAAATGAATCTACCGCTCATCTTTTCCCATTTGCTCTGAGGATTTCAGACAATTTGTTTTACACTGATCTCTGCTGAGGAGATAAATAAATGAAACTGGAGACATCAACCCTCCCCAAGGTTAGAGTGAGAAGTGTTATTAGTATAGGGCCTCATGTGCACCCCAGCACAAACTGGGCTCACTTATTCTTTATTTAACACAGCAGCAAGGGCTGATTTCAAAAGTTGCTGCTCCCCTTCAGTTAAGAAGTGTCACATAGCGCAGTTATCAAGGTGAATTGGTATTTTCAAGTGAGAACCTCTCTGCTTCTGATTAAGCCCTGAGGACTCACTCTCTTCTCTCTTAACTCTTTAGCTCTCCTCTGACATGGCCACCACCTTTGTGGCTGAGGGACAGCATAGAGGCATGACAGTGAGTGTCAGCTCACCTGAAGGGCCTGCCATACTCTGTCTTGGGCCGCCTGTCTTTGGAGAAGTTGAGGTCCTTGGCAGCCTTTTGGCAGTCTGGGATCAAGAGTATAGGACACTAGCAACACTGCTGCTGTGGGGCTACCAGTGATGTTGGCCCAAAAGCTCTGACCTTTCTTAGGGTCTAACTAAGCTTACTGTTGTAATGATACAAAAATGACCACTGAACATAATACAGTTAAATCCCCCACTCTGAACTCTGAAGTGACATTTGCCTGATTTCCAAGCACAAAGATGTGCTGCTCCCCTCTCATCCCCAAAACCCTACCTTTTGCCTTCAGCCTCCCTGTCTGCAGAGATACCTCGTAGGCAGGATGTAGGTAAGGGATTTGATGGGACACAAGTATGAGGAGACTGTGCATCTTGCACTCTGTTGTGCACATTTCCTAACGGATAAGTGACAGGAGCAGATGAAGTGTTGCTTTCAATAGCATATCCCATTCTGGGATCTCAGCAATAAACTCACAAATTGGGTATTCACGGCACAAGTGTTGCCGTCCTGCTTGCAGTGGCCGGAGAAGTCACCCACACATTTTACAGAGATACCTTAAAGAGTATATCAGCCTCTTAAAACACGACCACATAGCTTCTCACTGAACCCGTGTGGGATCCCTGAGGGCCCATTTTCTGTGGGGGCGCTGAGGAACAGGGAGCAGGGTCCAGGTCCGGTTATTGCAGTGACTTTAATGGATTTGGATTTCAAGGCTTTCGGATGAGCGGAGAATTAGAGCTGTTTTCTTAACAGGGGGCTGACTGTATAACAAACAGTCCCCTAAAATCCAGTCTCAAAGATAAGATGACTTGCCTGAGGTTACACAAATCATCTGTAGCTGAACCTGGAACTGAGCCTTCATCTGCCACTGACGTACCTTGACTGCAAAGTGATCCTTCCTCGAAGGACCTACACATAGCGACGTGATGAGATGATGATACTTTTTATGGTCAGATGAAAGATTTAATAACCTCTGTGTGACAACATCTACCAAGCAAGGAAGCACTTATTTTTTTAACCCACAGTGGTTTTGGGCACAGAAGGGCAGGCAGGGGGTCAGTGAAGAGGCAGAATGTGGTGCTTGCAGAATGGTGGTGGGGTGGGCTTGGGGGATTCCTCCTCCCTTCGCTTGACTAACATTACCTTTCTCTGTCTGAAGGACGGCATGAACTGGGTGTGCAAAAATGTCAGTGCTAAGAAGAAGTAAAGCGTTCTGAGCTGCATGGAAATGGAGGAGCGGTGGGAGCAGAATTCTAGCCTGAAAACACTAATTTGCTGCTTTCTGACCAAATGTTTTTCCATCTGCACACAGCTACAGCTGTTAAAAGGAAAAAAAAAAAAAGACAGAAAGAAGGGAACAACATCGGTTTAAACCTACTGCTGGATTTGGAACTTGACCTGCTCTTTAGTATCATTTTTTTTATCCCAATAAAGGAATTACATATTTCCTCCCTATTCATAAATAGTATTAAATGTCTGATTAGCAAGCAAGTTTGTAAGCAGAAGCAAGACTGATTCAGTGTGGAGCAGAGGGAGTGGTGAGTTACTGTAGTGGCTTAGATGCATAGGAACTGCCCTATACACGCGGTTGCTGAGGACACACTCGAGCGTCAGTCACAGCTTCCCCTCAGTGACAGATAAAATGCAGTTGTGTTACCAGTTGTGGGTAGTTTCTTAAAATAAAGCTGCTAAGGAGTCATTTGTGTAACAAGGGTAGAAGACTTCCACATATTCCTATAGCCATAAAAGAGGAGTTTGATGATAATGAGGCACTGTTGCATTGCGACACCGCTGTAGAAGGGAGAGAAGGGTTATATGTGTATAATTGAAGCTCTTTAGGGTTGGAATAATGCAGGATGAGCGTGCCTAGGGCTTTTCTCGCAGCTGAAGGAGAATTTAGCCCAGCATTTCACCTTGAGCCAGCAAAAACATTGTTCCTCCGTTCAATAAGTTCCATATGTGAGATTAGTCTTGATGTTGAACAATCCCTGTTGATTTTCCCTTGATGTTAAGGCAACTCTGCAGGAAAATGCAATTAAGTCCATGATTACTTTCTAGAATGAGATATCAGGTCCCAGGTTTCCTTCTTTGAAATGTGCAAAATGTATTCTCCTGCCCCACCACCTCAGTATGCCTTGTCTGGCACTTCCAGGTTCTTGAGGCACTGCCCCACAGCGGGCTGGCTGTCCAGGGCCTGAGGTCTCCCCAGCTGGTGCTGGCTGTGGATTGCCCTGGTGGAGGGTGAGGATCCTGGTGAACGGCAGATGGGAAGTGCTCTTTAAAACGAGCATTCATTCTTTCCTGAGCCGGCTGCCCCCTAAAAGGATGCAGTTGTTGAAATAGGAAAGAGAATGTGATTTCCACCTCCTCGTCCCCAATTCAAATCTAGCCCCAGACTGACAGGGAGCGGGAGCGATTAGCACGCCAAAGCAGCCATGTCCTGCATGAAGCGAGCTTGGTGACTCCTGGGCCAGTTTCTAATGCACAGATGGTAAAATAATCCCACTGCCCTGCTTGCCAGCTTTGTTTGCTGCCTGCCTACGAAAGGCCAGAGAATGACTGGGGACTGCATTACCCCTTCCACCTCCTGGAGATGGACGGTCGCGCAGGATGGGGAAAGCTGCATGTACTAAAGCATGTGGCTTTACCACGCGTCAGCGAGTTGACTCATGGACCCAGGCGGACGGCTGACACCCCTAGAGCTCCCAGCTCTTTTTTCCTCTCTTCCCCTGGACATCTCCACCTCGCAGCACAAACATCTGCACTGTACGTGAAGCAGCCCCTGGCCGCCTACGTGTTACAGCTTGGCATATTAAAATCATCTGGAGCTCATTCCAGGTCCCCCCATACATCAGGATGTACAGTAGCAGTTCAGGGCTGGTCCGTGTGTAGTTCAGCTGTCTTTGCTGTGGCTGGGAGCACAGGGACAGCTGGGACAGCAACTGCTTTAGCAATCCAACTTTAATCTGCCTGCGTCCGTGAGTCAGCACCCTCCGAGTGCATCTGTCTCCAGCAGGGAGGCAGGACACGCATGCCGGAGTAGCACAGCCTTGCTTTAAAAACCAGACGACTGGGGAGCGGGGTGGGGGGGAAGAGCGGGCTCAAGTGAGCTGTTAAGCAATCGCTAATGACACAAAGTGACACAGCTCCGGCTTTGCATGGATTGAGTAAGGAGTCATAAGATGAGATGTTCATTTAAATGCAGCTTGCTCGGTGACTCCCCAGCTGCGCAGGCTTATCTGGAACGCTGCAGATTTGAGCATGGCACGTTCCTGGGTCAGTCCAAGAAGGAGAAATTCATCTCAGCATCACCTTTTCTTTGCAAATAATGCATTTGCCTGATGCAAGCAGTGTAAAGAATTGCGACCCTTTCCTGTGGGCAGGCTTGTGCTGGTTGAGTGGCAGAGCTTTGCGACAGATACTCCCTGGGCTTTGGATTTGCCCACATTGCTTACCAGATGCAGAGGGAAATGCTTGGGTACCTCTCCTCTGGCACAGGCAGGACAGGGCAAAGCCCCTTTTGGGGCTCAGGCATTGATCCTTCACACCTGGAAGGGACTTGAGTTGATGCTTTCTCACTCCCTACTCTTTTAGCAGTGGCAGGTTTAGTCTGTGACACCCCACCAGTGCCACAGTTGGCTTCCTGGGGCTGAAAAGCATCCAGGAGGGTAATTTGGTTTTTTTTTAGTCTCACATTGGTTAAACTTGGAAATGTGTGGAAAATAAATATGTAGTAATTTTCCTATCACTTTAGTTGGGAAGGGAAAATTGCCTTATTGAACTCAGGATCCAGAAACATTTGCTGGCTCATTCGTTATGTTTGCATGTAGCCACCCGTAGTGGTTGCTTGCATCTGTACCTGCCAGAGTGTCACCTGTAACCCAGTAGTTAATTTGGTTTTCCTGTGCCAGGTGGTAAGAGAAGTAAGAGAAGAAGACTGTGACAGAGTGAGCTGTGCTGGAAGGATGGATGTGGAGGGTTAAAATGACCGTGTCTTAAGTATATCATCCTGCAGTGATGGCTGTAAATGTTCATTGTATTGTAAACGTTTCTCTGTGCAACCTGGTGAAAATGTATAAGGATTTGAGGTTCTGTTCACTTCCTGCTCCTTATCTGAATGTATTTACATCTGCTATGGCCTCTGCAGGGCTCTCTGCCCTGGGCAGCACCTGGCTGAAAACCACCTGGACAGCTGTCCGGGGCCAGCCACAAACGCCCGCCACCGATCAGCGCAGCCCCTGTCCCTCCGCCAGCCCTTCAGCCCCGCCCTGGTGTACGGCAGTGGCACACGCAGGGCTCCGTCCTTCCAGCGCTGTCAGCTTCACCCTCCTTTGAAGTGAGGCTGGGGAGACCAAGCGTCTCATTGGTATGGGTGGAGCTGTGCCACGCGTCACATCGATTCCCAGATTTTTAAAGCCAGAAGGGATCGTTGTGTTCCTCTGTCCTGACCTCCCGGATAACGCAGCCCGTCAAACCCCACCCCGCCGCGGTGACTCACGGCTGAACCAGAGCCCCTCTGGTAGGAAGAAACCCAGCCGTGATTTAAAGGCTCCGAGTGACAGACAGACCTCGGGATGTTTGTCACAGGGGTTAATTCCCCTCCCGTGCTTCACTTTCACATCATTAAATCTGGTTCTACCTTTGTGATAGAGGAAAAAAAGCCTCTCCTGCTCCTGCCCCGTTGTGTTCCCTGGAGGGGAGAAGTTCTGGAGAAGTGAAATTCTCCAAGGGCACGTCAGAAAACCTGAGTCCAAGCCCCTGCTCTGACCGTGAGTGCTGGGTGTGGGGACTCATGTCCTCCCCCAGCTGTGGCTGTGTCCTCTGCTGCAGCTTCGCTGGAGAATGTCTCTCCTGCCCTTGGAGAATGCTTGCCAAAGCCTCTTGCAACCTTCTCCCATTTTTCCCACTACCTATAATGTTTCTTGCACGTTAGTGACTTCTCTCTCTGTCAAAACTATAACTGGTCACCAGACTCTTTTTATGAAGTGTACTGGGATGAGACCAGCCCCCTCCAATGTGCTCACTCTTCTCCAAAAGCAAAAGGTGGCGGCTGTTGCGTTCCCTGGGCCGGCCAGGTCCACGCAAGCTCTTTCTTTTATGTTCCCTTTTTGTATTTCACCAAAAAGGGATATTTGCAATATCTGGTCATGTTGTTACTCACTGTATAATTTAGATGTCTTTGTCAAAAAGAAGGAAATAAATTAAAATTTAGTAGAAAGACAACTTTGGTGTTTGGGGGTGATCCTTTTTTCTTCAGCAGGTTCATCTTCTGACAGGATTGTCTCTTCCCAAGGAGCCCCCAGTCAGTCTGTGAAGCTGCTCTTCCATTGCTCCTGTCACCCCACCAGAAATGGTTGCTGGTACTAGAAGTGATCAAACTGTTGAAGAAGCCTTTTTCCTTTGCATTTTCACGTGTCCAAAACTATCAAAGAAGTCAGCCAGCGAGAAAGGGAAACTCTGGGAGGATCTTCTTTTTTTGAAAATCATGTTGTAGGTTAAAAAAAGCATGTCATGAAACACGTTCTCCACTGACCTGGCAGGAAAAGGGAAGGGGAAAAAAGGAAAGCAGCAAACTATTTGGGTTTGGTTCAGTGAAATGGGGTTGGGGGGTGGGTTTGGAGGGAGGGAAGCAAATCTGAGGTTGTTGCTTTCCAACTAATCTGACTCATTGCTGTTCCTGCAACACCCAGATGGGCCAAAAAGCGAGAAACTGTTAGAACTCTTTAAAGCATCAGCTCCCTCCCAGCACAGTCAGGATGCCTGGAAGGCTGTCAGAGCCACTGGAAAAAAAACATTATAGATGGTCACACTTAATTTCTTTTCTCTCCTTTTTTTTTTTTTTTTTAAGGCACGCTTTATACTCAGTCCTGGTATTTTTTCAGCAAAGTAGGAAATACTTTTTCATCTTGTTTGCCTAATGGATTGGATGTGAAAAATATTTCTCTGGCAAGTGAACACCCTGAGAGTTGTTTGACTTGTCACAACGTTATGTATCGGCCCCTGCGGCCCCCGGCCCCCGAAGCCGCCGCGCTTCCCCTCTCCTGTTGCTGTTTACGGTGGGACGCGGTAATTTATGGGGAGGCTGCGTGTGACCTTGCATGCGTCTGCTCGAGCGAACCGCGGCTCCCTTCCCCGCACAAGCCCCGCTTTACATCCACATGATGAATTTAGTGCTCCCGAAAGGACAAGGAACCGCGCGGATTGGGTGTGGGGAGGAGAAAAATAAAAAGAAAATAATAATCTGCAGCCTGCAGGAGAGAAAAAAACACTGAGATTTTTGTTCCTCTTTGACCAGTATTTCCTTGTTTACGGCCTCGCACCCCCCGGACGCCTGCCTTTATCGGAGCAGAGAAGTGGTCTGTGGCCGCAGAGCCGGATATTTCAGCCTCCGCGTTCTCGCCGCGCTGGCAGCCCCCAGCCCGGCCGTGCTCTGCTGGGACGCGTCGGAGCGGGGCAGCTGGACCGATAGCCACGGCCGTGCTCCAGCCCACCCACCCGGGCACCCACCCAGGCGCTGGCTGAAGCTTTTTTTTTCATTTTATTTTGTTTTGTTTAAGTGGAAACAAGCTCGCACCGCAGCCTCGTGATTGGCTCCTGCCGAAATGGCAGCTTCGGGCTCAGTTGGCTGAATTTGGGCTTGCTGGATTTTTTATTGCAATCTGTTCACTTATTTCCCTTCCCAGCGCCGATTGGAAGCAAAACTCCTGTAAAGCTGCGGTCGGGCTGTGCCCGTGCTCGGGGACGCTGTCAAAGGCTTGCTGGAAACAGCACGGGATGGGGGGGGGTGCCCCCTCTGCATTTCCTATGTAGCTGTCTGACCAAGATGAATATCTGTATCCTTTTTAATGGGAAAAGGAAAAAAAAAAAACCGCATTCAGAAGAGGAAGGGTTGGAAGGAGCCCCTCTGCTTGCAACGTGCCGTGGCCACTCGCCTCCGAGCTGCAGCCCTTCGGGCAGCACAGCCGGGCAGCCAAACGCAGCCCCGAGTAAATAACCCTGGGAGGAAGGGGAGCTGGCAGGTGCGTTAGGCCCCGAGTCTAAGCTGCATTAGGAGCTGGCAGGAGCGCCCTGCAAGTAAATCACCTGGATGAGAGATATTTTTAAATAGAAATTGTCCTTGCTGCTTGGCTTTGCAACCTTTGTGCTACTGATGGGAGCCACAGCCTGCAAGCTTTAACGTTTCTCTGCCTGGGGTGCCGAGGGGGACGCTGCTGGGGACAGCGGGTCCCCCCATGCTGAGAGCATCATTGTGGGCTGGGACACTGTGCTGTCTCCAGCCTGCGACAGCTGCATCCCAACTGACCAGGCAAAGCCCAACGTCTTGGGGTGGCTGAGCCAGCTGTCCTGCCCCGGCTCCATCACTCTCCCTGATGTCAGACAGGAGGATTTATATGTATTTTGGGTTCATTTTTATAGCTGGCACCTGTGAGGCCAGAGCCAGGCAGGGAAAAGCAAAGGGGCCTTACTGTGTGGGGCTAGGTCGGTGGCGTGGGCATGGAGAGCTGATCTGGGGAACAGGGAAGCAGGCATGGCAACCTCTGCACCCGGGGACAGTGCTTGGTTCTGGGACTGGGCAGAGAGCTGGGCCTGGCTGGCGGCTGCTTTTGGAGCTGGGGCAGGAGCTGCAGCTCTCACAGGCCGGGGGGGCTGGGGGGGCCCTGAATTGGGTGCATTCAGCGCGGCACAGCTGGTGTGGGCTGCGGGGCGGGGGGGCCGCAGTTGCTCCTGACACTTTTGCCTCTGAATGTGATGATAAACTCCCTTTCCCGATTAGCGCTGATCCCTCTGCCTCCAAAACAGTTGGCCCTAATGAACATACGGCCCAACAGCTGTAAGCGGTTATACATATGCATGGATATATATATTTATCCCCCCCCAGCCCATCCATATATACTGGAGATCACAGCTGTTGCTATTCTTCCTTGCAATGCAGATCAGACGCTCTCTCTCTTTGGAGTCTTACTTGACCTATTTTGCAGGCACAAGATTTTTTGTGATGATGATTTCCCCAGTTGGTGCTTTTGATTCTGCCTGAAACATCTTGATTGAAGGCAAACAATGGCAGCTCCGGCAGCCGGCAGCGCCCCGCACCCACACGCCGCCCCAGCCCCGCCAGCCGCCACGCGCCGGGGGGGCCCCGGCACGGCTCCGGCCCACAGCGGCTGCCGGCTGGTCCATCCCGACCCGGCTCCTCTGCTGCTGCTTCCCTGCACCCACAGACACGGCTCTGCCACCTGGTCCACCACCTAGGCCACCAACCTGGACCTCAAGGCTTGTGCTGGTGTCCCCACCCTGTGCCCGGCTGTCCCCTGCTCAGCCCTGAGCCTCTTCCCACCAGCTGGAAACTGCTCCACCACCCCAAAATCTTGCAAATCAGGTGGTGATGCCCCTTGGGGTCCCAGGGGTGTCTTAACTGTCAGACCAGAGGGGGAAATGGTGCCAGAGCTGGCAGGGATGTCAAAACCGCAGTGGTGGCTGCATCCTGCAGTGCAGCATCCCATGGGTGATGGAGACTTTTGAAGTGCTTTCCCCTGTGACCCCCAGCCTCTGCTCACTGCTTAACACAAACTTTTGGGGCTGTGAGGGAGCCTCCATTGTCCCTACAGCCCTACATCCACAGAGGGTGCCCCAAAGAAGGGCCCCAAAGCCACCACATCCTGGCAAGGAAAAGCGGCCATCGGGGCACACACAAAGCCATTTCTTGTTTGGCATTTTCGTTTGAAGTGTGTCCTTCATCTGGGTTTCTACAGCAACTGCGAAGTTCCTATCCTGACCCAGCTGGAGGGAGTGAAGCAGCCAGGGGAACAGAGCAGGAGGGCAGGAGGTGAGGATTGAGGGCAGGAAGGAAAGAAGCCAAAAATAATTTTTTTGAGAAGTGGGGCTGCACTTTCTGCCTCCATGACCAAGCTTGCTTGGGCCTGGGGCTGCTGCAGCTGGGACAGGACTCCAACCCTGTCCCTCTGTCCCCAGAGGTGGTGCAGCCAGCTGGGGCCAAATCAGAGGGTGTAAAACACCAGCTTTTAAGGTCCCTTCAGGTATGGAGTAGTCCCACCCTGGTCAGCCCTGGCATGGCTGCATCTTCTGAGACCCTGTGCCAGCCTGGGTTAAAATGAGTGAATTACCTTAGAAACACACTTTTCTTAAAAGAAAGGAACAAAACCCAATGAGCCACCAGTGGTTCATCTTAGGCAGCGAGTCTCTTCATTTATTCATTATGAGATAATACCCAAATCTGGCTAATTAATATTTCTGCATATTTTCCAGGGGCTGATGAGGTATCTTAAACATCTCGTGGAGATGAGTTTTCATATTTATAAGGTTGATGTGCAAACTTAAATTGACACTGTCTAAATATACCCTCATGTTTAAGCATGGGGCTTTCACTCCCAAGGTGCCGGGGGCATTCCCGGAGTGCACACCCTGGCTGGAAGCAGGACCTGGGGCTCAGTGGGTGGGAGAGCCGCCCGAAAAGGCTCCTGCGAGGCAGGGTGTGATGTTGTGTGGTCCACCTTTCCACAAAGATGTGGGATTTCTGTTTGCTTTGGTAACGGGAACAGAGTGCAACAGGCACTGACCCAGCGGTGGTCGTGGGGTCAGCGGTGTTTTGGGGTGAAGGATCAGTGTGAGCACCCGCACGGCCGGACGTGCTGGCGGGTACCAGGGCAGGGCCTGCAGCTTCCTGCCGAAACCCTTTTCCAAGGTTAAAAATAGGACTCGGTTGCAAACCGAAAGCCTGGTTTGCATTCGCCCTCATTATGTTGATTGCTTATTTACATGTATGCAAATGGAGGAAGAGGCAGTGGCTCCTCCACCTGGGGACCCCTTGGCACGGGAGGGCCTGAACCCCACCGGGTAAATCCCTGCCGAGGGCTGGGCCACGGGACTGTGCCCCCTTCCCAGGATCACCCTGAAAGTGAAGCATCAGCCCCTCTTGCCGTGCCGATCCGAGGGCTGAGCCGCAGCCCTGGGCCCTGAGTGTGGTGGCCGGTGGCACGGTGGTTACAGCAGCCACTGCCTCTCCCCTCACCCTGCTCCACCAGATGTGCGTGTCCAGCTCCAGCTGTTCCCCATCAGCCTCCCCCGTGCAGCAGCGCCAGCCCCGGGATCCTTTTTCCACCAGGCCCCACGTCCTTCATCAGACACCAATTTGGTCTGGCCCAGCTGCTCATTTTTCTTTCCGCCGTGTGACATGTTTTCACCTGGCTCCTAATCCGTCTCTTTCCATTCACAACTCGAGCTGTTTATGGATGTGCCTCTGTTCCCCCTGCTCTCCCTCCCACCCCGGACAGAGCCATCCATCAATAAAACCCCGCTGTGCACCCGAGCATCAGCGCTTCCCCTCCCAGGACACCAGTATCCCAACGGGGCCATGGGCACACATTCCTCCTCCTGCTCCATGGGATGACCCCACGGGGCCGTTGCTTCCCTCTTCACCACCAGCAGCACATGGGGCTTGATGGCACTGAAGGTGCTGCAGGAAGCTGGGGCACCCAGGACACCAGGGGACTCTTTCTGGATGGGGGGGCAAGAGAGGGGCTGTGGCCCCTCTGCTCTGCAAGGGGCACTCACCCTTTTGGGGCTGGTCCCTCCAGCGAAGGCGTTGGGGGAGAGTGGCCCATGGCAGGGAGAGTCCTAAACCCTCAGGGGTCACCCTGCAGGGTGGGGGCTGTGCCTGTATCCCCCCATCAGTAGGTGACAGGTGCTTTAATATCTGCCTGGGTTGGCAGCTGCTGCTCGCACAGGAGGAGGCAAGCTGGGCCAAGGAGGAAGAGGATGATGAGGAGGGCAGCTGGGCAGTCAAACCTGGAGGCACCAAGTATAGGGGCCACGGCTGGGGAGTACCCTGGGGTGGGGGGTGGCCCTGGCTGTGCACTGGGGACCCTCCTCCACAGGGAGGGACATCACTCATCTCGCCTGTATCCCCATCACCCTGGGCCCTGGGGCTCTTCCTTACCCACAGCAGCCGGCCCCTTGAACACAGAGGGGAGACATCATGGGATCCCTGTGGAGGTTGGGACCATCCTGCTCCCTCCTGCCACCCTGGAGTGCTTTTCTTTCGACTGAGAAGCAAACCCCCAAATATCCCAGTGGATTGGGGATTTCCTGAAGAGCCCGAGCAGGACAGGGTTGGGAAGAACCCAGCAGGACAGCAGGGCTGAGCTGCCAGGCTCTGCAGCCTGTGTGCGCAGGAACACACAGGGGCAGGACGTGTTGGCTCTGCAACCCAACACTGCCTGGGAAGTTGTCCAGGGCCGTGCTGCCACCTCTGTTGGAATGGGATGGGGGGAGTTAGTGAGAGGGTCCCCCTCCCTCGAACCCACTGTTCCCGTTTCAGCTCACCGAGACTTTCTCCCCTTCCCAGTTCCCACTAAAGTAGCACAGGGGGAATCCAAACCGGAACTAAACCAGCGGTGTTTTGCAACCAAGAAAAAAATAAATCCGAACCCAAAGAGAGCAATGGAAAACCCCTCCTGCCTCTAGGCCACTGCTCTGCTTTATGAAGTCAGCCTCATTTTCCCCAGATGAAGATCGCCCCTGCACAGCCCCAGCCAGGCCAGCCCACGGCCCTGCTGCATGTCCTGGACAAAGGGTTCCTCCTTGCTCTTCCCAGCCTCGGCTGAGCACAGAGGGTCCCGAACCAGCCCGGGGTGCTGCCAGCACCCACAAAGCCCCAGGGGGCAGTGGGGCTTTAGGTGGGGATGAAGGCTCAAGGGCTGGGTGCCAGGGCAGCAGCATGGCCGGAATGGTGGATGCTGGCAGAGTCAGGAAAGCTGCTGTCCCCAACCCAGTCCCCATCCCACAATGGGGATTGTTCTGGAGCCTGTGGGCAGGATGCGGCCCGGCCGGCTCCGTGCCTGACTCACATCCTCGCCGCCTGGGAGGGAGCTGGTGGAGAGCCACATCTCCAGCACACCTTCCCACGGGGCTGGGACACGGGATGGGCGCTGGTGGGAACCCCCTCCACATCTGGGACCCACTGCCGCCCCATTGCCGAGCTGCTCCCCCCCAAACAGCCCCTCCGGAAAAGCCCCGTCATCGTCCGGGCCCCTGCGGCACTGGGGAGCGTTTCCTTCCGAAAGCAGGTTGGAGCCTCCCGCCGGAGCTGGCGTTCCCGGGGGAAGAGCTGCAGCAGAGCGAGGCGTTTGCACTAAGTGATCACATTTATTTGAATATTTTGCGTGTGTGTGTGTGTGTGTGTGTGTGTGTGTCTAAAATCGGTTACAGAATAAATACCTGTGCCTTATAGCAGGAAGTCCACTTTTTTTTTATACAAAGTGCTTGTTACAGGAAGTTGCATCAGCGATATGCAGGAGGGGAGTGCGTTTCGGCCACGCTTCCCCTCCTGAAAACTAGAACAGATTTTTTTTTTATTTATTTATTCGTGGTTTTTTTTAAAGTTTCTTTTCCCTTTTTTTTTTGTGCATTAAATTTCCTGCCATTGTGTATTTACAAATCTCTGAAAGAAGGAAAAAAAATGCCAATATGCATGAGAAGTGGCCTTGTAACACAAAAAAAAAAATCAGCCTTTAAAAAAAAAAAAGAAAAAAACCCAAAATCAACAAGTATAATTTCATACTA
>VXBT01009500.1:344135-373801 GCA_013400235.1 Oriolus oriolus | reverse complement strand
CCCCCAAAATCCTGGAGGGGTGGGGGGCAGGGAAAAAATTGGGTTTGATTTAAAAGGGGAAAAAAAAAAAAAAAAAGAAAAGCCAAACCAAACCAGACTTTTCTCTCTGAACACGTCATGGAGCGGGACTCTCCGGTTAACTGGTGACGTAGTGTTTGGCCGATGGCTGGCCGTAGACCCTATAGAAATCCTGCCGCCCGTGCTGCTGGGATGCGTCAATCCATTCCCTCACGGCAAGTCCCGGGAGCGACTGGGGGACGGCGGGGGCGGGCGGCAGCGGGTGGGAGTACTCCTGCGACGAGACTGTCCAGGGGAAGTGCCCCGACCGCGGGTAGGGCTGGTGCCCGCTGTGGTTGGACACCGAGGAACAGTAACAGTTATCCACGGAGCAGACGAGGATTTTGCGCCCGCCGTACTGGGAGAGCACGGACTGCTGAGATGACGTGGTGTTGGGGTAGTGAGATGGGTTGAAGACGGAGCCCGAGTGCACCGGCTGCGGGCCGCTAGGAAGTCCAACTATGTGCTGCGTGGAGCTACAAGGCACCATGGCTTGTGCGGACTGCCCCTCGCCAGCCGAAGCGCCCTGGCTCATGTACTGGCTCGCCACAGTCCCGGACGATGGCTCGAGGAAGCTGCCCTCGGGAAAGGCGGTGGAGTGCTTGCGCTTCTCTGCGCCGGAGTTGCTGACGGTGCAGGGGTACATGGGGATGCTCTGCAGGAAGGGGACGGGGGTGCTCAGAGGACCTGTGCAGGGGAACAGGAGAGAGGGATTGTATTAAGCACAGCATGGCACAGCTCCAGGGCGCTCCGGCCGCCGATCTGCAGCTGCAGCGGAGCCCCGAGACCCACATTCCAGCCTTGAGTGTGCAGAGGGCCCCCCAGCCCGCCCCACCAGTGGCAAACCAGGCACACAGCCCTGTGCAGGTGGACTTGCAGATTCAGTTCTGGGCCCTCACCAGTGGGCTTGGAGCAGCCCCGGGCGCTGCTCTGCAAACAGCTTGTGAACACAGTCCCTAACAGGAGCAGAGTGGGACAGCCTGGGGGATAAATACGAATCTCCCAAGGAGAGAGAACTGGGAAGCCTCTGCAGGACATGCTCTGCTCCCAGGCATTGGCTGGGGGCTGTGGGACCACACCAGCCTCTGGCTGTCCCTGCCCACATGCTGAGCCCATCTTTCCACTGACTTTTGCTGGCATGGCCAGCCCTTCCAAAAGCCCTCTATTTCAGGGTTTTGTGTAACCCCAGAACACAGCCATTTCACAAGACAAGGAAAATGCCCTGGGGAGATTCAGGAACTGACTCTGTGACTCTCCACACCCCTGCTGACTGCAGAGGGGCTCCAAGGGGTCCCCACCCCAAACAGCTCTCCCCACCGTTTTGTACTGGGATCTCCAGGGCAGCCAGCTATGGATACGGGAGGTAGTGAGGTCCCATGCCCCTGCACCCCTCAACCCTCAGGTTTCACCTACCTTCCAGCAACTTCCTCAGCTGCTTCTCCTTCTTGGCGATCTCGTTCAGGAAGAGCTTGGAGTTGAGGTGGCCAATTTTGGGTGGGGGCAGGCTGCCACCTGTACAGTTCTGAGTCCTGTTGGGATGGCAGGCAGAGAGGCGTGAGTTATAAGGTAGACTCAGGAGAGGGACAGCTCCTCCCCCCACACCCTCCTGGAGCCAAACCCCCTCCCTAGGGTAGAGGACAGAAGGGAGCTGGCTGTCTCTGGCAGGCAGGACCTTCCCTGTCCAGTTTTGCTGTGAATGTCCCCTGCCAGGGCACACCTCCTGCAGTGTATGTCCCCCCGGCATGGCCATCCCAGCTCGCCTCTGCTCTGCTAGTGCTGGCTTTAACCCCCTGCCCTGTCTCTGTCCAGTGGAGCTGGACTGAGCCCTGCACCCTGACCCAGCTGGTCCCACCCTCTGCTCTTCCACAAGCACAACACTGAGTTTCTCCTAGTCCCTGGGGAGGACCTGATTCAATGGCTGCACAAGGGGATTTTTTCATCCTCCCTGAGAGAGAGGGAAGCTAAGCATGCCTCTCCCAAACCCCTGTAGCATCCCTGGCCCTGGTCTTCCTCTGGACATCATGCTGCTGCCATCCCTGTGGACATGAACATACCCTTTCCCCCAAACACGTCTGTCCCGCTGCGCTTACCTGTCCATTAAGATTTTCACAGACTTGGTGTTCTAGAAGTGGAAGGAGAAGCTCTGGTCAGTCAGGCCAATCCCTGCCATGTAGGCCATGCCCCCTTTCAGTGTCAGCTTCCATGGTCCCCTGGGAGGGGACAGTCTGACCACGGGCACTGAGCCCCTTTTCCCCTGCACGGGCTGCTCCAGCCCCATCTCCAGCTGTGGCACCTCCTCATTTGAGGCCAGCAGTGAGCCTGCCCCACTCCTCCTTGACTTCTCCCACTGCTGAGCCCTCTGGAGGCATCAGCCAGCCCTGCTAATGTCCCCATCCTGCTCCCCACCACACCCCACGCCTACACACAACCCTTCTTCCCACACAACCAGACACCTGCACAGCCCCCGTCCCACCCTGGCACGGGCAGCTTATCTTACCTTCATGAAGTTGATGTCCTCAGTTTTGTCAAACATGACCTGGACAGAGCTGAGGAGCTTCTTGGCCTCCTGCATGCGCTCGTTGAGGTGCAGCACCTGGGCCGCGTTCTCGTTGCAGAACTTGGCCTGGGCCTTGTCCAGGATCTCCATGGTCTTCCGCAAGTCCTCGTCCAAGATCTGGTGCATCTTCTCATACTGCAGGCGCACCTCATCCTTCAGCTGGCTCACCTTCTCCTGGGGAGAGGAGCGGGGTCAGGCCCTCTGTGCCCTTCCACCTCTTCCATGATGTCCCAGGACACCGGGGTCCTTTCCCAGCAGTGGAGAATGCAGCCTGAAAGCTGCACCCCCAGCTCTACTCTCCTGCAACACCCAGACAGACCAAACCCTGCTGTCAACTACCACACGGGACTTCTACGTGCCAGAGACCCAACAGGGACACTGTGAAGGTTTGATTGGTTTGGCAGGTCCCTGGACCTACTTCCTGCGGGTTTGTGTGGTGTCACCTCCGGAGACCTAATGCCAAAGAACAACCCGCTGCACTACCGACAGAAGTGTGCTCCCCTGAAAAATCCCACCCCTGCCCATCTGCATCCCCTTTCCCATTTCCATCCTCATCCCCAGCCCCACCCCAGGCTGGAGGCACTTCATGTCCCAGAGCCTATCCCTTCATGCTCTGGGAGGCCGAGGGGCGTTAAGGACCACGAGCATTCCCTTGCCGAGGAAGGCTGTGCTGAGCTGAGGACAGCTGAGGCCATCTGACATTCAAGGACAGCCTTGTTCCTCCCCTCCCAACTCACCCCAGGACCCATGAGGCTGCAGAGCAGTTCCAAACACACTTTGTCTCCCAAAACGATGACTGACAAGAGTGAAATGGAGGCAGGAAGTCTGTCCAGCTACTCCTCCCCTGCATGTCTGCCTTCCTCCCTGCCCACTTGGCCCCTATGTCCCAGGATCCTGTCCCCACTGTGCCATGGGGTGACAGTCCCCGGGACTGGCTGTGGCAGGGTGAAGCACTGGTTACCTCGACCAGCCGCTTGTCCGATTCCAGCTTGTAGAGCTGCTCTTCGATGTCCTGCTCCCGCTCCTCCAGGCGGTCCTGCTGCTTCATCAGCATCTTCTGCAGAGATGGGAGAAAGCAGCATCGTCAGAGCCCAGCGGCCGCGTGTGCCAGCGACTGTCAGTGCTGCCCACACTGGCTCTGCCCACGCGGTTCAGGAGGGACGGTGCTTCTTCCCAGCAGGACGCCACTGCCAGGCTTGTGGAACTGGAAACCTGGCTATTTCAATGGCAGAAATGGCAGAGGGGCTGCGTGTGCCGGGCCATGTTATCGGCTGGGTTGGGTCCCCTGGATGGGAGCAGCACCTCAGGTAATTTTTTGCAGCCTGATCAATGGGGCTGGATCAGGGCCAAGCCCTGGGGACTGTGGTGGGGACACAGAGAGGCTCATCTCCCACTAAGGCAGTACCATTTTGAGGCCCATCACCCATGGCCAGCAGGCTCCTACGAGACATCACCACCTCCCTTGTGCCCTCGTACGCCACGCCAAATCCTTTCTCCCTTCCCTGCCTCCGTGACAAGCCCCAGAGCCAGCGTCAGCATAATCTGGAGGGACAGAGTGAGGAGGAACGGGGCCTCCCCCCGCCACACTGCCAGCCCCCAGCCCCACTCCTTGGGGCTGGGCCTGGGCCATCCGCTGAGTAACTGGGACAAAACCTTATCCGCAGCTATCAGCACGAGTGCCTCTCTCCTGCATGCTTCCCAGCCAGGAGAAACCCACTGCCCGTGAGAGAAGGGCTCCAACCCTGTGAGGAGGAGCAGGGCTTCCCAAAACACCCCTCAAAATCAACTCCAGATATTCACCCTTCATGTTTACTGGGGGGAAAAGCCAGGACACCAGCAGGGCGAGGAGAAGGGCTTCGCCCGGCACAGAGACGTGGCGTTAGAGACTCAACGATGGGGGCGAGATGGAAAGAAACCGGCAGCAAGAATGAATTTCGAGGGGATTATTGCTATTATAAACCGCCACTCGGGAATTTATAATCAAGTAATTAATTCCTGGACGAGGCGGGAGGGGGAGGGTGGCAGAGGCGCTGCCGGGATTAATTGCATTGCAGGGAAAGGCTGTCACCTCCGACTCAATTCAGGAGCAGGAATGCGAAGCCTCCTCCCTCCTGTTGTTTTTCTTAAGGTCTCGGGCACCTCCAGCCTTACTGTGGCTGGGCTCCTACCACTAATAATAACGAGGAGCTAAAAAAACCCAGCTTCCCACTCACAGGCACACTCCACATGCGTGCCCGGGGCCCACGCGTGTGCACCCACCCAGGCACATGCAGACAGACACACAGACAGCACATCCACTGAAACAGGGCCGAGGGGCAGTCACAGCAATGCAGACCCCCAGCCCACGGGGGGACATTTGCTGCGCGTGCATACAGAAACACAGGGGCCTGCAGCGTCCAAGGGTATCACTGGAAGCATCCACACGGAGAAAGATTTGAGGCATATATTAAAAATCTCCTTTTTTTCATTGTAAAAGGGTTGTTATTTGTGCCGCTGCAGCATCAGGAGGCTGCAGTCTGCTCCCAGGTTTAACACAGTGGGAACTGAGCTCTGGAGAGTGAGTGCAACACCACTTGCTTGAACCTTGGAGAACCAAGGGTACACGCAGGAACTGTGTCCCAGGTCCTATGCCAGCAGCCAGGCCTGAGTGTGGGGCTGCTGGGGCCTTCTCTAGGGACTCGGACAGGGTTTTGGGTCAAGCACCAGGCAGAACTGTGGGGCAGGTGGGCAACAGCCCCATGTAGGCAGGCTGAGAAGTGATAGGCAACAAGCCTGCTCCAGGGCTCCAGAGAAAGAGATGCCTTCCAACATCCCTGCTTGCAGGAGGCCAGTTGAATGTGGGAGTTGGGCAGGTTGTGCAGCGGAGGCTGAGCTGCTCACTGCCCACGCTGGGCAGCCAAAGGACACAGCAAGCTTTGCACCGAGCCCTTCCCTACGCCTCCCTCCCTGCCGCAGATTCGCCATCTCCACCACGAGCAGCCAGACCCATCCCGCACCAGCCCACCAGGAGGACAGCCAAGTGCAGCCGGGCCCCCAGGAGCAGCCCAATCCTCTGCCTGACTTCCCTGTCTCCCAGCCGGGACAGGAGTGGGTGAAAAACATAGGACAGGACCTGAGGCTGACAGCTCGCTGGGCACAGAGGCCAAATCCCCATCCCACTCTGCTGTACCCATCAGGTATCTGACATACCCGAGGCACCCACTGCCCTTCCCCCTGATGCTGCTGGGATGCTCTTGCAGGGGAAACCAGGGTTTCCCATCACTGGCAGATGCTAGGCGGGCAGAGGCCACCCTGCCAGCCCCACTGGTGTGAGGGACCCCCGAGGGAGGCACCGAACAGCCCCGGACATGCACGTACCATCGCCCTGCAGCTGCTGAGGCAGAGCTGCCAACCTTTGTGTTTTGTAACAAACCTCAGACTGCTCCGCTCCTGGAATTGTACAATTATGTGAAATCACAAATACACACATAAACATATGTAAAAATAACTTTTTATACATACAAGTTAATTTAATATCCCCTCACAGCTGGAAAAAGTGACCAAAATCCAACCTAAAGCTATAGAAATCAGAGAGAATAGAGGACATGCAGCACTTTCTTTAAACCTCACATTTGAGCCACTATCTCGACTTTAGGGTGATTTAAAAACTGTACATGTCTGGGATTGCACTGGAATGGGAGGGCTTTTCACCCACAGCAACAAAACCTTAACAAGACACAAGGGTATGAATTACCCCTTCCGACACCGAGGGGCAAAATCTCATTGTCTGTGCAGCACAGGCTGAATTCCTTAGGTATTTTGAAAAGGAAAATTTATCCCTTCCCCTTCCATCCCCTCCCAAATCTGGTATTTCTGAAGTCATGAACTCCTCCTCCTCCAGGATCGAAATTTCTCGGGGTAATTTCTCATATTTCATGCATGACCTTGATGCTGGGAGAACCGAGGCTCCCTCAGAACAGGCACCCTTCCCAGGCTATGAGCAACTCTGATCCCAGTTTGTCTTTCCCGAGACACGTCGCCAGTTTGCGAAACGCATGCTAAAAATGCTTCTTATTCCAACACCAGCTGAGAGTGAATTCATCTCGTTAATTAATAAATTAATTGGCGGCTGGGGTAAGTGGCTGGTCCACCACGACCCAGTGAGACAGGGCTAGTTAATGAAGACCAGCTTACTCTGTGGAAGATGAACATGATCTTCCCCCTCCTCATGGAAAAAAATGAAGTGTGGGTACAAAAGGGGTGAGCCCATAAAGGCAAACATGCCGTGGGCATCAACCCTGCAAGGGAGCTGGACCACGGAAGGTGGAAGGACTAAGGAGGGGAGATTATCCTTCACTTCCCTTTGGGAGTGAGGGTGCACTCCTGTGCAGGCAGAGGAGGGTGAGTCCTGAGCAGCCACTGTGGCAAGACAGACAGGCTTGGGGTACCAAGGTCATGCACTGGGAGGGAAACACTACTTGGAGGGACATCTCTGCAGGAAGCAAAGCAAGCACGGCAAGGTCTCGTTGCAGGGAGGATGCACACAGTGGGTCCCCGTGGGATTGGGATTGTGCTGGGGGAAGGCCTGCTGACCATCGCTATCCACAGTGCTCGCTGGCAGGAAACCACCACCAGGGAAACCACACTCGCCCTGCCTGCTCCTTACTGCACCTCCTGGCTAGTTCCCCCTGAATCTGTGCTGATCCCAGCTCCCAGCAGCCACCCCAGCATGGGACACATCCACCCTGCCAGGCAGGGAATGGGGGTATGTCTGCTGGGGGACAGGGCAGTCTCAACAGAGAACTTCCGCAACATTAAATGCCTGCAGCCACAAGACAGGAAGATGGTAATAAAGAGTTTAACAGCTCTGATGATACAGGGCATCTATGCTTCTCATCCGAGAGCCACTGCACGGCTGCAGCACCACAAGCCTCAGATGTGTTACACACACGGGTCCAGCTCTGCCAGCTGGGAAAACCCCCACTGCAAATGGGAGCACTGGGGGGTGGGAAGGAGCTCACACCCACCCAAGACCTCCCAGGCAGGGAGCAATCTGTGGGCAAGATGTCTCCCCTGACTTGTCTTAGGCTGGTCTAACCACTGTCCTCTCCCAAAGGGCAGGGCTAAGCCTGTGGTCACTGTTGAGCCCACAGTAACAGCAGATTATGCCCTTGCCCTGCCTGAGGCCCAGCATTCCCCCCATCCCCCCTCTGCAGTCCCCACTGCCCTGGGGCCAGCATCGGGGCAGCAGAATCCCATGACATGCCCCAAGGTTTTGTGTTCTCTGAGACTGGTCAGGGCCCCTGTGTGCCTCCCAGGGAGAGCTGGCAGGGGAGAGCCTGTGGCACCCCTTCCCTGGGGGCTCGAGTGCTCACCAGCCCCTGCCCAGCCCCTAGCAGGATCAGGAAGGAGCCTGGCAGCTTTACCAGAGGCAGAGCGGTGCCCCATGACCTGCTGAGCTGCTGTGGTTTTAAACAAGAGCTGGAGCAGTGAAAAGCCTTACTGTGTTCATAGGGCAAATGGAGCCCACGCAGCTTCTCTGATGTCTAATAAGCACTGTGCATCCTTCAGGGCCGTTCACCTTGCAAGAGCAACCAAGTGCCCACACGCTGACCTGTGGGATGCTTGCAGGATGCTAATTCCCAATAAACTCTGCTGAAACTGTCTGTGGGTTTGGAGGGTACTACAGCAGGGCAGGTGGACAAACCATGGGAGTGCACAGCCCTCATTCCCGTAGGAAACCAGGGGAGCAGAGAGCCAGACTGCCCCACAGAGCACCTTTAACCACAGCTGGACGGCTGGCCCAGGGCAGGCGCACTCACTTCTCTGCCTCTCTCCTTCCTCCTCCTCTGCACCCAGGCCTTCCCCTGGCCGCCAAATCCCAGCCACCGAGTGAATAAGGACATTGTTTGCAGTCACCGGAAAGCCAGAACGGAGGGAGCAGCTTGGAGCATGAGGGGGAGGAAGGGTGAGGAGGAGGAGGAAGGTGGAACCGGAGCGAGGAAGCTGCAAAGGGCAGATGCCTGTTGCGGGAATGGCTCCAGACACCTGCAGCTCAGCCCAGGGTCCGGGATCAAGAGCCCCCATTGAGACACACGTCCCAGCACGTTGCTGGAGACGGGCCTGAAGTCACAGCGACTGAATTTTAATGCACCAAAAGCCCTGGACCAAGGAGGCGAGCACAACCTTTCGCCTCCCCAGGCCTCCCACACACACAGACTTCCCTCTCCCCAGCCCTGCTCCACCGTCAGCTGGGCAGTTTTCTGAAAAAAACCCATGCGATGAGCTATTTTCATCCCTCATGAAAGTGTCACCCCACCTGCTAACACACCAGAACCCTGACACTGTGCACATCTGGGGCACAGCATCCTAGTGCCCCCAAAAACAGATCTCAAATTGTGAGATCATGCACCACCAAAGCCCAAAGGGACCAGTCCCCACAGCCCAAACCCCCTGGAGCATCCCTCCCACCCTGCCATGGTCTGCTGCTGACCAGACCCAGGCAAAACCAGCTCTTTCAAACTCCCCACAGCCCTCACAGCACTTGCAGGAGGCTGATCCACTTAAAGGGGCAGGAAGGAAATGCTTTCTGGTTGGGGTTTCATCTTGCGCACATTTACAGTAAGCACCAGGCAGGAGGGAAGGTCTCCAGCCAGAGCACAAGGTCTTGCCTTCCCTGGCCAGCCCGGAGCACACACAGTGCTCCAGGCTTTGGCTTTTCTCACGGTGCTCCCTGTGCAGAGATCAGGCTGGTTTATCCTCAACAGGGGAAGGAAGAGGGGAGGGGAACAGCCTGAGATATTAATAGCTGCCCTTGCTAGGAAGGGGTGGGAGCAGCAGCCATGCAGTGAACAGGCATCAAAGAGACCCCCTTGCCAGCACTGAGGGACCCCTGGGCATCAGGAGAGCCGGTGCTTTGTGGATAAGGGCTGAAGGCCAAATATTCAGTGCCAGCTTGGGGAAACAGGATGTACAGTGAGTCTTGCAAGAGCAGCTCTCCACCCTGTTCTCATGCTGGAGTGAGTGAAGATGCCTCCTGCTTGTCCACATCACCCCGTGAGATGCTGCCTGGCCTCTGAGCCTTTCCCGAGACAATAGGAGAAATGATCAGGCTTAGACCCATGTCCCATCTCCACTGGCTACCCCACAAGCAGAGCCCCATGTCCCACCTCCGGTGCCCAGCCCAGCACAGGGCATCCCTGCAGCACGGCTGGCACCCAGCAGCTGGATGCTCCATAGAGCATCATTCTGCTCAGCAGAACCAGGTTGGCCCTGGCTCCAGGGGCATCCCGGGACAGCGGGCATGGCAGATCACACTTCTCTGCACGTCCCTGTACCAGAGCAGATCCTGGACCACCACAGGGCTGTGCCAGTGCCTGCAGCCTGGGACAGCTCTTTCCCTTGTTTACACCCAGCAGAAAGGAAGAACTTGTTAATAAGGGGAAAATACAAGCATTGTGTTGCATGGGGCCAGCAGCAGGATTTCTCGAGGCCAGGAAATGGCGACCTATTCTCTGTCAGAAAGTGACCTTCAGGAGGACCTTGAGGATGTTAATTCACCCTCCTGGGCCTCTGTACCCCTGCTCCTCATGGCCATGGGGGTTACTTGATGCTGTGGCACTCACACAAATGGGGGAAGGAGGCTGGGGCTCTACCTATAGTTTCTGGACCCCACCTTCAAGCCATGGCCCAGCTGCCACTGCTGTCAGTGTCCTTGGAGCAAGATTTGCTCCGAGGGGAAAAGGAGGGTAAGAGAGATTAAGGAGCAGAGAGATAAGGCTGGTGACTGGAGACACGTCACCTCTCTACTTGCAGCCCTGCAAGTCCTGGAGGAAGGAGCTTTCCTCATATCGGGTGTCCAGTATGGGTGATGTGCCCCTCAAAACAGAGGCTGCCTCCATGCAAAGCACAGCAAGAGGCACTGAAAGAAGGGCAAACTGCCTCTGCCAGACCTCGGGCTCAAGACTTGCTCACAACATGTGCAGAAGAGGAAAAAAGGAGCTGGAAATGCACCAGGAAGACAATTACCAGGACAAGAAGCTAGTTTGCATGCTGAGCATGCAGCCAGGCGAGTCATGACTGATGCTGCTGGCTCCACAGGACAAAGATGAGCCTTGGTGATATAATCATAGAATCATAAAATCATTAAGATTGGAAAACACCTCCAAGATCACTGAGTTCAACCTTTGACTGAACGCCACTATGTCAACTAAAACATTAGCACTAATGGCCACGTCCAGTCATTTCTTGAACACTTCCAAGGATGGTGACTCCACAACCTCCCTGGGCAGCCCATTCTGATGTTTAACCTCCCTTCAGTGAAGAAATTCTTCCTGATGCCCAACATGAACCCTCCCTAGCACAGCTTGAGGCCTGTCCTCGTCTTTGTCACTTGTTGTCTGGGAGAAGAGGCTGACCCCACCTCAGTACATCCTCCTTTCAGGCAGTTGTAGAGAGTGATCACGTCTCCCCCAAGCCTCCTTTTCTCCAGGCTAAACACTCCCAGCTCCCTCATCCACTCCTCATACGACCTGTGCTCCAGACCCTTCACCAGCTCTCTTGCCCTTCTCTGTACTCACTCCAGCACCTCAGCATTTTTCTTGTAGTGAGGGGTCCAAAACTGAACATGGGATTTGAGGTGCAGCCCCACCAGTGCTGAGTACAGGGGGATGATCACAGTCCTGCTCCTGCTGGCCACACTACTGCTGATACGAGCCAGGATGCCACTGGCCTTCTTGGCCACCTGGGCGACTGCTGGCTCATGATCAGCTGCTGTTGACCAGTACCCCCAGGTCCTTTTCTGCTGGGCAGCTTTGCAGCCACTCTGCCCCAGCCAGCAGCGCTGTGTGGGGTCGTTGTGACCCAACTGCAGGATCCAGAACTTCACTTTACTGAATCTCATACAGCTGGCCTTGGTACATCGATCCAGCCTGTCCAGACCTCTCTGTAGAGCCTTACTAGTATTAAACAGGACTGGTCCCAAAACTGTGCGGTGGGGAACTTCACTAGTGACCATGCCTTTGGCCACTACAGCCACTTCCTGTCCCATATCTGCCAGGAGAGACAGCATCCCATCAAGGAAAATGCTCCCACACTGTGTCCCAATGCCACAGGGACAGCAGATACATTTGGGTGGTGCAGGAGCAAGATGGAGACCACCTCTGAGGGCTGCTGGGGCCACGGGTGCAGGAGCAACCAGGCTCTTGGGGCAGCAAGGAACTCAAGAAATCTCTTTTCTTTCTGCTGGGAAGGGAGGGAGAAGAGATCCCCACCCAGGCCTGGGTGCAGACACTGGCCAACAGTCCACCCCAGCCAGCTTTTGGCAGGAGGACAGCCCAGGCCACCTTTGCCTAGGAGCGAAGAGAAGCAGGAACAATCACAGGGCTCAGCTCTGTGTTTATAAAGGACAAGGTCTGCATTTTCTTCGCCATCAGGGATGCAAGGGAGGAGCTCTTTTCCCCACCTCTTTCAGTTTTAGGGGGAAAATGTACAGGTTTAGGGCTGCTTACAAATTAGTGCCAAAATTCATGCTGCTGCTGAGCCATGTCCAGCACAGGGCTCTGGCTGCAGGCCCTGGCACAAACCTGCCCTGCCCAGCACCAAATGCCCTTAGAGTAACCGGCTCAGGAGCACCAGCACTGGGACACTGCAGGGAAAGTGCAGGGGTTTGCGACATCCTGTAAGTTTCAGACACCCAGACCCGAGTGCCTTGAGCAACTGTTTCCAGCCACTGGGGAGCTCAGACTGACACCAACACCTGGAGCACAACTGGTCCTCATGATCAGCGTTGCCTTGTGCTTCGCCCCCGCCACGCCAGAAAATGAAATCTGGGGCCTGTAGCTGTATGGAGTGGGATTCACCAGATTTCACAGTTTTTCAGAGCCTAAAAGATCATGTAATAAGTCCTGCCCTTTCTGCCTTCAGCACACTCTGTGCTTGTGGCTTCTCAAATGCTTCAATCAATTTACACGGACATTAGGGGGGCCCTACCTTCCTTTTCTCTCTCTTCTGTCTGTTTTCATACATCTGCCCCTTCCCAACCACAGATCCAGATAAAAAATTCACCCAGCAAAAAAAGAGCAGTCTGTCTTTGGTGGGATCATCTCCCCCAGCTGGCTCCTGGAAGAGCTCTGCCAGCTCCAGTGGCAGCAGTCTGGGCAGCAAAAGGAGATCACTCTGTGCTGAAACTCAGCTGAACTACAAAGTCCTGCTCCTCACACAAGCCCTATTGCTCTGACATATCATCTCTCAGTCGCTCCTCCCATAACCCCCATAAAAAATTCAACAGGCTTTGGCAGCACCCCCAATCCTGCCTTGATCTGCTGCTGTACCAGTCTTGTCTAGCTCTGTTGAATTCCAAGATCTTCCCAGTGTGATGAAATCTCAGGGTCCCAGCCAGTTGTCCCCAAACTGTGGCTGGGGTAATGGCTTGCCTTCCAAAGGAGCCATCCTGCAAAGACCCATCCTATTGCTTGGCAGCAAACCCACCCCCATCTGCAGGCCCTGCAAAATTGAGAAACCCTCACTCCCCCTTCCAAATAAACATCTTGGAGTCAAGATCCAGCTGGCCTGTGTGATCTCAGAGCCTTCTCCCTGCAGGGGTGAAACACAGCCAGCCTCTTCCACCCCTGCTCCCATTGCAGGCTGCGCAGCCTCTCCCCTGCCCAAAGACCTCCGCTCCACACCCACCACGGCTGAGTCCTGCCACGGGAAGCAGGGGACTCTGAACACTGAACAACAGCCCCTTTGGCTTCCTACCCCCCTAATTTCTAGTTTCTGCTCTGGAAGGAGCCTGGCACAAGGATCTGGAAGCATAAACAGGTTTTGTGGGGAACTCAGATACCTCTGAGGAGCAGAGCAGCAGCAGCAATACCCACGTGCACCCACGTCCCAGCCATGCGACCACTGGCAAGCACTTGCAGTCACGTGCCCCATCGGTGTCTCACTGGGTGACCCAAACACAAGGGGTCCAGCTGCACAAAGCACCTCTCCAGACTCAGGCAGCACTAGAAAGAAAACCCTCCTTTGATTTAAAGGCCATGATTTTATTTTTTTTTCCCTCCCAACTGATCTAGTTAAACTTCCAACTGCTCAAGGCTATTTTAATTTGTACTGGTAAGTTAAATCAACACAAACAAGGGCAGAACACGTTTATATGCACCTCTATTACTGGCCTGCACCAACTAGAGTGCAGCTACATTTCTCCAGGCAGCTTTTTTTTCTCTCTAATACAGATAAGGGGGACGTTTTTTGTGCACCTCCAACTGACAAATGGAGCCTGAAAGTGAATTGGGAGTCGAAGCCTTGAGGAAAGTCAAGGTGACTTATGCGCCAATAGGCTGGATTCAAAGAGCTTTGCAAAAATGCAGATCAACTAACAAGATTTATAAAACCCGTTAGGGGCTTAGAGGTCGCTTAATTCTCAAAGGTGCCAAGGAAAGTGCCTGACTCGCAGAAGGATGGATGGGGCTTACAGAGGTGGCTATCTCAACCTTTCGGTTGCTTCAAGAAAAGAGGACTCAATTTATCTTGGAAATGAGGTTTTGACATGCCAAGATGTTTACTGTAAGCCTTGGCTCCTCCATCACTTACTTTAAAGAAAAAGAAACCAAGTCCTGTTGCTGCAGACAGCTGTTACAAACATCTACCGAAAGCCACAGCAGAATCTGCTGCTTCAGCTCACCAGCGCCAGACACCACCCAGAGGAGTATGAGACCACATTCAGCACACAAGCTGGAAAAAATAGAAGGGAGGAAAAGACTTTGCACTTCTACAGCTCCCCAGTGCCTGGCATTTTGCAGGCTGGAAGCAGCCTGTCAGCACCTGTGGGCAGCCAAGGCAACGTACAGCGAGTCCATCCACCCCAGTGACCACGACCACAGTCTGCTGAACACCAAGGACCCTCCACTGCCTCCCCACTGGGTTATTTCTCGTCCCAATTTTTTTTTTTGGTGAGGCGGTTGTTGAGAATCTGAAAGCCCGGATTATAATCTTTATGAATCCCATAGTTAGATCGCGCTGAACAGCAGCCCAGCAATACCAGATGTTCAAACAAAGCTGCCAACCGACAGCTGTCTGCAGCTTGCAGCGTGTTTTTACTTTAAAATGCAAAATGATACCAATCTATATTAAAAGAGAGACGTTCAGAGCCTTGCGATAGCAGCTGAAGCCGCGGATATTGCTCTTTCACGCAGGGTGTGGCAGCAGAAGGAAATATCTCAAAAACTACTGCTTAAGCCACCCTCCCAGCCCCCCCAAATCCTGGCCCCTTTCCTAATGGGAAAGAGACTCACGTTACTGCCTGAGTGCCGTGAATGTACCAGTGCGTGTCCAAACAAGCCAGCAAAAAGAAAAATGCAGCATGAACAAACACTGTCTAACGAAGGATGCCAGAACAAATCTGGGCGCTGCCCACACCTGGCTCTCAGCGGCACGGAGAGGACAAAGTGGCACATGGGGGGATGGAGGGAACCAGTCCAGGGGTGGAGGGTGCAGCCCCTCCTGCACCAGTGACCAAAGTGGGACAGGAAAGGTCCCTTCTGGCAGCACAGCATCGCCAGCAGAACCATGGGATGGAGGGGCATCTTCCACTGCTCTGGCCCATCTGCCCAGTGTCCCACCTCAGGTTGTCCCACATCCCTCTAAAACACACAGGGATGCTCTAGCCCCACTGGAGAAACTCTGCCTGAGTCTCCTTGACGTGAAGCAGGTTTTCAGCTTGCATTGCTTTGTACCTTTATTTGTTAGGCTGGCTAGGACCATGCACAAAACCCTATACCCTACAACCTTTTCTGCACACCAGCAGCTGGAGAGGGCAAGAACTGGAGCTCAGCTTCGCTCTTCGTTATTCCTCCCTCTGAAAACACAAGCCACCCACGATGACCACATTTTGGGGATGGCAAATCCCAAATACACTAGGCATGGCACAGTACTCCTGGCTGGCAGGAATTGTGCAAAGAGGGCTCTGACTTACTCGAACGTGACGTCCCAAATTCCCCACCAGCCGCGATCACAGGAAATCTTTGGGACCGGTCCCAAGGCTGCCTCATTGTGCTCGGAGCAGCAACAGCATGAATGAATCATGCTCCTCAACGTGACACCCAGCTCCCAGCAACGTACTCGGGACCAAAATATTTACGTTGCAAATGAGTAAGAATAGGACGAGATCCCCTCCCCAGCCTGGTGGCATAAAAAGGCCAACCTGGTCTTGCATCGAGCAAGTGGGTGGCAGAAGGATAGGAAAGCAGGAGGCAGAGACCAGTCCCATGTCTTGCAGCCTGGCTCTGCCCAGCGATGCTGAATCAGAGCCCTTCCCTGTAACAGCAAAACCCCGAAGTGGCAAGCACCGAGACTACGATCCCCGTGGTACAACGCTCCTTCTGGGTGACACGTGAGGGAGCATGCTGGGACCTGTAGTTTCCAGCCAGCCAGCTGCAAAATGCCATCCCCCAGTAAACACATCTCAAATTAAAGTGATGCAAGGCCCCCAAGCTCCTGGCAAGGTGCCAGCTGTGGCTTCTTGTTGGCAGGCGCTTGGCCAATTCCCATGTGTTGCACTAGCCGCTATCCAAGGAGAAGCCAAGAGCCCGCACCCCAGAAATCCCCTCGCAGCTGACCTGCAACCTGCCCTTTCTGAAGCGATGTGTCTGCAAGGACAGCAGGATGCTCCCAGAGCTCTGGTGCAGCCCTGGCCCGCAGGAAACATCAGCCCTTGGTGTTGAGCCCCTCCACCTCTGCTCCATGGCACTACAATGCCAACCCCCGAGCAAGACCCTGCGTCCAGCACTGGCTGAACTTCAGCTACATAAAGCCCAACACTGCATCCCTTGAGGGGTCCCACAAAGATGCCACCGAAGAAATCAGAGCCGTAGGCAGAAAAAAGCAACACACTGGTGTGGTGTTTTCAGGCAGAACAGCACAAGCAGGCAAAGCTCCACTGAATCGCCTCACCAGCAAGGCTGGGGACAACCACCTCCCCACAGCAACCCAGATGGGCATGCAGCCACCCTGGGAGTGCTGTCACTCCGTGCTCCAGCAAGGCCAGACCATACGTCACCCCCTGGGGAACGTGGCACCCCTCTCCTTGCCTGCTCACCCTCCCCACTGCGGAGGAAATCGTGCGCCCAGCTGATGTCAGGAGGCATCACTTCACACAAAGGCCAGGCTTCCTGGCGGGGAAGGGGTGGGGGAGTGGGGAGGAAGGGGAAGAGGAGCCCGGGGCAAAGGCAAACGGCATCTACAGCTCCTTGTGTGTGCAAAAGGGGCAGCAGCAGGAGACAGCACGGCCCCTTCTATTTCAATTGCCCTTGCACCTGGGAAAGAGAGGCAACATTGTATGCCCTAGTGCCCTTCACAGGAGCCACAGCATGGCCCGGATCTGCACCCTGCGCACCCCTTTAAAAACGCACTGAAAAGAAGGGACTGAAGTTTATTTTAATTTGCTCCTGCAAATAAATCAGTTCCATCTTCTCCATGCCAGGCAGGCTGTGGCTGTTGCCAACCAGGGGACACAGCTCCCTGCTTAGCACCCAACCAGGAGAAAAACCACTTCTACAAGATCTAACATCAGCACCCCCAAAATGGGAAAAAGCATGCATCCCACCTCTCTCCTGCTCATGGGTGGCTAAATACTCATGGTACCTATTAACTGATAAATACAGATAAAAATAACATATTGAGGACCAAAGTCAAGAGTAATCTGCAGCCCTCATTTCTCAAACTGCTCTCCCCAGTATGCTCCCCAAAGCCAAGCATCTCTGCAACACATGGCATATCATGGTACCCACAGCATCATCATAACCTCCTGCTTCAGCACCTCCTCTCCTCCTCTACCTCCTGCAGTCCCAGCTCACCCCCAGGCAGCGAAAGTGGCTGGTGGCCAGCACCAGACTGCATTGCTTTTGTCTCCAACTCAGCCTCTCTCTCAAGGACAGGAACACTCTGGACCAGCTGCACAGGGACCAGTGAAGAGGGCTCGGCTGTAGGGGACCTGCGGGATGTGGTCGATGTTGATTGAAAAGGGAAATCACTGATGTTGCAGGGGGCAGCCAGGGAAGGTGGATTTTGGATGTGGGCATCACCAGGGAATAACCATAAAGGAGCAAATGCTGCTGCTCTCCTTCAACGTGCTGACTTCTGCTCCTAGGAGAAGGCCTGTCATTGGTTTTTAATCTCGCCCGATTACGGACCAGCCTTTGACATTATTGATCTCAGGCCCCTGAAGTATCATTTATCTTCCAGGTTTGACTCGGCGATCAGAGCTCGACAGCTCAGACCCCAGTCAGCTCCATCCTCCCAGGGAGCCGGGGGAACTGCTCTGCTCAACTCCAGTCCTGCTGATTCACGTGAGCCATATTTGACGCTCAGTTTCCTTCCTCACATAAGGTGTCTTTCACTGTCTGCCCACCTGGCATTTCATTTTCTGATTCAAAAATCCAGCTCCTCAGGTCTCTGGCAGACCAGCAGTGCTTTCTCAAGCCTGGCAGTCCAAGGTGCCTCTAGTATGCCCTGCTTCCCCCTTTCAGTTTCATTATCCTCTTGCGAAGAGGATGCAGCGGAGACACAAATATTATGGGACGTGCTGAGAACTGCGCAGGGACTGGGGGAGCAGTGCCAGCAGTCAGTGTACAACCAGAGAAGCCATTTCTAGCTGTGACCCACTGCCATTTTCTAGAGCGGAAAGGACCAACAATGGCAGCTCCTCATTCCCTGGTGAGATTGCACCCACAGAAAAACCAGGTGGCTATCATGGCTCTGTGACTATCATGGCTCTGTGGTGGCTTCCCCTTACCTGCCAGCCAGCCCAGCCACCACAGGGCCAGCTCGTGACTTCCGCTTGACCTTCAAAACGTTAATGCCTGCTCCTTCCACCAGGCCCAGAAGAGATGGGCTGATGGGTTCCCTTCCCCCTGGATACCTCCATCCTCCACCCAAACTGATAGACGCTCCCAGCCTCCACTGTTTGGGAAGCACAAGGTTTTCCTCAAATGCCTTTGTCAACAGTTACTGCATGCAGCGTGTACGTGAAGGCTGTCTTTTCAGATGCCTCCTGTCTCTCTCTCTGGCAAAGCCAGGCCTTGTGTTTTGGGAAGGAGGAGTATTTCCTCAGGAAGGCTCCAGTGGGCAGTTTTAATGCATAGAGAGAAGAAGGTTTAGTTTTTGTTCTTCACCTTGTTATCATTTATCATATTGCTGAAAAGCACTTTGGTAAATGGAGATTAATATCATGTGCATTCATAGATTGTAGCAGGAGCTGGGAGCCAGCCCTGGGGAGGACCAGGGGAGGAAGTGCCTGGATGGGGGCAGCTAGCAGGGTCCATGCTCTGCAAGGTACCACCATCAGCAAAGAGAGCTCCAGTCTCCAGGACTGCTTCCCCACACTGCCATGGACTTCCTGACTCCTAGCAGGTACCTCCACCTCTGCTTAACTCTAATTTAGGGTAATACCCTGACTTCTCCACCCAGATTTTAGGTTGTTGCAGAGATTAAAAGGATCTTTTTCTCCCCTGTTGTAAGTAGAAAGCTACAAATTCCTTAGCTGGAGGACAGGCCTTGGTTTCACCTGCTGGGCTCACATGCTCGGGAGATGCGTTTGGCAAGGGGTGGTCTCCACACCAGGCACTATTTCCAGTTCCCCACCCAGATACCCTGTTGTGCAGGATACCTGCAGGCAGAGGCAGGAAAACAACCCCAAATGTGCTCCCATTCCCTTGAAGGGGCAGGCTCTGTCCCCAGCCCCTACAACCAAACTACCTCTGACCAAAACAGGTCTCACAGGCCTCAGCCACCCAGCCACAACAGTGCAGCTGTGGCAGGAGAGCTTGCAGTAATTCCCTCCTGGATCCGGCCACCCCCATCACTAAGGGGCTAGTACAATACCAGAGGGAAGGGGGAGAGCAGCACCCCCCCGCACTGTCCCCAAAGGGTCTGTGAGGGGGACATAGACCTCGCAGCGCATTTATTCCGCTCCATCCATTTGAGAGGCACGCTTCAAGGGGCTTTTTGCCGTCAGAGGCGGGTGCACCAGGACAGGAAAAGAACAAAGGGAGGCACCGGCACCCCCAGCCCTTTGTCTGAGCGCAGAGGAGTTCACCTGCAGGGAAAACCTGCTCCCACCGCAGAGCCGGCAGCTCCACACGGATTCGGATGGGGAGAGGGATGCGGCCCCCCCTGCCAGCAAGAGGATAATGAGCAGAAGGATGCAATCACATTACCCTCTCTCTCCCCTTGCCACACGCACAAGCCCATTACAGTGCACGCCAACCCCCCCGATTTACCAACAACCCAACAACCGCAACCAGCAATAAAAACCACTGCCACAGAAATACCAACCCACCCCCAGTGCGATCGATCTCTGTCTGCGTGTGGCCCGGCACCAAACCCTGGAGCTCGGCTCCACCGACCAGGATCGACTGGGAGGGAAGAGGGTGGGAGACTAGTTTCCAGGGGACGGGGCTTTAAAGCCACACAATAACTGGCTCAAATGAGGGCTTGGATTAAGCTGTCGTATGGCAAGGGAAAACACCGCCTCCATTAGGACATGGGGGATTTTCCTTCCCTTTCTCCAAAGCTACAGCTCTAGGATGAAGCTTCCAGGTCACCCAGGCAGGGAGAGGAGAACTGGGTGATGCCGAGCAAATGGGGGATCCTGAACAGGGAGAGATGGGTGGAGGGAAGAAAAGGCAGATCAGCCCTCCCCAAGCCCCAGATCATGCAGTCAGCTGCTCTGACAATGTTTACTCATATTTCAGAGAGACACAGCCATCCGGAACGTCACTCCCTGCCAACTGCCTCATCTGGAGCCATCCACAGCTCGGCTCTTCCCAGCCCACTCCAGAGACAGCCCCCCCACCAAAGCATCCACACAGCAAGAAACTGAAAAAGGATAGGTAGCGGGAAGAGAAGAAACAGAGAAAATAAATTAATTCACGTTTAATTTTTTTTTTTAACAGTTCTGGTACATCATCCCAGCAAACGGATGACTTGGAGTGTGCTTGGAGTGCGACGGCACCGCTGCAGAGTGCAGGGCACTGCGCTGAGCTGGGAACTTCTGCTCATGCTACCATCACAAGAGAATCACAAGACAGAAGAGGGACAACCACAATGCCCTGGTGAGAACAGGCTGAAGCTGTCCTTATCAGAAAGGATCCGGGACAGGGAACCTCTTCCCTGAGTTCATCTGGGGGACATATGTAAAAACTTTTGCGTGCATCCAGTCTCATGACTGCAAATAACCGTCCCTCCCTCCACATTTGGGACCAGACATCTCTTCCTCCCATTCCCCAGCATGCTGGATGTAGCTCTCCCAGGGAAAGGAGGGGTAGCTGCCTCTGTCCTTCCATGGAGGAAAGGGAAGGGCAGGACATCCCTGGTCCTGCATATTTCACATCTCCCCACTGGTCCCCCAGCATCTGCCTCACTTTCTCTTCCAGCAAATGGAGGTTCATTGCAGGAAATTGCCTACTACTGCACGCAAGCCCAGCAGCTCTGAGTCCTCTGTGCCATCCCCCTTACTTCAACCCAACCAGCATCTCCTCAGCCTACAGGCTGCTGACAAATGCAGGAAGTTGACAAAGTCACCAGAACCTAGCCCAGATCCATAGCAATTTTTTTTTAAGAGCAAAAAAGCCAGGCCAGACCAGATTCTGCCCCGGAGCCTGCGTGGCAAAGCAGAATCCAGCTCCAAGTGTTTATTTATAAATCTGTACATACATGTACATTTGAATTCTGACAGAATTAATTCTGGCATCCAGCTAATTCAAAGCATTCCTCCCCCATCACACTACTGTTGCAGGCCAGCCCTGCACAGAAGCTGATTATAAAATGCTGCACTAGCCAGGCATTTCTGCAAAGGCTTGTGCTATTGAGCATTCAGTCTTTCCTTGCTTGGCTATTTCATTGTTTCGGTGTCGATCCCTCCTCTCTTGCCCTGTGTTTCCTGGTTACTTTTGTCCCTGCTCTGGAAGCATTGCTGCTCTCAGCCCCATTTCAGTGTCAGATTGAAAAAAAAAAACCAAAACAATTACATAAAACTAAAGAGAAGAAAAGAAGAAATTATCACCATGTACCAAGATTTTCAGTAAACAGATAGGTAACGAGCAAAAAATAGGCCAGTATGCTGCAAGGCAAGCTGCAGACAGATCTGGGGATAGAAAACCCGCTGCCTGCCTCCCAAGTACCCCTAAGAAATCCCTGTGTGGTCACACGCTGTCCTCTGGAGCAGAGAGGAGAGAGGTCAGGGCAGCCAGCACTGTAAGAGCCTCTTTATTCTTGGGCAGTTGCACGAATCTGATCGCTTGTGCCCTTTGTGAGACATGGAAATCTGCCTTCTCCTCCCACCCCCTCCGCCAGCCCCTCTTCTGCTCCCCCCGCTCAGATGGGGACAGAGGCAACTCCTCGGCTCCAGAGGCAAAGACCAAAGCAGCAGAGAGGCTGTGGATGCCCCTCTGGCAGGACCAGGCCCAGATGAGCACGCAGGAGACCTTGAGAACAGTGCCCTGTTGGAGCAAGGGGAGGGGAGGGGAAGGGAAGGACAGTCCTGGGACTTGCACATTCCTTGAAGGGCTCACCCAGACTCCCACGTGTGAGGCACGAGGCTGAGGGGTGGAGAGAAGTCCAGGGTGTCCCACTGCAGTTCATGTCTCTCCTACTTCTCCCTCTCTGTCACGCTCATGGGCTTGAGGAGAACAGCACGCCGCACACCTCCATGCCAGCAGACACACGATGCTCCCATGAGCATCACACGATAGATTTAGATCAAACAAGGGTCTGGGCTAAGTTCATTATGCCCTCATCACCTGCCAAAGCTGGGCTTGGACCTCCTGGTTCAGAGACCAGACCATAAAACCTCTGTCTTAGCGGTTCATTCAAAGTCACTGCTGAGGGAGGGCTTCAAGGTGGAAAGCTCTAGGCCAGGGCAGTCTGGTGAGCAAGGCTGTGCCTAGACATGCCCACCTGCGAGGCACGGCCAACTGCAGGGGGGTAAGCCTGGGCTACATTTTGTTGCTATTCCTTGCAAAGCAGCTCAAGGTCCTGAGATGAACCTTTCCTCACCTCTCCTCTTTCCACCTCACTCTCCGACAGCTCCCACCCGCACTGCATTGTCCCCTATGGGAAGAGAGCATACTCCACTGCAGCCCCCATCCTATTCCTTTACCAAGGCTGTCCCCTCCACCCAAGCCTCCTCCCACCAGGCTGCCTCCCAGCATCCTCCATCTCTGCTGTCACTTCTCGGACTGACTCTACGCAGAAGACTTGCAGCTGCAGGTCTGGAGCAAACAACCGCTGGCAACCTGGCGGGCTAAGGGCAAGGAAAATGCTCAAGCTTAGGAGGAAAGCAGCAGGGAAAAGCCCTTAATCCAAACCCTGCGGAGGCAGGAGACTGCTCCAGTTCAGCCAAAGATCTGGGACTGCCAAGATACCCACTGCTGCTTGGCCAGCAAAGCCAGAGGGGTTTGCAGCAGGGTGGCTCAGCCCCCCCAGACCTCTCTAGGGCAGCTCGGGCTGCTGCAGGTTGAACTGAAATCTGCTGCCCCTGACAACACAGCGCAGCAAAGCCTGACAGACCAACGTGGTGAGTGGCACGGAGCTAGGAAGCCAGGCTAGGTGGGTGCTGGGATTTCTGCCACTGTCCAAGGCCCAAGAAGTCAGTGCTCATCACGGCAGCTTGACCAACTGACAGCATCCCAGGGCACAATGATCAGCCACATTCAGGAGCACAGTGCCATATTCCTGAGGCCCCTGAGCAGGAACTAGGGCATAAGCAAGGCTAGGGAGGGGGAGACCTGGGTTAGACTGACCTAACCCTTGGGCTGGGCTGGCAGTTCAGCTCTGAGGTGCTGGTGGAAGTTCAGGTGGAGAGTGCAGGGAGAAGCTGCACAACTCCTGCTTCATAGGACCTGCTGCAAAAGTTGTCTAGGGACCAGGTATGCTCAAAGAGTGCCACAGCAAACGCCTGCCAGGCACCAGCCACACCACCTACAGCCACGAGAGCTAAATTAGCACTCAAGCACTTGGGCACTAGCACTCACAATGCCTGCAGTGAGCTGCGTGCCGTGCTCCTCATAAACAAGTCATCTGGAAAATAAGTAAGCCTGTAAAAATCCAGTCCATCACAAGTTACCAAACCTGTTTCGGAGTAAAACAACCTAGAGCAGCGCACACCAGAAGGCTGGCAGTGAAGCTGATCCCAAGCTTCCCCACCAGTGGGGCTCCCTTGGTCCCAGCAAAACATCCCTGGCACAGATGGCAGCATGGGGATGCGACGTGGGACTTGGTGGTGGCCAGAGCTGGCAAAGAACCAGTTTCTGGTACAGACTAGAGATCCTTCTCTTCCTGTGCTCCTACCCAGTGCTCACCTTTCCTCTTTCTCATAATTTATAAAGCATGTGAGCTGGCCTAATGTGGGGTGCTGCCAAGAAAGAAAGCCCAAACCCAGAGAGTTGCAGATGGACTCAGCAGCCCAGTTCTAGTCCCCCTGGATTTGCTGAACATGCACTGCTCCATGGACAGCACTGCATGGTGTTCCTACACACCTGCAGGAGGATTCCCAGTGTTTTCCTCCAAGTCTCAGCACCACAACACATTTTCTCCCTCTTAATGTTCAAAGCCATCAGAGATCTTTAGAATGTGAAGGGATTTCTAGGAAGCTAGGATGGGGAAATCTATCTCCTTCCCCTGAAACAAAACAGAAGCAGGAGCAGAGCCTCTCTACCCAAGCCCCTTTCCACTGGTGGCACCTCCAGCTGAGGACAGGCAGCTGGGAAACCTCTGAGCAAGCTCAGATGTACCTGGCCTCAATCAACCATGTCCCACACAAAGACAGGGCAAACATGGTAATACTCTGCAAGTAAGTCTCTTTCTCTGACTGTTGACTTCTGACCCATACTCCAATCCCAGAAATGTATTTTTCCCTTTTTGGATGGAGAAAAAATAAAAAGCAACACATCAACCTCGCACTGGAGCCAACCTTCTTTTTCAGCCTTAGAAGCAGGTTCCCCCATCCAGGCGGGAGGCACGTGGCTGGGGCAGCAAAGGCAAAGATGGAAGAAAAAATGTTTCATTTTGAGACCTTGACACAAACAAAATGACAAGAAGCAAAAAAAAAAAAAAAAAAAACGAAAAAAAAACGAAAAAAAAAGAAAAGAGGGTGCCTTGCTGGCTTTTCTTCCCCCCCTCTCCTCTTTAAGTGCTACAAAAACAGGAAACAAAGGAGAAAACATCTCACGGGGGGAAGGGGAGGTAAGCGCTTTATACGCCCACGAAAGAAAGATTAACCACATATTTTATTTACTGTTTGTATTACGGTTGCATCGTGGAGTTCAACTAATTCCGAGCCAGGGCTCTGCGGGTTTGTGCAGCACTGAACGCTGCGCAGGGTCCTTCCCCCAAACCCACCAGGCGCGTGCTCTGCTTCAGGCAAACCCTGCACAGACACCCCCTTTCCTCGGGCAGGCACCCGCCTCCAGCCCCCTTCACCCAGCCACAGCACTTCTGCCCCAGCTGCCAGCTCAGCTGACAAAGCGCTGGTGCTGCCCCCAAGGAGCTTTGAGCCCCTTTTCCCCTTCAAACCGTTCTGTAACCAGGGGTAAGGTGCCCTTCGAGGCGGGCTGGCAGCATGGCCAGAGGAAAAAAATGCTAAAAAAGCGGAGTTTGTGGGGAGCGTGTTTGCAGGCTCCGGTCCCTCCTCCGGGCCACGGGGGCCACCCACCCCACATCGGGCCGATGTTGCAACCACCCCGTTCGCGAGTCCCCCGCACCAAGGTCAGGGCTCCGATCCTTCCAACTTTGACTCATTTCTCAATTAACGGCTTTCCAAACGCAAGCCACACATGGAACAAACCTCTCACAACGGGGCCTCCCCCGGACCTCCCAAGCCCAGCGTTACTCATCTGCCCCCCAGTCCCAGCCCATCCTTCCCGGGATGCTCCAAGCGCGGCTCACCGCCGCTGCAGGGTGAGCAAGCAGCCAGGAATCCCGGGCCCGGCTCCCGCGGGCGGGAAGCCGTCACCAGCTGAGCTCATGCACCCTAATTCGGGAGCCGACGAGGCCACCTTCCTTGCTGGCTGGCGAGGGGCAGCTTTCAGCCGGAGACCTGGCCACGGCCATGAAGCCAGGGCTGGCAACCTGCTGGGCACTTTTCCCAGGGGTTCATCCCTACCCCAGCCGCTTCCTGGAAGAACTGCTTCAACTATAGGGGGGATCCTCTGGATCTAGCTTGGTGCTGTCCTTCATTAACCCAGACTCCGAGCACCCAACCGAGCCATGCGCCCAGCGGGAAGAGACAAGCTTATCATCACAGAGAAAGGAAATTAAGATAACGCGGTGATGGAGGTACCGAGGGATTTGGCCAAGGTCACAAAATAATTCCGTGGCTCTACGATACAGCCGTCTAACACTTTTGGTGTCTGGCCACATATCCTAAAATTCCAAGCCAGGGCCAAAATCCAGCCTAGCCGGTGGCAGCTTTCTGCCAGGTCATTAGCAGCGTGCATCCGCAAGAAGCGGTGAACATCCAGCCATAACAACAGCAGCAACAACAAAAAAAACACGCAGCGAGAGCGGGAATAAATGAGATCAAAGTGTCCTGGAAAAGGACCTGGAAAAATAGTTTTGGTCCCTGGCTAAGGCTCCTGGGAGATGCACATGCGAGCCCCATCCCAGCCCTGCACAGCCCTCCTGAGGTGGCTCCCCACCCTAGCAGAGGGAAACCAAAATGACTCCCTATAAATAGAAGCAGAAAAACGCTTCTCCAAAAGACTGACTGGGTCTTTCCCCTTCCAGCGTGTGTGGTGGAGCTGCTGGCACCTCCGTGGAGGTCCCTGGTTTTCCCCCAAAAAACCTGGAGAGGAAAATAACCTTCCTGTGAGCTCAGGCTGGCTCCTCTCTACACAGAGCTGCCCCCCCCGCTCCCCGCCCCACTCCCAGGCCTGGCCATCCAATTGGAAAGTAATTATACTGCAATTTTTATTTATGACTTCTTTTTTTTTTTTTTTATTGCTAAATGGTGACTCATTTTGGCAACATTAAAATACACAGGAAATCATCCCCATTTTACAGTAATCACCATTCAATTCATTGTTAAATATTTATTCGGCAGACAAGCGCCGAGCCTCTTTCGAAGGGTCGAAGAGGGAGCAGAGGGGCAGCCCTGAAAAGGGGGAAGGTGGTAGAAGGGTCATGGCAGGGCTGCCTGCAGGGCTGGTAAATGCCTGCCAGGAACTGGAGGGTGGGGAGCCAGGGGTGAAAGCTCCTGCCAGATGGCCTGGCCAAGAGCAAAATACAGACCCGCTTTCCCTCGAATCCAGCACTACAACCCATGCTGCTCCAGGGAGAGGGGCAGCCCTGTGCCCCTAATAAAAACCACATTATTTGGCCAAACCCCAAGCCTGAATCCCCACCAGTGAGACATCATGGGTCTCTGACACGAAGCTCTTCCATTGCCGGGGGGAAGAGGATGGCGGCCACTGGCCCCAGTGGGAGGCAGTGGGAAGAGCAGGCAGTTTGACATTCACAGGCCTTACAATGGACAGGGTCTGCTCCTGCAGCCGCTTTGTCCTCCCAGGAAGCCCAGTTTTGGGGTGACTGGACCTCGGATGCAGGCAGCTCCTCTGCCTTCCTCTGAACAGCTGCATAGCCCAGCACAAACCTGGCAGACGGCCCCTCCAAACACCCCTGGCCCAAGACCTCAACCCTTCCCTGCAGAGCACAGACCGAAGGGGCCGCAGGTCCCACAGCTCAACAGCTACAAAGGCCTCCCAGCGCAGACCCCCTCCCTGGGGAGCCCCCCTGGCACCCACGGGCTCCGTCACTGCTTGGCTGGGAGACCACCCAACATGTCTGCCACGGGGGGACCCCAGGCGGGAGGAGGAGCAGCGCCAGGATGGGTTTTGTGTCGGTCCTACACAAACACAGGGGAACAGACACAGCAGGGGAGAGGGCAGCCAGGTGGTCCCCGGGCTGGGCAAACCCGGGTGCCCAGGATGGTTGGACTCACCCGGATCTCATTGCGGCGGATCTCCACGTCGCAGACCGAGTGTCCCTGGTGGGCCCCGCTGTAGTAGCAGCAGAACTGGCAGACGGCCACCTGCTCGGCCTCACAGTGGTACAGGCGGTAGGCGTTGTGCTGGGGGCAGCTCCAGGCCCGCACGTCCTCCGCCTCCACCAGGAGATGTCCCCGGGCTGTGGAGGGCTGCTGCAGGTGGGTCTGGACGTGGGACTGGCAGCACGGAGCCTCGCACCTCAAACAGATCTTCTGGGCAGGCAGCGGCGGGCCCCGGCGGCAGAAGACGCAGTGCAGGACTGAGGGGGGCTTCTCCAGGTTGAGGGAGTTGAACTTCTCCACGATGTTGGTGAGCTTCAGGTTCTTCTCCAGGTTGGGCTTCTGGTTGTAGGCCTGGTTGCACTCCGGGCACCGCACCAAGCCCGACTCCTTGGCCCACGCCTCCCCAATGCAGCCCCGGCAGAAGTTGTGCTTGCAGGGCAGCTGGACCGGCTCCACAAAGACGTGCAGGCAAATGGGGCAGATGAGCTCCTCTTCGAAGCAGTTCTTCCAATTCTCGGCCATCTCTGCCGGCAGCTCTGGCGACGCTTCCCCCCAGCCGCTTCGGTCGCTCAGTGCGGTCTAGGGGCGGACGCTGGGGTCTGTCCTCCCTGGAAGGGGAAGGCTGAGGGTGAACGGACAGGCTCCCCCCACCCCGCAGCACGCGCCATAAATAATAAACCGCAGCAGATTTTAAAATCGGGGATAAAATAAACCACAGAGCAGCACTCTAGGAATATCCGGAAAGAAAACGCAACGTCCCCATCGCTTTGTTAAAAAAACAACACAAACGGTTAATAAAACCCCAACATGATCCTGTGGGACTTACAGCCCAAAGTCCTAACCACCCCTAAAAGCCATTTGCTCCTTTTTACCCCAGAAGGTGAACTGAAACTTACCAAAGGTTGAAAAAAATCCATACAAAATCCAGCAGCAGAGTCCAAGTTCCATATAAAGCTCCTAAATTTAGCGCTCCGGATCAGATTTTTCTTTTCTTAGGTTTGCAACTGACATTCAATATTTTAAAGGGACTTTTGTCCCCCACCAAACCTGGCCAACAGCTGAGGGCACCGACTCGCTTGGGCTTTTTTTTTCCTTCCCTGTATTTCTCCTCCCTCTCCCCCTGATGGGAGTTGGGAATCAGAGTCTTTTAAAGGAAACAGATCAAAGGGTTAAGATCCAAAACGGGAAAAGGAGGAAGATTAAAAAAAAAATAATAATAGCGACGATGACGATGGCGGAAAAACGAATTCTCTCTGCGGCCCCCGAGATTTGCTTCTAAATCGGAGGAGCAGCAGGCAAAAAAAAAAGGAAGAGGGGAAAAAAAGACAAGACAGGGTAAAAAAAAAAAAAAGGGAAGAAAAAAAAGCCCTGTCGCCTGCTTCGATATTGCGAGGTCTTGAATGGGAGAGCTCGGTCATTCAGAGCAAACCCCAGCCCAGCACAGCCCGCCCAGCTCCTCCAACGCTCCCGGAGAGGGATGGGAGAGGGGACGGGCTTTGCCACGGGGGGTTCTGAGCCCCGCGGACCCCAAATCAACCTGCTCCCGCTTCCCACCAGGGCTGAGGGGAAAAGGCGCTCGGGGGGGGTCCGTCCTAGCCTGCTCTCATGGCCGGCCCGGGGGTCGCAAGCCCCCGACGGTAACAATGCTTTGGGGCGCAGGGACGGTGCCCGAGCCGGCGGCGGAGCGCTGCGTTCCCTGGCGCGGCCCCGCCGGGAAGGGGCGAGGCGGCGGCGGGCAGCCGGGAGGAGCCGGCCGGAGCGAGCGGTTCCGGGAGAGCCGAGTCAGCTCTCAGCCATCTTGAGCTGCCCGGCTGAGAACGGAGACCGGGAGAGCGTTAAAAATAAAATTTAAAAAAAATAAAAAAAAAAAGGAAAAAAAAAGGGTATTTCAAAAAAAGAAATTATAAATAAAGTCCCCAGAACAACCCCGCCCCCGGGAGCCACCTCCTCCGCCTGCCCGGCGAGGCTCTGCGGAGGGGCTGCGGGGCCAGGCGAGCCCGAGCCGAGCCGTCCCGTCCCGTCCCGGCGGGG